>LS990922.1:41591460-41948960 GCA_900464855.2 Musa schizocarpa | reverse complement strand
GTTGTCACAATAGAAGGGAATCAACTCTTCACAAACTTTTTCATCCAGACTCCCTCCTTTGTTACCTTTACTGTAGCAATGTACTATATTTCTATAGTCGAGTCAGCAGTAGTATCTTGCTTGAAATTCTTCTAGTATTTTGCTCCTCCATTCATAGTAAGCACATACTCCGAATTAGACTTGCTATCATCAACATCAGACTGAAAACTTAAGTCTATGTAGCCTTCAACCCCGAGGCTACTACCTCCATATACTAGTAAATGATCCTTAATCCTTCTCAAGTACTTATGGATACACTTTAATGCTTTTCAGTGCTCCAAGTCTATACTTACCTGATACTTGCTCGTGACACTCAGAGCATGCATTATATCAGGCTTGGTACGTAGCATAACATATATGATAGACCATATTGCTGAGGCATAGGGTATCATTGTTAGTCATATGTGCCTTGTAAGCCAATCACGTGAGTGATAACATGTGTGACTTAACACGTAGTTTTTTTGCTTATTATTATTTGGTATTTTATCACTTTATATTACATGTTGCTAGAATATATTGTGATGTCCATGGATCTATGCAATGAGAATTAGATCATATGAGATCACAATAATGAGATCGATTCGCCTTTCAACACATATTCTAAATATTCATAGTCATAGGTTACTCGAGAGGAACATCGAGATAACCGGATAGACTGGTGTGTTGTATACTTATCCATATGATGGATGCAGTTGGTCTCATAGCTGTTCATGTGGGGACACTAGGGATATATTATAAGTGCTCATTGGAAAATGAGTTCACTAATTGATCCGCTTATGGAATGCTAGATGATTAATGATGCCTTATTGTTAGACAACAATTTCGTAGCCTCAATGGTATATCTGGTCCTTAGACTTGATATACTAAGGATATCCTATATGAGTACTGCACTCTTTGATATTATACTTATAAGTCTTTGATAGCGCGCGTGCGCACACACACACACACACACACACACACACCAGATAATCATGGACCACAGCCTAATGTAATCATGCCCGAGCCAATGGGCCTAGTCACTCACATTAAGATCTATGTGTGCAGCGGTGCATCTCCATGCCCTGTGATCATCTATCTCATCTTTATCGGTTTTGTCGACATCTTGATGCATCTCCATGCATCACACACACACCAGATAATCATGGACCACAGCCTAATGTGATCATGCCCGAGCCAATAGGCCTAGTCACTCACATTAAGATCTATGTGTGCAGCGGTGCATCTCCATGCCCTGTGATCATCTATCTCATCTTTATCGGTTCTGTCGACATCTTGATGCATCTCCATGCATCGTGATCGTCCGTCTAGGCCTCGTGTGTCCCGTTATAGCTTTCATGCTCCCGTCGCGCCTCCTTATGTGATTACAACTTAATCATAGGCATGCAGACTTGATAATAAACGAGAAATAAAATGGAGGCTCATAGACCCGAATAATAATAATCACAAGTACGCACATCACACGGTCTATGATCATCCGTCCACATATAATACATTACATGTACACATCATCATCATGTAGGACTACTAGATAATAATAATAATAATAATAATAATCAATCAATCAAATTTTTTAATTAATTATTATTTTCTGAAATTGGGGACATACAAGAAATTTTTTGAATTCTAAGTGGTCTTTTTGATAATTTGGACAGAAATAAATAAAACTAAAATTTCTCAAATTCCCAAGGGCAAAATTATATTTTTGCCCAAAAACCCTACTGCCCTCCCCTTCCTCTACTTTATGGCCACCGCCAACCCGTTGGCGGTGGCCTCTACGGTGTGGGGGCGCCGCCCATTGCAGGGGCAACACCCGTAAGCACTATTGCGAGCGAGCTTTAACCTTGCATGCGACTCTCCCACAAGCAGCTCGCCCTTGCGGGTAGGTCGCCCGCGGGCTGCATTGCCACTACGAGCGTTGTGCCTGCAGGAAACGCTAGCCCTCGTCGGCCACAAGCCTGCTGCAACAGGCCGTCGGCTTGCTGCTGTAGGCGCAGTGCCTGTGCGTAGCAATAGTTGCTATGCTTGTGCCTGCGCCGGTGCTGTGTTGCCAACCTGCGGCCGTCGCCCTTGCTGTTGCACACACGTAGATGGCACTACCATCTGCGAGGTTAGCAATAATTGCTGCCCTTTCTTGCTTTTGCGTCAACAATTTTGACGTTAAAAGTTTCTCCAAAACACAACACGTATAGTTTAAAACTAATCTTTCACATGAACAACCTAGCTTTGATACCTCTATTAGAAAATCTTGGAGGGCGACATCATATGCGCAGCGGAAGAATATAAAATAAAATCTCTAAATTTCTCAAATATGTGTTTGTCGTCGTGTGAAGATTGGTGCGCAAAATCCGCGAAACATAAAAACTACATATATTAAATATTGTGTTACTTAGGGAGATCATATATCCCTAAATCCCTGCATATCTCTAGGAGAGAGTGAAGAAGGTCAAGCGTCATCCTCTCTAGCAGTGATCCACATAATAGAGCTACGACGATGCTCATCAAATCTCTAGGTCTGCTATCTGAGGAGGAAAAGAGGAGGAGAATAGGAGATGGCAACTCAAAGAGACTCTAGCCTATGAACCATTGGTTCCCTCATATTTACAAAGGTCCACTGTCAACTTAACCCTAATGGATCATTCCCTATTGGGTATTCGATCTCCATCCAACTCCTCATGCTTCTTAGATTAGTGGATCTCTATCCAATAATCTCTCATTGACTTTTATTGGATCTCATCCATAAGATCCAATAATTCAGGGGCTTATTGGATATCCAGTAAGATAGGGGCTCCGACAGATATCTCATATCCGAACCTCTACTTATCGCAATGCTTACCATATGTGTATGACCGTCTAGGCCCAATATCGAGCTGGCCGTGAGTCATACTTGTTAGAACTCCTTCTGGTCAGTGAATTATTATCTTCATAATAATTCACTTAACTCATCGATTGTGGACGTACTAGGCCACTACGTCGTAGTCCCCAAACGATATAGAGGAATCCAATCCATTGGATTCTACTTGAGTCCATACGGTTTCTACTTGAGTATCGCTCTAAACGGATTCTCCCAGAGAACTCTTTCTCTCTCAATCCGAATGACATTGGCTAAGGATTTATTTGAACAAGAACATATGAGATATTCTTCTTATGACACCAAAAGTGGATAATCCTCTATCGACACTCAATAGTTTTCTTAAGGTTGGCTACCACTTCCGATGACTGACTGTACTAGATCTGGAACTTCCAATCCTATAAGTATGGTATCAAAGAGTGGAGTACTCATATATAACATCATTGGTGTTTCAAGTCTAAGGACTAGGTACACCACTAGGACAACGAAATCGCTATCTGACAATAAGGTAACATCAACCATCCAGCATTCTTTGAGTGAATCAATTAGTGAACTCATTTTCCAATGAGCACCTACATTGTAGCCCTAGTGTCCCCACACAAGCAGCTATGAGACCAGCTGCCTCCATCATATGGGCAGGTATACAGCACACTAGTCTGTCCGGTTATCTCGATGTCCCTCTCGAGTAACCTGTGACTAGAATTCTTTAAGGTTTGTATTTAAATGTAAATCAGTCTCATTATCGTAATCTCATTACAATCTGATTCTAATTGCACAGATCCATGGACATTAATATATATATATATATATATATATATATATATATATATATATATATAAAGTAATATAAAGTGATAAAATGATAAAATATAATAAGCAAAAAGAATGCGTATTATGTCACACGTGCTATCACTCACGTAATTAGCTTGCAGGGCACCTATGACCAGTACTATATACGAAACTGCATATGATATTTGGCACATGCTTAAAATTACACATGAAGGCACAAGTAGAATTAAAGAGTCTAAAATAATCTTTTGATATATAACTTTGAATTGTTTCGAATAAAACCAAGTGAAACCATTGGAGACATATACACCCGTTTTACGGATGTCATCAATGGTTTGAAAGCACTTGGTAAAAAATTTTGAATCTTAAACTTGTTAATAAAATTTTACGATCATTTCCTAATAGTTGGGATTCAAACATAACTACTATTAAAAAAGCAAAGGACTTGAACTATTTTCCTCTTGAAGAATTTATTGGGTCATTAATAACTTATGAAATGACTTCTATGTTATATAACGAATATGAGAATAACCTTCCAAAGAATATAAATGATTTGATACTTAAAACAAAAGAAGACCACTCGAGCAAATACTCAAGTGATGATGACTTTGAACTCATCATAATAAAATTTAAAAAGTTCATAAAACAAGAATCAAAGAATAAGAATGAACTTAAAAAGAATACAATAACTTGCTACGAATACAAATAGTCGAGCACCTCAAAAGTGAATATCTATAATTGAAAAAGAGGATGCTACCACAAAAGAAAAAAAAAGCATTCAATGCGACGTGATAAATCGAGTATATCTAAATACGAGAAGTAAACCAATAAAGACGAAATGACGAACTACGTTTTGATGGCTTTTGACGATGAGGTATATAACTCAACTAAAACTTCTTTACTTTACAACAAATTATTTAATACTTTTCATGATTTATTTGATGATTTTAAATTAGTTGGTAAATAATATAAAATGTTAAAAAAAGGATCATGCCTCTCTCTCTAGTAAATTAGAAAAATTAAAAAATAAGCATGATAATTGTATGTCAACTCCTTACACTAAATATAAAGAGTTAGATTCATATATTAAAAAAAATATTATTAGAATAAGCATTAGAAAATTTTAAAATTGATAGTAAATTATTAAACATGATTATTGCTAATAAGTGTCATGTACGTAGAAAGGTAGGTATCAGGTTTGTGAGTAACACTCGACAAAAGTCAACTACTTTTATTAAAGGAACCACATTGTATGTTCCTCCTAAAGTTAAGTGTAATTTTTGTGATATATATATGATCATTTTGCTTATAAATTTTTATTCAAAAATTGTGACTCACATAAATTAGTTTGGGTACCTAAAGGAATCATAAATGACTTAATACTAATAGACAAGATAGGTAGATCTAATCATGAGGGACCCAAAGTTAAATGAGTACCTAGAACAAACCCACATTTCTTGTAGAAATGTATACAATCTAAAGCTATGTGCAAAAGATAAAATCTTGATAGTGGATGCTAAGGCATATGACCGGAGATCCAAAACACTTCATAAAGCTCACTAGCCGAAACTACATGATAAAGAAAAAATCATTAGAATTAAAATTATTTGTAACTAATCAAATCTTTTATTTAAAGATGATTTATTAATGATTATATTATTGATCTTAATAATTTTTATGACGAAACTTGTTTTTCATTTTTAAACGATGACGCATGACTTTTGTTTGGAAGACTAGGGCTGCTTGTATGAAATCAATCGCATGAATTGAAACAATTGTAAAAAATGGAATACATTTTTCTTAAAATTTTCTCTATCCCTTAAGCTTATTGAATTTTTGAATAAGAGATTGATATTTTTGAATCTCATGAACTATAAAAGTGATTTTGATGATTTGAATGAGATTTTTTCAACCAAATCATGAACTTTCTTTTGATTTCTTGACTTGAGGTATCTTTTTTGGGAATCAATTTTTTTTATCCTCTATGAATTCTCCTTTTCACTATTTACTAAAGAGAAAATTTATCCAAATAAACCATGATATGTCACTTGACTTCTTGATATTTATAACTTGAGTTTTATTATGTATAATGACATGTATATCCCATCATCAAATTGATCACTCTTGATATAAATTTATTTTTGTTATTAATATTTATCATGATTTGAAAATTGATATAAAGGAAAAGAATTACAACATTGTATTATTCCCTTCTTTTTGACCATGATAAACTAGGAGAAAAAATTGCTAGCTTACATACTTCAAGAAGAAGTAAAAATTGCTAAAACTTGCACATTCAAGAGAACCAAAGAATTGCTAGCATACATATCTCAAAAGAGAAGAAAGAATTGCTAGCTTGCACATCTCATTAGAAGAGAAAATTTCTAGCTTACATGTCTAAAAAACTTGCTAGTTGTACTTTTCTCCTTTTTGTTGATGATAAAAAGGGAGAAGTAATGATAATTTAAAAATATTAATATTTTGGTATCTATTATGTCCAAAGTAATAATGATTTTATATTTAAAAAATATGGATGATAGAGTTATGGTTATGCATGCAATACTTCAACTTATGATACAAGTAATGATTATGTTGATATGGTGTGCTGCATATGATCACTATGATAATTCATTTCGACTTGAATTTAAAGTTTCTTTCAATATGATATATAGATATGGAGAGTTTAACTAAACTCCATCATCAATTGGTTGATACCATAAAAAAGGAAGAGATTATTGAATATTAAATTTTTATGATGAAATCAATTGATGAAGTTATGATCTAATCAGCGTATGAGTGACACATGAGTAACTTTGATCATGGAAAGACAAATTGATCAAAGTAGGAGAATTAGATGTTGGGCCAGAGAGCATTATGTCAGAAGATTGGACGTCGAGCCGGAGGACTGGTTGACATGCTGGAAGGACTTCATGCCATGAGTTTAGGCATTGGGCCAGAAGGATCACATATTGCATCAAGAAGATCATATGTTGTGGGAAGTCAACATAATGACGGATCGGACAATACACCAAAGGAGAGGACGAAGCACCAAAGGATTGGACGAAATATCGAAGGATCGAACGAAGCGCCGGATGAACCAATAACATGTCGAACAATATAAGATACATGTTTATAATCGATTGTGTCTAGATCGAAGTAGTTTAGGTCTAATTAAGTTAGTTTTAGGTGTAACTATGCTAACTCAATTAGAGGCCCATTAGGCCTAAGTTGGGGCTGATTTGGGATTATTGGAAGGCCCATTCAATGACCCAAATATTATGTCAAGCGGTGGTATCGCCAAAATAGGCGGTGGAACCGCTTATGAGTTAAAATATATTAAGTGTATGATTCTAGAAAACCTGACAATGGTATCATCTGGACATAGTCTCCCAGATTATGTTAGGCAGTGGTACTGCTTAGTGTTAGTGCTGCAAGCAATGGTACCACTCAGTACAAGCAATGATACCGTTAGTACCTTGAAAACCCGGGGATTTAAATTTTGACTTTAATTTTTGAAGTCATTTAGAGTCTACAAATACCCCACTAATTTCTGCTTGGGAAAAACAAGAATAGAGAACGAAAACTTGTGTTTTAGAGCGTGAAAACTTTGTTAGAAAGTTGAATCCTTCCTCCTTGAGCTTAAAGGTTATTCCAAGGGAGGTTGAGGATTTCCTTGTAAAAAAGGGTTGTAAAGGTTCTCTTTTAGTCTATCAAAAGTAAAAAGAGTTGTAAGAGGGTAGTTGTCTTCGCATATTGAAAGAAGATCGTTAGTGAACGTCAGTGGCCTCAATGGAAGATGAATCGAGAGTGGACGTAGATTACGACGACCAAACCACTATAAACTTGGTTTGCATTTATGTTCTGCTCGATTTTCATACTTAGTTATCGATTTTCATCCAACGAAAACTTTCAAATCAATATTTTTACGAAAACACTAATTCATCGTCCCTCTTAGTGTCAAAATTGTCATAATAATCTTAAGTTTTAAAAATTTTATAATATATATACATTATTAATGTATAAAATCTCAAACTTAACTTGTTTTAAGTGTCACCGCATTTATTTTTCAATTCACGTACATAAAATTTACTTAACTTGCAATAGTAGTGTATATATAATATTATTTTATTTTATTTTAATGGATCGAACACACTGATGTATCCTAACCTCCCTTCAAAATTGAAGAGTCTCAACTGCATAATTTCGATGCTTCCACACGTCCGTCGAGAACAACTTGGAGGTGAAATGCCAATTTCAAGACGATTGTCTCGAACGTCATCATTATGTCATCGCAATAATTGCCCACTCCGTTCTTTTAATTAAAAGAATGTACCAGGTGGAACAAAGACGTCACGACAAATGCCACCCAACCCCTCGTCGTCGTACACGTGTCCAATGAATTAAGACGGTCTTACGTGGCCATTATCATCTTTTACTCATGCCAGTCTTCGTTCCTAACGTTCCATCGTGCTGTTCATGATACCTATCCGTACGCGGACTGCCACGGCACATACTGGTCTCCATCTGGCCGTGGGACCCGTGCTCCTTCGCTTTCGCACAGCCACAGAAGACGTGCCCTGACCCACCGTATTTGCCGCTGTGGTAGGATGGTAGAGGTTGGGGTGGCAAAGGGAGCGGACGCTGGACTTACATGGATTCGAGTCACCCAGTTTCTCACCCGATTGAAAAGGACTGAAATAGGTGGGACCCGCTTCTCTTGGTTCTCCCACAGCCACGGAAGACGTACCCGTCCGGTGTTTACCGCTTTGGTAGGATGGTGGAGATTAAGGTGGGAAGAGAGTCGACGCTGAACTTACATGTATTTAATTCATCCATACCCTATTGAAAACAAGAGAAATAGGTGGGCCCGCTTCCCTTGGTTCTCTGACACCCACGGACGACGTACCCACACGGAATTAACCGAGGACGGGCGTCGGAACGGAGTCGTGGGTGGACTTAAACATGGACTCGTTTCACACAAAATTTACCCAATTGGGAAGGAGTGAGAGTCAGCTGGGACCCCGTAGTAGTACGGTGCAGACGGGGGAGCGAACGGAGTCGACGCTGCGCCTGACATGGCCTCGTTAGACGCTGAGACTTACCCGATTCAGAAGGAATGAGTGTAAGGTGGGACCCGCCTCCGTGTCTGGAAGGGGTAACTCAACGTGGATTTATTTCACCCGCTTTGAGAACGATCGAGAGAGAGAGAGAGAGAGAGAGAGAGATAGAGAACGACGATGGCCATGAACAGCGGGAGAGGAGGCGGTGGTGGCGGAGGAGGAGGAGCAAAGGGAACAGTGGAGGAGGGGGAGCTGTCGCTGCCGATCCTACTGGCCGAGCGGGTGGCCACGGCCGCCCGCGAGGCGGAGTCGTTCAAGTCGGAGTGTACCGACGCGGGGAAGAAGGCGGACCACCTCGCCGGCCTGCTTCGCTCCGTCGCCCGCGTCGCCGCATCCGCGGCTGCCCCCTCCTACGACCGCCCCGTTCGCCGCATCCTCGCGGAGTCCTCCAAGACCCTCGACCGCGTCCTCGCCCTCGTCCGCCGCTGCCGCCGCGCCGGCCTCCTCCGCCGCGTCGTCACCATCACCACCGGCTCCACTGACCTTCGCAAGGCCCTCGCCCTCCTCGACGCCTCCGCCGCCGATCTCCGCTGGCTCCTCTCCATCTACTCCGACGAAGACGGCGGCGGCGGATTCGCCATCAGCCTGCCACCCATCGCCAGCACCGACCCCATCCTCGCTTGGGTCTGGAGCTACGCTGCCACCGTCCAGTCCCCCGCCCGGTCCCCCACCGACCGCGCGCACGCCGCCCAGGCCCTCGCCTCCCTCGCCCTCGACAACGACCGCAACAAGAAGATCATCCTTGAGGAGGGTTGCGTGCCGCCGCTCCTCGCTCTCCTCCGCGACGGCCCCGCCGTCGAGTCGCAGATCGCGGCGGCCGTGGCTCTCTCCAACCTCGCCAACGCCGCCGACAACGTCTCTGTCATCCTCAGCGAGCTCGCCGTGCCCGTCATCGTCCATGTGCTCTCGGATTCCCCCATGCGCCTTCAGACCCAGGTCGCCGGCCTCGTATCCCGCTTAGCCGCCCACCACCCCGGCGCGCAGGAGGAGTTCGCCCGGGAGAACGCCGTCCGCCCGCTCGTCTCGATCCTCTCCTTCGAGGTGCCCCTCGACGAACTCCGGCCGGCGCCAAAAAAGCCCTCGAGCATCCACTCCCTCGTTAAGGGAATGGGGGTGCCATCCACCGGTAATTCCAGCCTTAGCGGCGACGGCAGCAGTAGCAGCAGCAGAAGCTCATCTCTGTTGCGGGACTACTACCATCACCACCGCAAGGACCGGGAAAACGAGAGCCCCGAGGTGAAGCTCGCGCTCAAGGTCGCCTGTGCCGAAGCTCTCTGGATGCTCGCCAAAGGCTGCCTTTCCAACTGCCGCAAGATCACCGAGACCAAAGGCCTCCTCTGCCTGTCCAAGATCATCGAGCTCGATAAAGGCGAGCTCCTGCACCACTGCATGTTGGCCGTGATGGAAATTGCAGCCGCAGCCGAAATTGACGCGGATCTCCGGCGCTCAGCCTTCAAGATGAACTCCCCAGCTGCCAAGTCAGTAGTGGAGCAGCTCATTCGAGTGGCGCAGCAGGGGAGCAGCATTGTTCTTCAGATCGCAGCTATCAAGGCCATTGGTTGCTTGGCAAGAACCTTTCCCGCAAAAGAGACCAAGGTTTTGAGCCCACTCGTGCTCCAGCTCGGACATTGGAATCCAGAGGTAGCGGTTGAAGCTGCCAGGGCTTTGGGGAAGTTTGCTGAACCGGACAATTTCCTCTGCGTGGAGCACTCGAAAACAATCATAGAGTTCGCTGCGGTGCCAGCGCTGATGCGGCTGCACCGGTCAGGAGAGAAGGCACAGCTGCCGCCAGTAATCCTTCTCAGCTACTTGGCATTGGACGTTCCTAAGAGTGAAGCTCTGGAACGTGCAAAGGTCTTGGGGGCTCTTCAATCAGTTGCCCGCAGTCCACTGGCGCAGGATCCCTCTCTAAGGGAATTGCTTCCAAGGGCTATCTACCAACTTGAGCTTTATCAGGTTGGATTGCATGCTGACAGACAGTCGTATGAAGTGTGAGCTCTGCTGTCACTGTTCCGCATTTCTTCCTTCTTGCCAAATATTACTTCACTATGCATGACCCCAATTCAGAATGATTTCTATGGATTCTTTCCGATCTGAAAATGATGTATCATACTGTTGTGCTTCCTTTTACTGAGCAATTGGCTGCGGGTCTGAAGATTCTGAGACAGGTTTAGTGGATGGTTTCTGGATCTCAGGGCATTCAAAGTAGAGGTTGAAGGCACCGGATGATGTCATTTGTATTTACGGATAAAGATTTGCGGCTGTTTGTACTAGTGAAAGTTTGATGCAACAGTTCGCCAAGATTATTATTTCTCCTCAGTGCTTTTCATTTGTACAAGCAATTTCACTAATTAATTGTGCTACAACTCATGGTCGATGCTTCTCGATGCTGTTGCTCTGATACCAAAGGTCAGTATCTAGGACTTGTTTTACCATAATGTAATTTCGTAGTTTATACGAGTTGTGTTAGTACATTATAGTTAAAAAGTAAACATACAGAAGCAAGCAGACATCTCAATCATTAACATTTTTTTGTTGGTTTAAGAGTGTTACTTTACCCCACCTTAGAACATGATACTTCATTAGGTGAATTATTTATTTTATCATCTCTCTAGTGTTCATAAAGCAGGCTGCTAGTCCATTAGGAGAATTGAATCAGTTAATTGTTATGATTGTGATGATATTTTGGAGTAGCTTGTTTGTTTTTTGGTGTTAAAACATGTGATGCCTCCCTCAATTAATGCGATGCTGGATGTGGGAGGAAGCTTATGATGGTATGCGATCTTAAAGGGGCTTTGCTACTAATGGGACAGGCTCATATATTTTGGACCACATAATTATATTAAGTTACTAGGCTAATTAGTTTTTGGGGCTAGAATGTGATGATTGTTATACCTAGTGTTGTGGATGTGCACCGAGGGTATCGAAGTAGAAAAAGACTACTTGTGGATATTTCAACAAGTACCTTACAATGTGAACCATTATTAGGAAATGAATGTTCTAATTCATGAAATCGGACACCGAAAGGTACATTCTCCTCCTATACTAGTTTATTTGGGATGCATGTACAATTTTATCAAAATTGTCAACTAACTAAAAAACAATGTTGCCATGCAGTGGGATCCCATCATGGTGGTTCATGTTGAAGGTTTTCATACTTACATAGATCAGTGGCAACAGCTTGTCTATTGCCTGATTTTATTTTATTTTTTTCTCTCGACATTCATTAAAGTTCTGTTAGATTAAGCCCGTTGCAATTCAAAGATTCAATTGCAATGATATGCTGAAAGGTTGGCTCAAATGGGTATTTAGGAATAGGTCTAAATTTATCTGGCATTGTGAATGAACAGTGTGATTGGATAATTTTAGATGAACCCTTTCTTTGCTTGGTGACAAGTAGGAACTTCAGTCAGCTAAAAAAAGCAATGTCATTGACTATATCGACAGATATACATTTTAGATCATGTCATTATTAGCCCGGCACAAGATCCATTTGGATGCAGTATTATTCTTCACAACCTAGGCTTTTTATCCTTTCTCCAAAAATAACAAGGTATGAGTAGCTGGACATTTCTAACCTCTTGTTGAACTTCAAGAGTAACAAGTTTTGATGTACATAAAAGTTACTCTCGATTCCATATGAAAAGCAGCACGCTTTACTAGTTTATGGTAAAATTGGTTAGTCGACTGCCTTTAGCAAATTTGTTTCATATCAGATTAGCCTCCGAAGTCTGATTCATAAAATGAAGTTTGATATCCTTCCCCCCAGCTCTCTTTGATCGATATTCCTGCATTATGGGTGTTGACTTATGGAAAACTATAGAGCAGATGAAGACAGATACAAACTGGCTAGTAATTAGTGATATTATGGATTTAAATTTATAAACTCATTCCTACTATATTCATAATATGCCAGTAAAGAAAGAACTTACAGACTCTGTTAAACTAGGTCACATCATGGGATGAAGCTGTGGCAACTGGTAGGGGTAGCACAGTGGATCTAATCAGGAAAAGGTTTAGGATTTCAACTATGCAGGAAAAGGTTTAGGATTTCAACCAAGGAAAAGAAGGCGAAAACACGGACTGGCTGCCCTATTGTTCTAAAGGCCAGTTCTAAAACAGATCTTATACCAAGGTAACATTTTGTTTGAGACGATGAAACATAGACTATATATGACACTTGAAGGATTTTAAAATATGAGGCAATACTTCATTATTCCAAGAATAAGAAATCCTGTTGCACCAAACTCCAAGCTTATGAACCTCTTGCCTCTTGTGGAACACTCAATCTGCTATTGAATATGATGAACTGTGAGGTTTCTGGTTTTGTTTTCTTGTCATTAATTTAGATGGTTTTTATGTGTTAGTTTAATAGGATAGGTGGACATTTAGTGTTGCTTCCAAGGATTGGGCACTATCTATCTTTACAATGATTAATGCTGAAAAGAATATATGCATTTATTTCTTCCTTTCCTGTGTGAGCTTGCAAACCTTAAAATATATTCTAAATTATTTCTTGATCAAGGACATGATTCCATTTTAGAGAAGGACATCAGAGGTTCTTCCTTTTCGAGGTTGCAACAGCAAATTCACATCCGGTGGCCTCAAGCTGTTTGTATCCCCCTCATCTTGCAATGTGAAACTAGAACTTCTTCCGTAAACTTCATCGGGTAGAAGTTGATGTTGGATTAACTCCTTGCAAACTCTTTAGCCATGTGTGGGCTGTAGGTCTTGAAAAGCTAACTCGAAAGCCTTAATATAGGTTTCCGCGGCACGATGCAACTGTGAGACTGATGTGTTTTGCATTCTAATTATCTTTCTTGTGACATTGTTATGCAACATGATTGCCATCTATAGAATTGCCAATGGTTGATATTGAACCTCACTTATTGGATATTTTTGATGTAGTTTGTGCTTTAATTTGTGTTTTCTTTTTGCTCTTTTATGTCATGGGAAGAATATTTTGCATCTCTTGCCATCTGCTTTGTCTACGAAGAAGACGATGACTTCTTTGTGCCTAATTGATTTACACTCGTATTCTTCGAGTGTAATGAGATACTTTCTCATAAGATCAATATTTGTTCTTCTTGCTCGTGAGAGTAAATGCTACTAGAATGGCCCCTAGTAGGACTAATATTAATCATTTAGAATTTATTCTTTTTTATAATGAAGAAGAAGAAGAAGAAGAAGATCTATAGATATACAAACAGGTTTGGGAAACCTGTCGGTTCAGCATGGCGGTTTGATCGCTGACCGGAAAATGGACCGGCTCAATTTGGATGGTCCGGTTCGATTTTGATATTATCTATTAAAATTCTTATTACCCTTTTATTTAGGGTTTGTGGAATTCGGCTCACCATCAGCTCTAGCATGCTCTCTTCTCTTTTTCCTTGCTTCCTCTTCCTTCTTCCTAATCTCCGGATATATTGAAACATTCCAAACTTGTATTGGTCTATAATAAATGGACGTTTTCAGGCTCTCCAAGGTATACGATTTTGCCCAGATTGGTCCATAATAATCGGTACGATACGTAGATAGATCATCACCATTTTGGGAGGTCTCTTATGATGTATCAAAAAATACATAAATAATATTAAGGCTCACAAAGGAAATCCCAACCCCTCCTCTCCCCACTTCTCGACCTGATATACATTCGAATCTCATGACCATATATTATGTATTGTAACATAATCACTTGCTGCTAAACTCAAATCACCCAAGACTTCCTACACAAAAAGCACTGACACCACAAATCTTCTCAATGGAAAACATATATATATATATAATAATAATATCTCTTTTTATAGTTTATATACGATGTTTCTTAATTTTTCTTCGTTGTTCCTTTTGTGCTCGTGATGATGCACCAACTTGTTTAGTCTCACTTGCAATGGAGCGACCTGGTCTTATCCTTGGGAACGAATTCAAATGGAATCATTCTTTAGGACAGCTGATAACGATTCCGAATGAATTTTCATCATATTCCCTTTATTTTGTTAAATAAATTAGATTTAATTTTTATAGCAGACTTCATTGTTCTTTCCAAGATATGCAACATCGTACCGTACCGATGTTTCGATGTTAGCTTGGTACGGTATGGTATCGTGTATCGAGCGGTACGTTAGGGCATACCAAGTGGTACACCTAATATAAGTATAAAATCCTTCGAAAATATCTGAAAATAAAAAAAAATTATGATAGGGTTTTTAAGTTAGAAATAAATATAGTAATAGCATAAGTTTAGCAAAATCAATAGTATTTCAGTCCATTACGAATTGTCCTTATGTAAACATATCTCTTAATTAAAAAGTTTTTCCTCTTAATCTTTCCAAATTAGCGTTGATTCAATTCACAAATCATTGTTTTGTAGAGTTTAGGATAATACAAATGTGAGAAAAAAAAAGTTTGAGAAAGTTTAAGAGAGTATGAAAATGTAATAGAGTGATAATCGTTGGAGCACTGCATCACTGTTACCGAACGGTTTTAAATGTTTCTTTTTCTTACTGTAGTACTGTAGACTGTAATACTGTAGCACGTTCCGTCTGGTAGCGAGCGGTCCGTATAACGGTTTTAAATGTTTCTTTTTCTTTCATAGTTTTATGTCTTGAATTGGAGGTAACAGCATGAGAGGATCAGTAAGTCAAAATGGGAGGTGTTTATCGAGTGGATTGGACTGGATAGACAGATTTCCAGATAGATGTCAACTAGTTTCTTTGGTTGCTCACAAAATCTCTGTCCCTACTGGATGGGTAACTTGTCTAATTCTGAATTGCTCCAGACCAATTAATCTATATGCCATTTGAGCTTCTTCTACTGTCTTGGTCTTTTATTATAATCTTGGTGTACCAACTGACCTAATGCCATGTTTCTTCTGCCCACAAGAATATTAGAATAGATTTAAACTATCCAGAAAAATTGTCTTTAACATGCATTCAGCATTTTAAGTTCTAATACTTGGTTTTGGTCATTGTGTAGTGACAACTTGATAAAATATTACCGAGTCATAATGAAATGGTTTCTACAATCAAACTCTAATTAAGTGATTAATTTCCATGTAGTCAAGCATATACTGTGTGTCTTCATGCAGAAGTTATTTACAGAAACAGGATTCTAAACTCTCTTTTCTTTTCACTGACATCAAGCCAAGAATCTTATACAATCTAAGGAAAATGAAGACAACTAAATGAATGGTGGTCATGTTTTCCAAGAATGCAAATTAAAGATAATAATTAGTACATGGCCTCAATTGTTCAGAAAATGTGTTTGTGCTATTTGGTTCAAAGTCATTGAGATATACTTTCATCATCTCTTTTTTCTTTTGGAAAATAGATACAATTCCTCCACACAATGATGTTCCTGATCATAATATCAATGTCGCAGGCTGGCTGCCTTGTCTAATTTATGGTTCAGGTTATATATTTGCTTGGGTTATCAGCTTCCAGGTGATAACAGATGCAATTTATGGTTTGAGGTTATATATCTGCTTGCCCTAATGTGTTTATTCTATTTTCTTTAGAGATTAAGTTCTTTTGATCATCTCCCTTTTTTTTTTTTTTTTTTTATGGTAAGCAGACACAAATTCTTTTCACTCACAGAACCATAGAGTGATGTCCCTAATCATAATGTTAATGCCATATTTATCAGGCTGTCTTCTCTGATTTATGGTTCAGGTAAGACATTTGCTTACCCTTGGGTTATAAGTTCATGCTGGCTCAGAATCCTAAAACTGGTGATCCATTAATGCCTATCTATGTTATTGTTTAACCTTCTTTGTCAATGAGCAACACACTTGTTTGGTTTAATATCAATTTAATTCTCCACTTCTCAAGATTTCACTCTATTACTTGACATTTGCATAGTTTTCTATGATATATTCCGGCACAAGACCATGCAAAAGCTGAATAGGACCATGCAAAAGCTGAGATTTGCATACTTCCACCTTGCCGTGCTTGCCTAGGATCTTTCCCTATATTATCTATCTGGAAATCCAAACCTAAGGTCAAGACTTCTTGCATACTCCTTGGTAAACCTCGAAATCCTTAATTTTTTCTAGATCATTTGGAGAAAATTTCCAAATACACTTGAGGTGTTATTCTTTCGTATCTCATAAGTTCTTTATAAAGAGAACAGGCTTAATTCTTTTAATTGTTTCTTCTTGAAAATCTAAATAAACTGACATAAAAGGAATTTTATGGATATTGCCTTGCTAATAATGATAGGGGGAGGAATCTTAGTATAATTATAAGGTTGTTCTTTTGCAACTAGGAGACTAGGATTTAAGTTATGTTTATAGCTTTTCTGTATTTAGAGATAAGGTGATACATCTTTTTTTTACCTTACTAATACTAGAGAAGACACCCATGATGATGATCACCTTTTGAGTTAGAAAGAGAGAAAGAACTACCAGAAATATAAAGTTGGCACAAGGAAGAAACAAACCATGAAGTGTTGATTTACTGTATTTCCTAATAGCAATAGTATTTTTGTTCTAGTGTTGAAAACATTATAAAACTATCGAAAGACAACGTAAATAATAATCATATTGTGACTCTTTAGTTATCATTACTTATAGATAATTATAATATAATATTTTAAAGCTTGCAGTTAATTTGGTTGAGGTTAAGAATTCTTTTATGATTCTTATTTGGGTGATGCTTTTTTAGATTATTATAAATACCTACTTAAATACTACCATAGTATGATATATCAAATGGTTTCTGGTATGTCCTAATTTTATTTGACTTTCTTATAGTGTTTTCCAAAACGTTATAGTGTTTTTATTTAAGTGCTAAAAATACTATAAAACTATTAAAAAAATATTGTAAGAAACATTGATGCTTAGTTGCATTGATAGCTAAAACAAAATGTTTTAACTATGTGAGGTTGACTACATTGATGCTTAGTTGTTATTGAGCTCGTTAGAAAATTATTTTCCTAGTTAAATCAAAAGTGATCAAATGTTTATTTATAATTTTTAGTAAAATCTTTTAGATTTCTCTCTCTCTCTCTCTCTCTCTCTCTCATCATACTGTTTATTGTTTATATTAATTGTTTCACAACTATAAATATTTATAGATTTTCTTTATATATATATATATACATATATGCATAATCATCATAAATAGTACATTCTCATTTGGTCCTCAATCAAACCTACCCATAATTATTCATGAATAAAATATTATATATCATAAATTAAATTAAGAATTATGAATTATGACAATCTTGCACATGTGATCCTAAGTTGGGAAGAAGGCATGGGGAATGGCATTGGCAAGGTGTCTTCACATGGAAAGTTATTGAACAAGTGGAGTTGAGCTTTTGGGGAGAAGGGGAGAAATCCCTCCCCCCCAAGTGTTCCTCGTGGAGAGAAAGGAAGTTTGGACAGAAGGAGACAACACATAATGGGCAATTAAATTATTAAATAAGGAAGACTAAGACCATTGTCTTGTGGTGCTCCTGGGTGACTGGAATGTGTACTGGCTTACCCACACTTAAACTAGATTTACTAACAAGTGGGAGCTCCACATCGCTTGTTGATAGCAATATAACAACAAGCTTTAGTAGGTGGTGTTCTCCTTTCCAGCTGCAGAAGTTTCTGAGTTGGATGGTGGGGGGTTATATTTCCTGAGTGTTGGGCATGATTAGTGCTGTCTAGTTGAGGATCACCAAGCACCTTTGTCTTTTTTTTTCTTCTTTTTGTTCATCATGAACAATGGATGATAAAGAAGGAAAATGCAATGATGAGGTTTTGCAGGAGTAGTTGTTTATTTACCTTTGATCTGTTGGGAATGAACTATTTGGCTTTGTGGTCATCAGCATGCTGATCAGCTGGTGATGCTTTGGGATTTTTACCTGCAGAAGTTTCATTAGCTTTGCAATGTTGGTGATCATGGAGCTTGAGAAGGAGATGTGGATAACCAACAGCACTAACCTTGAGTTCCGTGATCATGTTGTTCTTCGAGTGTAATCATCTGCACTCCTGTGATGGCTCATCTGCTAAAGAACAAAGAATTCAGAACTTTCAACCGGTGCAATAGCTGAACCATTTAAATGAATAGAACTGAGAACTTTAAAGGCATCATTCACGAAATCTTCCACAAAACTACTGAGTTTATCAACTCTATTTCTGGTCCAAAGTAATCTGATGACATATTTAGTACCAATCAACAAGGTTTCTTTACATGTGCCCTAGGAAATGCTTGTTTCTTCTTAGGGTAAGCAAAGTGCATGTGCATGTGTATCTGAAATAATCACATTAACATGATGATAAAGAGTAATTAGCAACAAATCCATCCATAGATTTAGTAGCTAGCTAATAAAGTGTTTTCTTGCATTATAATACAGCAAGAGATGACAAGTTAATAGTGATGGAGTAAACCACTGCTTAGAGAACAAGACAATCACAATAATATCACATATAATAAGCTGAAAAGATCCATGATAGTCTTTATTGGTGCGAGCTCTTAGGACAAGAGTCACACGGCCTTGTCATTTCAGGATAGACCTCGATGGGTGTGAGAAGACACATTTGGCTCCGCATCAGGCATTGGTTCTTCAACTCTCCAACCAATATGCGATTAGATACGAGTCTTACCAGAGTTTACGACTGGGGAGTCAAGTTCTTTTGGGCTCTACGATGGATGTCATTTGATAAGATCCGCATCAATCTTCATCGATGTGAGCTCTCAAAACCATAAGGAAATTGTTCGCTCTCGTTATCTTGGCAAATCCTTGCCTTAGTTTTCCAAATCTCCAATAGTCTCAGGAAGCTTTTACGTAGCAACTGGTTTCTCCACTGAGATCCTGCACAGATCGGGTAACATTAGGTTTAGCTTGGCATATCTATCAGCCGAAGTTGAGCACTCTCACAAATGGAAGCGATCCAAAGACTCGAAGAAAATTCACCTGACACCTGCAGTGCTAACCCAACGTGATCACAAGGACAAGCAGAGCTTTGTAATGTACCTGGAAAGGGATCTTTACCTAATTAAAGTAGATGAAAACAAGGTTGTCATGTTTTCCCAAGTCCTAATGCTCTGGGAAACTGTTAGTGTTGGGTCATGTTGTCATCCCCTCCCCCCACCCCCATCCCACGGCCTATAAAAGCCGGGGGCTCACCCGCATGAGTGCGTCAAAACATCAAACACACTACGGGCATGGAGCGAAGAACAGCTCTTTGCGTCGCGGCCATGGTTCTTCTTGTCCTGTCTGCACTTAGTGCAACGGGAACAAGACTCCTCCTTGCCGAAGAAGCAGACACTACTGGCACTGCCGTCGCCCAGCGAGATGAGATGCAAGGCTCCCTTCCGAAGAAGCGCATGGTTCCGTCAGGTCCAAACCCAGGGACATTAGAGATGCATGGAGGCGAGCAGATCGATGGCCTGGCTGAGCCTCCGCCATCACCGCGGCGTCCCAACTGAAGCAGGCAGGCAGACAGCCAAGAAGCTACCAGTCCTTGTGTGGTTTAGCTAAACAAGAATAAGAGCTTACAGCTTGGTGTGGATCATATAATTTACCTTCTCCCACTCGTTACGTGTGGCTGCTGCTGCTGCACGTTGATGTGGGTAACTACTGTGTGCTATATATCTCCCACTTCTTCAACCGTGGACCTACTACATCTCTGTACCAACTACCGTGTGCAATCTTCGATAACCGTTAACGGTCTGAAGAATATTATAATGGGAGTGTCTCTCCATATATTTCTAATTATAAAATACTTTGTTCTCATCTCGACTACTTATTTGACTTGAGTATCCAAAACATTTCATGAAACAATATCTTTATATTTTTCTAAAAGAAAATTTTAAATTTGACTTATATATATATATATATATATATATATATATATATATATATATATATATATATATATATATATATATATATATAGAGAGAGAGAGAGAGGCAAGTTTTTCTAACACTATCTATTTTTATATTTATAAGGATTTGCACGTTAGAGGAATAAATACTAAAATCGGTGAGGTTGGGGGAATGTATATGCAAAATTGGCAAATTATTTTGCTAACGCCGTTTCATTCCTCGAAGCTTTGTTCCTCAAAGCGAAAAGAAGCTCGAGGAGCGAAATATGAACGGCGGCAGTGGCGGCAGTGGCAGCGGTGGAGGAGGAAGTGGCGCGGGGAAGATGCCGACCGACTTTCTGAAGTCGATCCGAGGCCGGCCGGTCGTCGTGAAGCTCAACTCCGGAGTCGACTATAGAGGTCGGCCTTCTTCTCCTACTCTAGGGTTTCCATGTTAGTCCCGATTGCTCGACTCTTTTCGTGCTCGATTTGGATCAAAACAATTGCCAAATGCCTACTGTTGTCGACGCTGACGATGACTGTGTTTGGAATCGTAATTTAAAGAAAAAGAGGAAACAGTCGCTACATGATGTTTGATCCTCTGGTCTGTTGATATTCTTTTGGAATATGAAACAATTACACTCTTATTCACTTTCCGCTGGCATCAAGTTTGAATTTTTCTGGTGAAGGCTCCATGCATATAACACAAGGTGCAATTTTTGGACCTTTTTGTATGAGAACATAAGAAAAGATATGAAGGGATGTGTAATAGGGCCATGAGATATGAAAAGCTGTGTCTATCAGTTGTGATGGAACATTCTTTTGTTGAATAGATTCTTTTACACTAGAGATTTGAGACATCCATGTTTCCTAGAGGAGAGATATTTGTCTTGTGTTTGCTCTGTATGCACATAGTGGCAAACGACTAGTTGTTTACAGGGAACATGCATCTATTTATATTAGCTTTGATGTCTAGTTGATGATACTCTTCTTTCTGTATTCATTTTCTTCACTAATATTACTTCTTGCACTGGAAAATGATGGAGGTCAATTCTACTGGAGATCAAAAGGGTAAGAGCACAAACTCTTTCCCTTCATTGTGATATGGATATTTATGATATTCGACTCTGTAAACACCACTGTCTACATCATGAGGCTTTTAACATCCGTTAACAACTCAATTTGCTGAAAATGTTTATGATGGATGTTTAATGATGAGAAGTAAATTAACAGGGAGTCCCAGAATTGTGTTAAAGGATCTGATCATCTAGAGTAAAAAGGGGAAAAGGAAAGAACACTTGCTGGCAACACTTTGGCACTTCTGCTCTTCAAACTTTTCACCGAGTTCATCAGTATTTTTCATAAGCGATGTTCTTCCTAGGATAAGTTACCCTTACTTTGAGGTGTGTATGAAACGCTGTTTGTTTCTAACAAAATAGTAGGATCAAAGTGTCATGGAGCAATCGTGCTACCGACTAGGTTGCTCGTTATCACATATGTCTTCTTGGTCAACTTCTTCTAATGTATTATTGTCTTGTTGCTTTCTGGTTCAGCATTTAAGGTTTTCACAAGTTCATTAGCATTTTTCATGAGCAATGGTTCTTCTTCAGATAAGTTATCCTTTTGTTTGTGGTGTATGGAGGAGCATTTTGTTTCTAATCAAATAGTTGGAAGTGCCATGTCATGGGTCAATTGTGATGCCGACTAGGTTGCTTTTATTTAGTTGAATTGTTATCACATATGTCTCCTTTGGCCGACTTCCTCGAATATATTGTATTATAATCTTGTTGCTTTCTAGGTAAGCATTTGAAGTCTAGGGTTTAGCATAATGTGTGAGCACTTATTTGGTGGCCAAAACGTTTGTTATCCAGGTAGTCTAGCTTGTTTGGATCCATACATGAACATTGCAATGGAGCAAACGGAAGAATATGTTAATGGTCAGCTAAAGAACAAGTACGGTGATGCTTTCATCAGAGGAAATAATGGTAAACCTACCGATTCTATCTAAACCACAAGTTCTTAATCATTATGTTTCTATGAGTATGCCTTCAATTTTGTGCTTGTGATGCAGTTCTGTACATCAGCACCTCTAAAAGGACTCTTGCTGATGGGGCATGATACTGGTGCTCGGCAAAGTCTGTCCTTGGCATGATTTCACGTGTTGTTGATGAGATTGTTGCACGTAATGAAGGGGCATGTGTAAGTGTGTCCTAGCAGAGTGGATTATCAACTATTTTGAAACTTATGCCCAAGTCATCAGACAAATTTGTTTTTTGTTTTTTTCTTTTTTACAATGGGTAAGTGATGAATGAAATTACGATTCGAGCTCAGATCTTATGATGACTTGTCAAAATCTTTATTAGCTAACAAACATATTCAAATCTTGTTCTAATTTTGTTAAAGCATATGTTGGTCGTCAACTCGATATGATGAGGTTGACCCGACCTTATGTGTTCATTTGAGACTTATCACCTTTGGTGTTTGGATATGATTTGCTTTAGTAAAATCTATCACGTTTGGGGTTTGAATATGATTTGCTTTTGTGTTTGGTCCGATTAGAGATTCTTCCGAATTTAATGAGTATCCTTTTGCCCAACCTTGATTGAGTCAATTTAGTATATTTTATAATACTCATGTTGGGAGTGTATCTAAGGTTCCTTAAATGCTGCTTTAGTTAATATTTATATAACGAAAAATTGAGAGTTTCGAGTGTTCAAGCTTTTCATGCCTGGAGCATCTTCTATTTATAAATAGGATTCAATTCATATCGATCATCGACTATAAGAGATGGAGCACATTAATGAAGAATATTTTGTTTTAGATGGTGTTTTGAATGCACTTCACATGTCAAATTATGGTTGGTTTTTAAGAATACTCATCATATATAAGTTTGAAATACCAAAGATGTACTTTGTGGTTTTTTTTTTGAGGGATTATTGTTACTATAGGTAAGTTTATTGTTATGATTCTCAAATTGAAGAAATCCAGCTTGAAGAATTTGCCATATTAACTACTTAATAAAAAAATGCTCTATTAATTAACTTGTGCAGAAGATCTCACTAGCTTTCTGATCAACAGTCAAATTAGAAGTCTATGATCTACTGAATACTTGGATGCTAATTATATCCCTCGAAGTACTTTCTACCCCCAAGCCTGTCAACCATACATAAACATGCATCGTGGACTAAGTAGCAAGAAACTTGATGTTTATATTTCCAACTTATTATCATCTTTGAATAAACAGATAAGAGAAATGTAATAGAAAACCTAAAGTATGATGGCTAATAGGCATCTTCAGGTTCATCTACTTATAAAATCAAGGTTTGGATAGAGTGATTCAGAGCTCTACCAACAGTAATTCTACTAAAAGGCAAAGACGACAGCTATTTATATCAGATTATCGAGTTACAAAAAAAAAAGGGAAACAGATTGCAATTGTAGGTTAAAGAATCAATTAGCACAACTATCCTAAACAAAGGTCTCCAACAGAATAAAGAATGTATTATCAGTCTCACTATCAACGAAGCAAATAATAGTGAGCACGCATGTCCTATCAATGAAGCAACAGAATAAAGAATGTACTAAACCAGTGAAGCAAATGACGAGCATCAGTGTCATAAGCATGCACATCATTTAGATCAAATCAAGAGCTTAAATGTGTTTGAGCAAATGGAAAAGACTTGCGACTTCCATTTTCCACTCACTGAACTATGATTGCCCAACACAAACAAAGATGTTGTCTACCATTACAAACTTGAATACTAGGAGGAAAGAAAATATTATAACTGTTAAGAGAGATAATCTGTCCATCAACCATAAGCAATAAAGAACAGATCCAGCAGTAGATATACTCTTCTTTTTTCTATTTTAAATTTGCCAGTGTTTTCACTCTTAACTACAAAAATATCAACTTAACATTTAGCCACTTAGAGACAGATTATTGAGTGACTTAGCTTCATCATACATGACTAAAGTTCTGATTGGCAGAAACTTACCCATCATGGAGGTCAGCCTTACAGATGAGATTGGTGTTCTGAATTCTCTCTTGAACTTGAGTCAGTCATGAAGCTTAGAGAACTCAAGATTGACTGTTGCTAGTTTTCTCCCTGTTTATGCAGAGGGGCTAAGAAAATGGCAATACATATAAATTCCATGTAACTGCACCAATTTTACTAAATCCAAAGAAAAAAGATCCAGTAGACTGTTGGAGAGTTAGCAACTTGAAAAGACTAGCATCTGCTATACTTCTAGTAGTTCAAACAGAAACATGGAGAAGAGCATGTCCATGAAATTTGTTGATAAATGGACAGATCTACCTTCTCCAAAGTCTTTTGATGTTCTTGCAGGTCCCCAAGCAAATAATTTTAAGCACAACAATGATCAGATACAGCCCTAGTAAGTGCTTCAATAATGAAGCTGCTGAGTAGTTAGATGAAATCTAGTCTCTCTCTATTTTTCCAAGGTAACTGGACCAAAGTAACTGACATCAAGTAAAATCTCATTACCTCTAGAGGGGGAAAAAAAAAACCTATAAAAGAAGAATGAGGATCTTGTTGGTTTCTGGAAAAAGTTAAGATGCGTTAAGGGCATCAAGCTGTCGCTGGAGTTCCTCGAGATCATCCTCAACTGTTTTTGCTTCTTCTGTACCTAGTGATTCATGATACTTTTCAGCAGTAGGGAGCTCATGGATGAGGCCCTCCGGTAGAACACCTGTGCACCATTTATGAGGGACAGGGATGAGGAAAAAACACTAAGCAAAGTGAAATATTAAAGGAACACAGATTTGGTGGGAGAAGATAACCTGAAACACCACAACTATTTAGGGTATCCATCTCGCTATCATCAACGACACTGTACAAACAAAAAGTAACTCTAAAAACATGTTCATAGAATTATATCAATATGAAAGCTCATACTGAAGAAACTAGTATGACGAAAAGATCCAACAAAACAAAACAAGTCATAAGTTACAACATTTCAAAGTTCACTTAATGGATATTTTTCCAACATAAAGCTCTATGGAGGATAACATTACAAGTCTATAATTGTTCCAAGTGACTCACCAAGACAGAAAAGTAGCTTGAAGTATTAAAAGAAATAACGCACAAAACACAACATTTCACCATATGTTGTCCAGCATGTAGATTTTAAAATGTGTAACCCATTAATTAAGATCAACCAGCTTAACTAGCTCTATACACATGCAAACTACTAGAGCAAAAGATACTGTTATCTAAATTGTGTGCCTTGACCAGAATTGCACAACATGATGACACCAAAAAAAATTCTCATCAACTCTAGCAGCATTTTTTATGAGTAACAGTAAGAGCTATATAATGCTATTTTCTTTAGCATCCTTTCAGCAATGACTATCGCATAAAATTAACCTTCTCATCTACTAGGTCGGTCATCAAAACTTCCTCTGGGATCTAGGCTTTATTGATTTTGGAGCTAAAAGTTAAGTAGAACATATGTCGTAGAAAGCTGCAGGTGTCAAACACATGACCTAGATTCATATAGGCATTGGGCGATAATCTAGACAGCCACCTAGTGATTAAGGTCATTTAACCACCTCAAGCAATGCCAATGATATCGCTGCAACAACAACTGTGTTCAATGCTAAAGAAAGATATGCTAGTCTTTAGCAGCAATTACTGCCTTCATAATCATGAGTGCATGAAACATAAAATGTGCTGAAGAAAAACAAAAATAATGAAAAAAATCTGCACTTTATTGGGCCACCTATTTTAGGTCATCCTATCACTGTCACTGGAAGTTGAGGTGCTAATAGGACTAGGGAGAGAAGTACAGAAATTTCATAAATTAGATGGTAATGGGGACACATATTTAAGCCCGTCAACTAATTATCAGATGGTGACCCTTCATAATGTTTCAAAATCCCACTAAAACAAGTGAATTAATTGCCACCTGGGTGATCAAACAGCATCTAAATATCTAGCTGCCTAATCTAAATGAATATGGTGGACAGCCTGATGAATGTGTTTGTCATTTCATGTGCATCAGGTCATTATGCTAATTATATGTAGAAAAATGAAAAACTTCCGTTATCTCATTCCAACATCCTAATCAATCTGGATAATACAATTAAATCAATAAGCTAGTCTTAATTCATGTGAAATTTAGGCACCTTATATTCCACTCGTTATCCATGTGAAGTGGGCCTTCGTTTTTGGAAGATTCGGCTTCCAGCTTTGCCTTAGCTGCAGCATCTCTAGCAGGTTTTGTCTGGAGGTACTCCTTCTGTACATTGTATGTTTCTTCAGCAATGATTCAAGATGCATAATCTATCAGATAAAATGTGTTCTCTAAATTAAAATGTGCTAGAACCTTAAAAGAACTAACCTGTCGTTCAATGCAGGCATTGTTTGAGCACTGTGGATTTGGCCTCATTTCCATGGTTGGAAAAAAATCTTTAAGTGAATTATATCCCTTCATAAGGAAAGATATAAACATAATAAGAAAAGAAGCAGTCAGGTAAAAGAAATGGCTGATATCATGAAAATTATTATAAAATTCATCTGCTGATTGATGATGAAGTTACAACCAACTACTGCAGATAGTGTGAAGAGAACGAAGTTATGCACCATATGAGTGCTAGACCAAGAGATTTAAGTCCATATATCTAGTGCTAACATAAAATTACATGTTCCAAGAGGGGAAGAAAATTTTTATCTGAATGTTTTACAGCAAAAGAAACTTACCAAATAAGGAGAAACATGCCCAAACTTCAATAAGTACTTAAGAGCATTCTGAACAAGAAGACCAGCAACTACCCCCTGAAGATTTGTCACTTGATATAAGGACTCAACCACGAATATGACGTTGTGATACATAAAAATAACACATCAAAGACCAGCAAATTGCAAAGCACATGTTAAGTAGCAACGCAAGACTAAATGACAGGAGAGAATGGAAAAACACTGTACTCAAAAGGATCATTATTAACTCTTAAGACCTTTAAACAATGTGCATCAAAAAGACAAAGATGAGGAGGCCTCTCCTTAACATAAATACTATAATCTCCATAGCAACAGTATTTGAAGAGGTCTCCCTTTACCATGAAATAATGTACACATATTTTGGTCTCTGTGTCACAATATGTTCAACAATGTAATTGATCAACCCAACTACTGACTTAAGTTTCTTTTAGAGTTGATGAAAACAAGGCCAACCAGATATGGCCTGCAGGACAGTTCTATGTTTTTATTATAAGTTGCTTGAGTTGGGAGATGCACTCCATCCTATCTCAAAATCTCTTTGGAGCTTCTCAAGAACTTAAGAAAACTTCTCATAGAAAAGGTGGAAATGCTTTCTGTATCTTTTGGGATGTTCACATTAGCCAATTAATGGTCCTGGGAGTTAGCAAGAAAAGGCTTCAAGAATTATTCAAGCTCATTTGCATGTTAATTGACATCCAACAAAATGCAAATTGGAGTGAACCGCATGGAGGGGAATCAGGATAACATGGAGACATGGCTAGGTTGGTTACTTAAAAGACGAACTGGGGAAAAAAAGGAATAGGAGGATTTTTTTGGAAAGCACAAACAAATTGATGGTTCCTGTTCTGAAGGATGTAATCGAATAACTTTTCTCTTGGAGGATAACTGATGTCTAGAAGCATTTTGACAAAAAGGATGACCAAACAAATATGCTGCTCCTGCCATTTTCAGAGTCTAGGGAGGGTCATTATACACAATCTTACCCCTAGAGCGAGACTGCCTGATTGAATCACAGCCCAGAAGCACACTGACACTTTTGATAATTTCTTTCTGACACCATAACCAATTATCCTATTAGTTTTAGTATAAAAACTCCAATGTCTTCATAGATGACAACCCCTAGAAAGCCTTCGGCATAAGGCCTAGACATCAAATGGAAAACATAGCATCGAAAATAATATAAATTCATGCACATATAGAAAGATGAAGTGCAAAATCTTTAGTAATTAAAAATTTTTCAAGACGAAAAGAGATGCAATCATACACAGATCTCCTACATTAACTTTCCAATTAAGCTTGTGTGATATGGATTTCTTAACATTCATTGTTTCATTTTTAATATTCTAATTATAACTCTAAGATTTGATAAAACTTCACTTTATGTTAGTTTGGCAAGTCCCATAGTCCCACATCGGGAAAATCAGACTTGTTATCTCGTCTTGGAACTATAAATAAGGGCCTGGACTTTGAAGTCAGATGCACCACAAGAAAAACCTAAGTGTTTGCTTGGTTTAAGTCCATACTCATTTAAATAGTTTGGACTTATAGTTTGGTTTTTCTTGTTTAGTATTTTCGGGTGTTTTATGGCCTAGGAACATCTTCCTAAGACATTTGTAATTGTTCCTCTTTTGCAGTAGTAATTTGCTCCTCTTTCGTCCGTAGATGTAGGTCAAAGTCAATTGACCGAACCACGTATATCTGGTGTTCTTGTCTCGCTTTTATTCTTTCCGTTTTATTGTCTTGTCGGGTTGCCAAAATTATGTTAGAGCTAACCCCAGGATATTTACCAAAGGATAATTTTGGCAACCCGACAAGACAATAAAACGAAAAGAATAAAAGCGAGACAAGAACACCAGATATACGTGGTTCGGTCAATTGACTTTGACCTACATCCACCACTTGACGAAAAAAGAGGAGCAAATTACTACTGCAAAAGAGGAACAATTACAAAATGCCTTAGGAAGATGTTCCTAGCCATAAAACACCAAAATACTAAACAAGAAAAACCAAACTATAAGTCCAAACTATTTAAATGAGTATGGACTTAAACCAAGCAAACACTTAGGTTTTTCTTGTGGTGCATCTGACTTCAAAGCCCAGGCCCTTATTTATAGTTCCAAGACGAGATAACAAGTCTGATTTTCCCGATGTGGGACTATGAGACTTGTCAAACTAACAAATCTCCACCTTGGCATGTCCCAACAAAACTTGCTTCACCTTCTTCATAACAGCCCCAACGGGCAATCACCAACAATGAACACCAACCAAGTCCAAGCACTGCTTGAACTTGTAAATCGGAAGAGGCTTCGTAAGCATATCAGTTGGATTGTCCTTCGTATGAATTTTCTGAACAAGGACCTTTCCCTCAGCAATGGTATCCCATTTGAATCCAACAATTTTCTTATCCGGAAGGCGGCTTCACAAGATCCCCATTCTATTCGATGAAGAGATTCTATTTCTTCATTCATCGCGAATCAACCACTTAGCGGAATTATCACAAGAAACTGCATCGCGGTAAGAAGTAGGCTCACCAACTTCACTTGTTTCTTCAGAAATGCAATAAAAGCATATGCAACCAAATTTGTATATCTTTGTGGTGGTGAAATATCTCTCGTGGTCTATCCTTAGCTATGGAGTATTGCTCTTCTTCTACGGATCATCTGCGTGCCGGTGACTTCGGGACCACCTATTGGCGGTCTTTGAGTAGAAGAGTTCGACTTCAAAGAATCAACTACCAATCTCAAGCTCCACCTCGCTTACGCACTATCATTTGTACCAAGGTCCGTCCGCATCGCACCCGTGCGTTTTCCGACCCGCTGATTTCGGATGCGATGCGATGCGGTATCTGCTTCGATGCGGTACATTCGAAAATGCAGTAATCGCGTAGCACCGCTACGGTGCTTTCTGATATCTTGCTACATTGCTACGCTGGTTTCGGATAAAGATCTGAGGCGGTCCACATCGTCTGGGTTTGTCGGACCGATCGCGCCGCCAGGCACGGGGTGATGATCCCCATCTGGCAGACCTTGATTTGTCTGACTAGTAGATTCCTCTTTAGAAGATAGCATAGATAATTCATCAAAAGTAACATCTCTCATTCACAAATTTTGGGGATTTGGGATCGGACACCATAATCAGATCCTTTTCACCCCGTAAGCATACCCAAGGAAAATGCACTTTTTTAGCCCGAGGCTCTAATTTTCCTTCATTTACATGCATGTATCTTTGGGCACCCAAAAATTTTAAAATCGGAATAATTAGCGAGTACGACCAAAACTTCCTCCGAGTTTTAAAGTTAAGTCTTTGCAGAAGGAGCCGCCATTGACAACGTAACGGCCATATTAATTGCCTCTGCCCAAAAGTCCTTTGTCAATCCTGCATTTGAGATCATACACCTTGCTCTCTCCAAAAGTGTTCTGTTCATACGTTCGGCCACACCATTTTGCTGAGACGTCATCCTAACAGTGCGATGCCGAACGATTCCTTCATTTTTGCAAAATTAATTAAAGTTACCTTCACAAAACTCCATGCCATTATCTGTTCGAAGCCGCTTAATATGTTTACTTGTTTGCTTCTCAATCAAAGCCTTTCATTGTTTAAATGTTAGAAAAACATCATTTTTATGCTTTAGAAAATAAACCCAAACTTTCCTGGAATAATCGTCAATGAAAGTCAACATATACCTAGCACCACCCTTAGACTGAACTTGAGCTGAACCCCAAAGGTCTGAATGAATATAGTCAAGAGTACCTTTCGTTTTGTAAACCTGCCGAGAAGTGAAGTCGACTCTTTTCTCGCTTTCCAAAATGCAAGGTTCACAAAAAATCAAATTGGCCCAAGACTCTGTCATGAAGTAGACCCCTTTTGCTTAATATGCTCAAACCTTTTTTTTTCATATACCCAAAACGATATGCCATAATTTGGTGATGTCGAATCGACAATGATGATGACGAGATCAATGATCTTGTGACAATAGTTCCCTCTGAATATATCTGACTACCGGACCTCAAGCTTTCATAACAATAAGGGCATTTCTAGAAACTTTCATAACTCCACCTTCACCGTGTATTTACACCGAGGGCCTCTAGGGTGCCTAAAGAGATGAGATTCTTTTTTTTAAATCGAGAACATGTCTAACATTGGTGAAGCGTCCTCACAATACCATCATGCGTTTTAATTCGATTGTACCTCTACCAACAACATCACATGCGGCATTATTGCCCATCAAAACAATTCCACCATTCTGAAGATTCATATGTGGAAAACAAATCCCTATTGGGACACACGTGATAAAACAACCTAAATCTAAAATCCATTCATTTTTTTAGACCTCGTCCGTCATCAATAGCGAAAAAATATTTCCAACATTCTCATCAGTTTTGCTACTAAACTTCAAATGGATTCAATAGTTTTCTCAACAAATTTTTCCTTTTGCTTTAATTTATTTTTCAATTTAAAGCAATCGATTTAATGTGCCTCATTTTTATGACAATATCTGCATTCCAAATTTCTATATGCGGATTTAGATCTAGATTTAGATCTACTTCTTGTCAAAATTCTCTTTTATCCATTCTCCCCTAACAACCGGACCCTCACCGATTCTCTCTACTTTCCCCAATGATATTATTGTCTTCTGCTCCGCCCTTTGATTTCAAAGATTTAATTTCTTGATACAAAACTGTTTCTTTTCCATAAATCAAAGTATCAATGGAAATGCTTAAAAGATTGGGGAAGAGAACACAAGAGTAACAAAGCCTTATCCTCATCATCAATTTTTGCATCTATATTCTCCAAATCCATAACCAAAGAATCAAACTTATCAAGATCGCGAGAGTATAGATGTACCTTGAATCATCCAAGGCATATATAAACTCGCCAAGTAGAGACGATTCTCCACCGTCCTCTTAAATATGTATGAAGGCTTTAAGTTTGTCCCATGCTCTTAGCCGTAGTCTCTCGTAGCTACCTCTCGTAAAACCTCATCGAGAGATTTAGAATAATGCTGGATCGGGCCTTCTTATCCATACCCGAAAGATCTTCCATTGACGTACCATTTGGAATGTTCTCAGCCCCCTGTAGTGCCAAATCAACTCCGTCTTGAACCAGAATGGCCTCCATATTAAGTTGCCACATGCCGAAGTTAACATTTCTGTCGAATTTCTCGACAACGATCTTTGATATTGTCATTGTTGCCAAAAGATCCCAGAACCAGGCTCTGACACCAGTTTGTTAGAGCTAGCCCCAGGATATTTACCAAAGGATAATTTTGGCAACCCGACAAGACAATAAAACAGAAAGAATAAAAGCGAGACAAGAACACTAGATATACGTGGTTCGATCAATTGACTTTGACCTACATCCACGGACGAAAGAGGAGCAAATTACTACTGCAAAAGAGGAACAATTACAAATGCCTTAGGAAGATGTTCCTAGGCCATAAAACACCCGAAAATACTAAACAAGAAAAACCAAACTATAAGTCCAAACTATTTAAATGAGTATGGACTTAAACCAAGCAAACACTTAGGTTTTTCTTGTGGTGCATCTGACTTCAAAGCCCAGGCCCTTATTTATAGTTCCAAGACGAGATAACAAGTCTGATTTTCCCGATGTGGGACTATGGGACTTGCCAAACTAACAAATGTCCCCTTCACAGGTGTTTGGCAGAAGAAACATTAGAAGTAATTACATAAATAAAAGTAGAATAAAAAATAACATGACAATTAATATCAATAGTATGTGTCATAGCCGAAAAATAATAATAAAATTAATAAATAAACTTATTATTATTCATAGATAAATATTTTCTGCTTTAAATTGTTATAAAGAACTAATCATCTTGCATCACTAAAAATGATAGACACTGTCTTCTTTTTTCTAAGCCAAATTCTCTTCCTCTTAGCTAATAATAATCTGTAACAAATAAGGGAGTTTTAGGAACCAATTAGCTTTTAGGACCCATCCAGGTGTTTAAAAAGCCACACACAACTAGATGGTTGAGTAACCAAATGGCCCAGTCAGCATCAATGACAACAAATGATGTCAGTTTCAGCAGTTCTTTCCCCAAAAAAAAAAAAAAAAGAGTAACTACAGTATTAAAACAGAAATAACTCCTTACCATGGTTGTGGGTAAAGATGCAGCACATACACCTTCACGCTTGAGTGTCCGCTCATCCACTCCAGATGCTACCACCTACAAAGAACCTTATCCTACTCATGCATAATACTAAAAACATCAAATGGTGTACAACTACTAATACGGTATACTTCAAGCAGCTGGCAGCGATAACACTGACATGATTAACACATTGCTAAAAAAATTAGTTGAACATTAATAATGGCATGAATGTTCAATGTGTGAATTATAATGCTTCCGTGTGTTCCCACGACAAGGTACTTATGATATTATCATCGGTAAAAGATAGAAATAGCAAATGTACCAAAATTCCTGGCAGCAATTGGAAGAAAAAGAAAATATTAGATATAGATTTCCTAATGGGAATTTACATTCCTGTTCCTTGTAAGCACAAAAATTACATCTAATTATAAGTCTACAAAATATATTAGCATGGCCACATAATTGTTTAATCATATAACCCATATGTTATAGAACTTGAAGAGATTTTTTTTTCTCCCCATTACTAAAAAAAAAAACCAAAACTCAGCTTGTGGAGTTTGATCAACAGAGATAATTTTGTTAGTAGTATTCATATATCTTCTAAGGCCTCTAATTTCTGCTCCACAGAAGTATTCGCTATAATTATCGCAAGTCTATGCAACTAAATCACTCGTATTATAAAACTTTCAAGTAACCAATAGAATGGATGTTTGATGTAATGCTTATGTATGTCCGTGTCTTTTGGAATGTTCATACTTTGACTAGCATATAGAGGGACAGTCGAAGGCTTAATAGTCTCATTTTAGCTCGGTCTGTAATGGACCATTTTACCCTTTGTTGTGCAACTGTTCAGAGCTTGTAAAGTCTGTTTGTAATTTGCATTGTCTATAAAGTGTTTTTCGGAGATGTTTGCTTGTGGATCCCGAGTGAGACGTTTTCTCTGTCCTGTTCTCTCTTTTGTGGGACCTAAGGGACTATGGGAAGCTTCGGAGAGGTCGACCCTTGACCGGACACGCTATAGGGTGCCGCATGACTTTAAAGCAAAAAGCTAAGTCCCGTGACGGATGGTATCGAGCCGAACAAACACTCATAAAAATACTTAGCATGCAAACGTGGGGACCTAAGCGGGTCATATTGAGGGCAACAAGACACGCGATCGTTTAGGGGAAAACGGGCAATGGAGATGTAGGGAAAAAAGAGTCGCCGGAGGAGTGGGCATCCGAGATTGATATTCGAGGAATGGCCAACCCTTCAGCGAAGAGGCACCACGAAAACGCACAAGCTTGGAAGAATGTGGCCTAAGCCAAAGGTTAGGATGGTCGAAGTTTGAGCTAAGGCTCAACGTTGACAACCATACTTGATGGTGCTTCAAGGCAAGCGAAGGCGCTAAAAAAAGATGAGACCACGCAGGTGGGAATAAGTTGCTCAACCACCAAAAAGAGTTATCTGCAAAGCTTCACGAGGTGAGGGAATTGCTAGCTCGAAGAATTTGGTACTCATGTCGTGGACTTATATCGCGACGATGGAATGTTCGTGGCCGTCCCGGCGGCCAAAACTTCGGTGCCATGGAGCATCAAAAAACTTTCTCTTTGGCGTGTGAAGGATAGGTCCGTAGAGGTCGAAGTGTCGCAATGAGTTCAAAGATGTTGCTAGGCCTTGAAAGTGGTGCAAATGGGAGGTCAGATTGGCGCGGAGTCAAAATCTAGCAAGGGCGTTTGCGGGAAGCGAAACAATACACGATTTGTTCGGCCAGATCGAGTAGTCCAAGGGGATGGTGGTCTCCTAAACGAAGAGATGTTGCTCCCAGGGGGACGGTTATCCGGGAGGATAAGTCTCGGCTCTCGAGGAGAATCATGGGGGACGGACCTCCTCAAAGTTGAGGAGTACCTCAACAAACAACAACTCCACGGCTCAATGGATCGAAAGCAAGCGGCGAGGAGTCGCGTGATCTCGCTTAAGAGAATGCATTGGTGGATGCATTGCGAGATCAAGTGGGGGAGCGGCCCAAAGCAACACAAATGAAGGTACACTTGGAGTCGATATGGAGATCGGACTCAAGGGTAGGCTGACCCGTGGAATGGTGGACGCGAGGGCCACCATCAACTCAATGCAAAAACGAGGAGCGGAACAACTTGGCGAAATACCCAAGCCACTTAGAGTCGATATGGAGATCGGACTCAAGGGTGGGCTGACCCGTGGAATGGTGGACGCGAGGGCCACCATCAACTCAATGCAAAAACGAGGAGCGGAACAACTTGGGTGTAACTTGGCGAAGTACCCAAGCCGCATGAAGGAGCCAAAGATAAAGATGGAACATGGAGCGCGGCATAGTGTTTTCCTTGGGCGAGGTCAAGGACATGAATTCTGCGCAGAGGCAAAACGGGATCATGTTGTTCCACGGGTCATTCATTCGACGGAGCGGACTTCATCTTGCGTGGTGCCAAAGACGAAGGGAGCTTACGGGCACATGACTTTATCTCGAAGGAGCATTTGATGGAGGAACTAAAGCGACTTCAATTTGCGGAGGCTGAAGTTGGGTTGAAAGACCTTAGCACGGGGCAAGAGGATCTGAGGCGGGTACTCTTGAAGAATATGCCACGCTGTTGCCATTCAAGTTGCTATAAAGGAAGCGGTGCACAACGAAGATTGTCTTTGGCGGGGTAGAGGCCCCCAGATCCGCACAATGGTGCACTAATCGCGGCGAAAGTCGAGGGACTTTGGGAGCTACTAAGCGACGGACTATCCTAGAGCGGTGCTTCATCTTGGTGTGACCCAAGAGTGGGTGGATGAAGGTCGATTGCCAAAAAACGAACGAACAAAAAATCGAAGGTGGAAGAGACCCTGCGATGTATTGGGCGGAGGCCCTGCCACACGAAGGGTTCATGATTGAGTTCATCCCACAAGGATCACGATCTGATAGAGATGTCACCGAGGAGGCGGCATGGTGCGGCCGGATCGTGGTGGAACAGATTAAATGGCAACGCGATACACCCCTAGTCTCGTGAGGGACCGGATCATCTGGAGGTATGATGACGGAGTTTCTTGGAAGCTCCACCGGTGAACAACACGGCACAAGAAGAAGGGTTATGGATTCAAGGAGTGAAGGCCATGGTAATGCAGTAGAAAGCGGGTCTTAAATGCGTCATCGAATTTTCAGATCGGATGAAAGCCTTGGTCATCGATATATATGGTCGTGTTCCACCAAGGGAAAAGTTCGAATCAAGTACCGTGAGTCCCATGGGAGGGACTTGATCATCTGGCGGTATGATCAAAGCAAAAGGAGAGTTGGATTGCTCGCAGCTCATATTCGCTAAGGAGCCCGAAATGAAGTCGAGGGACAAGGTCGAAATGTGTTTAACGTTGCTACCAAGGAAGCTAAGGAGAAACGAGAATCGGTCAAACCCTACAACGTGATGGCGAGAGGTCATGCGTGGAGTTGCGATCATCTCTTCCATCGACCAAAGGGAGTTGCCGGAGAACACGAGGGTGTTGAAGCGGGAGGTCGAAAAGGGCGAGAAGCGATGACGATGGCAGTCCGAGAGGGACTTAGCTACCCAATATCAAGCATCGGTTAGAATGGAGGTGGACTCCGGAGGAGTGCCACAGAGGCATATCTACCGATTGTGAAGAAAAGGGATCGCAGATGCGAGGCAACGGATAGTAGTGCCATGGGCATGGCGGCGCACGGTACCGCCAGAGCGGACTTCCGAAAAAGCCATCGATCCCTTCCTCTCACGAAGGAGAGCGCTTGGTCGTGAAAGGGCCGAGGAGGTGGAGCATCTGAGGCAAACTCAATCACCGAGACAAAATTTCAAGGGTAGAGGCCAAGGAACTTCGTAAGGCCGTGTCAATGAGTTTCTCATCAAGATAGCCGAAAGTGAAGGACTTGGTCATGCAAGAACGCACCACCAAGCGAACGGCGTAGACAATGACGATGTTTGTGTACCTTCGCTACTCGGGAGTAGGCGGCGGGGTTAATGGAGAAGACGGTACAATCCCGGAGGCGACCAAATCTATTAGAGAATTACTCGAGTTGGGGTGAAAACTTCTTGCATTCCGAAGTTCAATGGCATTGAGAAGGTGAATCACGAGAGCTAACTCAACGCGAAAGAGTGCAAACACTTCAAGTGCTTGAAGTGTGAACAAAGAGCGGCGAAGGCCGATAACATTTCGATCGTGGAGTACAACCTCGAGGAGGCGGGGCTAAAGTCAAGTAACCTTTGCCTTCTCAACTCTTAAGAGAATGGGCTAAACCGAAAATACCCCCCGATTCTCTTATCTATCCAAAGAGAGGAGCTATCGTATGTTCAAAGACCCTTCAAGATAATGGAAGACAATAGTTGTCAAATCCTCACCAATGGTGATCGGTGTTCTTGAGAGTAGATTGTCCGCCGTTTCCCAACGAAATGCCAATCGAAAGCGGAAGTGATGCGAACCTACTTGGATGTGATAATTAAGTGAAAGAAGAGTCAATGAAGCAAATTTTGTGGAGGAATGACCCAAATCTTGAAGTTTCGCGAGACGATGCTCGTTAAAAGCTCCAACAAGCATCCACCCGCCAAAACAAAGATGAGGCATTTGAGACTCAAGAATAAGGATGGTCTTTTTCCCTTCATCCGGAGGATCCGCAGAAACAACAGGGATCAACACAACTCACCAACCCCACACTAAAGTCGAGTCATTGGCGAGTTGAAGCAAAAAGCGGATCAAAGGTTTGACTACTTTCAAAAAAGCGGCGGAGAGCAAATGGGAGCCAAGAGACGATTGCGGTTGGAGCGAAAGATTGAAGACTTCAGAGAGGCGGGAGTTGCGATGTTAACAAAGGCTTCGGCGAGGGCGTCGAAGGAATAAGTGGGGAGAATGTTACGGACAAACTTCTAAACAGGATGTTTGATGTAATGCTTATGTATGTCCGTGTCTTTTTTGGAATGTTCATACTTTGACTAGCATGTAGAGGGAACGGTAGAAGGCTTAATAGTCTCATTTTAGCTCGGTCTATAATGGATCATTTTACCCTTTGTTGTCTGTAACCTCCTCGAGCTTGTAAAAGTCCGTTTGTAATTTGCATTGTCTATAAAGTGTTTTTTTGAGATGTTTGCTTGTGGATCCCGAGTGAGGCGTTTTTCTCTCGTCTCCTCTCTTTTGTGGGACCTAAGGGACCGTGGGAGGTCGACCCTTCTTGGACGGACACGGGGTGCCGCACGACAAGCGAAAACCAAAGTCGTCCGTGACAAAGGTGTTCCCACGACAAGGTACTTATGATATTATCATCGGTAAAAGATAGAAATAGGAAATGTACCAAAATTCCTGGCAGCAATTGGAAGAAAAAGAAAATATTAGATATAGATTTCCTAATGGGAATTTACATTCCTGTTCCTTGTAAGCACAAAAATTACATCTAATTATAAGTCTACAAAATATATTAGCATGACCACATAATTGTTTAATCATATAACCCATATGTTATAGAACTTGAAGAGATTTTTTTTTCTCCCCATTACTAAAAAAAAAAACCAAAACTCAGCTTGTGGAGTTTGATCAACAGAGATAATTTTGTTAGTAGTATTCATATATCTTCTAAGGCCTCTAATTTCTGCTCCACAGAAGTATTCGCTATTATCGTAAGTCTATGCAACTAAATCACTCATATTATAAAACTTTCAAGTAACCAATAGAATGGTAGCATACATTGCCAGAGTTGTCAAAACCCTTTTTTTGAGGCAAAGTCATTGAAAAACTTCTTAACTAATCAAACTGTACTATGTCATCATAAATTGCATGCAAGCATTCTTTGATAGCATGAATTTGAAAGAACATCCAATCTAATAATAAGAAGGATAATGCAATAATAATATCCAAGGATTGTCACTTGGACTGAATGAAATAGGGAGTGGTCTCATATCTGCCAAGTTTTTTGCTGCTAAAACATAATTATAAACCATCAGATATGGACTCAAATTGGTAATAACAAATGAGAGAACTAGCATAACCAATTCTGCCACGGATTAAAATGTGTACTCCCAACACAAAATCAACAAATTAGGAATGACCTTTGTTTCTACTATGGTCTTGATGCCATGTGGTGAAATATGAACCCCTATTAGTCAAAATAACAAATTCCCTGAATTCCTTATAATTAATTAGCTATATGTGAAGAATACACAATTAAGAACTGCAGTTCCATGCTGGGGCAGTTTCTGAAATTTCTTTCGGAGTCTGATAATCTCATAACTCATAAGACTATAGTTCTCAAGAGACTCTGTAAAGTGACCATATTGCTAATAAGAAGAGACATGGAACATGATAGCTCTCTTGTCGCAAGGAGTTTACATTTCCTGAACGATGACTTTTGTTATCATATGATAACCATGTCATGACCTCTTAAACTTCCAAAAAGACCCAACCAAAGGATTAGCATAGATATAGCATTGTGCACATGGAACAGCCATAGGGTAAATAATATGGAATTATTCTTTTAATTCTTTTATTGAGTGAAAAAGTATAAAAGAAAGCAATATATGCTTTGTCCAGTCCTTTTCAACATGAGACAAAGCCCCTGTCAAAAATTCAAATTTGTTGTCCTTTAAAATTTCAAAGATATTTGACATGTCAAATATGTTGATGTCCAAAATTTCAAAGACAAGACACCCAAAGATATTTGATTGATAGAATATGCAAACAGAAACTCATTAGTGCCTATGTTGGATGTTCAAAGAGAAGTTACTAGTGCCTATGTTGTATGTTCAATGACAAAGTTACTAGTGCCTATGTTGGTTAATTTTGTTGGGCGGTCCTGACAGCAAACTCTTCTTTTGTGATTCTCACCATTGTTCTCTGCAAGGAATCCTGATATATCGCGTGTTCCATCCCATGGTCTAATTGAACAAGAGCACCATTGCTAAATGGAAAATTGGTGCTAACAATATAAAGAAAGCATGTGATGCAATTTTAACCAGAGTATTTAAAAAAATGAAACTACTTAATTTCAAATATTAATTATTCGCTGAAGTTACCAATAAAAAAAAGAAATTTTATCTCAAAATATTAATACCAAATAAAATAATATCAGATATGATTCTTCAATCTTGCATCTAAACATACCAATGGAGGTGCACATGCAAAACAAGCAGTTTCTCCGGGAACTAGTAATTGTATATGACCTGAAACAGCATCTTCAGATACACCTGCCATGGATATATCCAATTTAGATCATTCCGTTTCCCATATATAAAATAAGACATTCATCTAAACTTCTAATAAAAAACGATAAAATATCTTTTGACCTAAACACTTGAAAGGGGAAAATAATTTAAGGAACAAGAATTACTTTAATGCTAACATTCTGAATGAGCAATTGGCTCACTAGTTCGCAAAACCCAGTTTCATTACCTTAAAGAATCTAGTGAAAATGAATGCTCGACACAAAGGATAGCTGACAAAGATACATACAACTGCATTAGCAGAATATGGAGCTACCAAATTCTAGAAAGCACAAACCAGGGCACTTAAAAGCAAAAGTGAAAGTAATTGGAATCGGATATTATTACATGAATGTGTAACTTTGGAACATTCATATTCATGTCTGAATTTTGCAATTTGAAGTCTTCCACATATGGATATGGACATTGGTTAAAATCTTACCGGTATCTAGATCTCCTACCAAATCACCCGGTAAATATAAGGAAAGCATATTATTTGGCCAAATTTACCTGTGTATTCTCATCCTCCAATTTTTTAATATAAATGTCATTGATGAGCTAGTTCCTAAATTATTCGTTTGTAAGTTATCCAATCTATATTCATAAAGCTTAGTTAATATTTTTTTTTCATTCCTTCAAGGAAAAAGAAACATGTCAGTTAAAATCATATCCATCAGATGTATACTCTGTAATTGTATCTTTTCAAAACAAGTATGATTACAAATCTAATTTCAGCTAATATTCTGTCCATTCTAAGCCACTGCCAATGCAACATTCAAGGCTTAACCAAGTTGTAAGGTTGTCAATGTTAACCAACATAACATATTGACAAATAAAATTCTGTTAAGGGTACCCAGTGCTTAGGGAATAGATTGCTCCTTTAAATGCAACCACCTACATCCTAAAGACTACAAAACTAGGAAAAAACTGAACCACAGTACATTTTAGTATTGTGTTGGATTATCACTTTGTTGCAAAGGCAATGGAGTGAAAAGGTAAATGAAAGCCTTGAGGCACAGGATGGTCATTGTCAGAGTTGCATGTGAGACAATGTAAATAGAACCAGCTTTACTTTTGCTAAATTATCTGTCTATGAAAAACAATGTACTGTTCCTACATAAAGAACATAGTATAACACAGCCACCACAAACATTTCCTAGTGTAGAGAGAGAGGATAGTATTGAGTAATTGAAACTTAAAAAAGAATAATAAGAATTTACCAGATTCCATCCATGTCTGCCCCAGTTCATTACATGCCTGAAAAACAGAGATATATCAGATGAAGAAAATTCCAATGGTACTTAATTGATAGGTAAGAAAATTTATATCATTGAAACAATTTATATTCTAGGAAAATTAAAACCTTGTAGAAAGTAATAAGAAAATAAGAGGTATCCCACCTGATTCACAACCATACGAGCCTCATAGTTATCAACACAGCTCAAAACAAGATCAACTCCACTGTTTTGTCCACTTTTCTGAGAGAATCGTCTTTTAAGGCTCTCCATGAAAACCTCAAATCCTTTGACAGTCGTGATGTTTAATGAATAGCTCTAATAACAAGAAAAGAGCAAATCACTGATCAAACTCTCTTAACTATATAAAAAAAGGTATAATAGTAAAAGAACATCAGACAGTAATCAGATCCACGGGCATATTGCAGATGTTCTGTATAATTTAACTTTTGACTAGCAGTTAATTACCAAGTGACTACAATTAACTACTCAATGAACACAAAAGAAAAGAAACCATAATGAGATCAGAAAATCAAAATTAATGAGAAAAAATCATGTGCATTTATATTTATTCTAGAGAGGAAATGAATGGAAATAACTAGTAGAATTAGGATTTGATAAGATAAAAAATCCTTGCCATGTTGCTTCTTACATAATCAGGTACTGAGATCCATGTCCAATTTTGATAGGAATTGTGAGTATAACTCTATGAGCATGTTGACAAATTACCAGGTATCTTTCTTTTAACAAATTTAAGAATTTTCAATAGTATGAGAATAGGTATAAAATTCTTCAGTAGAGCAAGGGAGCATGACAAGGAAACAAGAAATACTCTTTGTGACTTCCGAAACATGAAAAAAAACATCAAAACATGAAAAAAAACATCAAAACAGTGCTCAGAGAGTAACTATTGTATGTTTTTGCTTACTTCCAAAACAACATCTGGATTGATATCTGACAGGGTCTGAACAGCAGCATCTGTCTTGGTCATGCCTACCTGTCAATTTTAGAAAAATTGGGTCAGCAAGAAGAATAAGCATTCTTGTGTTATCTAAATTCTAAGGAAGAAGTATCCTCCAAATTTGCAAGTACACTGAACAGGTGGTTATCCATAAATACTCCAAATAACCATAAACGATTACAGATACTCTAAAAATTACAACCTCAGCATATTGGAAAAAGGGCTGAGATGCAATTGATAAAGAATTAGCATGCCTGATCAGGACGGAAGAATAGCCTATTCATGTTTGCCAACTCTACAGTGTCATAGTCATACAACAAGAGGCGACCAATCCCGCACCTTGTGAGCATCTCTGCAGCGACACTACCTACACCACCTATGCCCTGTAGCAATAAAAGAATGAAGCCAAAAATGGCATGAAGTTCAATTATGAAAATTTTACAATATCTGTTAAAAATTTACAAAAGAACATAATAATAAGATCAAAATGACAACAACCTGCAAAGAAGCTAATTAAATATTAGAATTTACATTTACAAGAAAGATCTTGACAGCCAAACATCTCTCTAATTCTCTTCTAAACCATCTTTATTCAAAGGCAATTATGTTTTCTCCACTTCCAAACTTTGAAGTCCCCGGGTGCTAGAGATTTTAGAAATTTTACAGTCTTTGCTTAAATGATGCAACCATATATATAAACCTTCATCACAATCATTGGCTGACTGATGGTATTTAATTCGTGTAACTAGGTAGATAAGGTTATTTCCAATAGGCAATCATTGCAACCTATTGATGTTTATTCTTCAGTTTCTATGTTGAAAACTGATAATTGCCTGAAACATGATGTTTTGAAGCAAGCATTAACAAAATCCAACAAGGTTCTTCAAAAATTTCACTCCTAGTATTCACCTTACCATGGGGCAGACTATTACTTACTCCAATGCATTAAATTATCAGCCCAATTGAAGTTCCTAAAAGCCAGTTAGACCATGATGAACTAAGCAATATTATTTACTAATCATTTTATATGAGTTTAGGGGTATGAATTTCACCAACATCTTGCATTCCGAAGAATCCTATCAAAAGCAAGACAGGAAAAATCCAATGCACGAAGCTCCAGCATTAAGCGAGATGAATCTCTTACAATGTTGAGATGGCTAGAGATATAAAAGTGAGGATTTTACTCTTGCATTGTAAAATCACATTAGGAGAAAGGTTTACAACTGGGTAATAGAACTTTGATACGAGTACAACATCCTTTTTTTCCACTCTTATCCATCACTTATATAATGGTTAGATCAATCTCTGAGTATAAAGCTTCTGAAGAAATTTCAATCTTGGCAAAGTCACGAAAGATAGATCTACAGTCCACTCTATACTTTCAGTAGACAGCAAAGTTGTGATAATTATTCCCAAATGGGTCTAGAAGGGCATCACTATCCGTTAAAGTTAATTTCAACCAAAAAGCAAGATAAATATGAAAAGACAATGACAGCAGGAGCACGCACTACTATCGCAACAGAGAAATCTCGTATCCTTTCGTAGTTCTGCACGATACCCATTCGCTGAAGCGCCATCAGCCTACTGTAGGGGTTGCTATCCACAACCTCGGCGCTCATGTCCTGCGTACAATCACCCCAGCAAAATGAGATTAACGACGTCAAAGACAAACTTCTTTTCAGCACATGGCTCACATACGATACAGACCTTCACTTTGGATCGTCGCGTCGCCCCCGACTTCGTTAGGTTCACAATACTAACCACTCGCTGCTTCATCTAAAACAACAGAAACAAGAACCTAAATCAGTTGGTAAAAGAAAAGCAAAGAGGGGCTTCGCGGTGGCGAGTAATCGAGGTTCCCCTTCCCAATCAGCACAAATTATCCGAATCGGATGGCAATCGTAGTCGAGAATCGACGACAAGAGGAGGAGTAAATCAGATCGAGATCGGCGAAGATCGAAAACAGGGAGATGGGTACCTCATCGATGGAACCGATCCGATAGCGATCGGAGACGCATCCCTTGAGAGATTCAAGATCTTGGAGCAGAGACCGCAGATCTTCCTCCATTCCGGCTCGCCTCGTCGCCCTCCTCCTCCTCCCTTAACCGGACTATGGAGGAGCAGCAGATGCACCAAAAGGCTGCCGGATTCGCTTATTTATGTCCTCCAGCGTGAAACGTTACTTGGCGGGGTGAATCGGGTCATAGGTTACGGGCAGCGTCCGCTTCCGACCCAACAACGCAAGTTGCGAATGGCCAGGAATGGAACTCTTTACCACGTTGGGACTTCGATCCCACGAGTTGTTATTTTTCTAAACACAACAGATACTTCAATCAATTAACTGGGACGTCTGATGTCACCAAAAATACAGATCTCTCCTCTGAGATTTGAAGAGAGAAAAAAAAAGCAGCCTTGCATGGTTAGCAAGGTTGCGAGCTGTAATGTTGACAAATTAGGATGGGAAATGTTTCTGAAAACATTGACCCTATTGGCCGGAAGGGAAATATCGGCACAAATGTTTCTGAAACAAATGGGAAATGTTTCACCAGTCTTTCCAAAATGGCTCAGATCTCAGCCTGTAGCGCGCATGCAGCTTGGTGAACATTGGAGCACTCAAAGATGGTGGTTCCCTGCTGGTCCACAGAACAGCAGCCAGTTCCTGCATCAGACATAGAAGTAAGGAATGATCCATCGCAAAGACCATTGCAGGAATGATCTAAGGATGTGTTGCTTCCCTGTTCTTCCGGAGAGAAGGTTGGAGGTGGGATGTCCTCGGGCAGCTGGGGTTGGGAATCATTGCTCTAGAGGGATGACACAACTTTAAACCAAATGGTAAGGGGATGAGAATGACGGATGCTGTACTTGATTTCACTACTGTTCTTCCAAATGAACAAAAACGATGTAGCAATAAGAGAAACAACCGAAGAAGAGACATGCTTTCCCCTATTCTCCCCCTCAAGGCATTCACCGCTGGACCAACATACAGTATTGATTCGTCACGATGCTTCGCCATGACGAGATTGTGAAGTTTCTTTATTGTTTGCTCGAATTGCTTGCCCGCTCTGATACCACAATGTCACGGACTTAACTTGAATTACATAAGTCGTGAGGCATCCTTGCGATAAAGTCATGGAATTAGTTGGAGTTGCCTAAGTCGTGAAGCACCCTTGCATCAATTTCTCAAACTTAACTAGGATTACCTAAGTCATGATGCGCCGCCCTTACGATATGCATCCGCAAAGGATCAACCAATTTGCAATCTCGCTCGGGCCCCATAAGACCTATAAAAAAGAGCAAGTTGATTAGTTCGAAAGCGAGCGACGAACAAGCAATTTAACAAACACTTATAGTACAGAAAAGAAAAGAGAAAAATGAAAAAATAAGAACTTTAGAAGACAAAACGAACAATCGCAAATTCACAAACTGACTTCTCACCGGGTGTCGAGCACGATGGCAAGTTCCCATCAAGTTAGCAAAAACTTTATAAGAGTCATGTGCCTATTATACAGCCCTCCGATCTGCTTTTGGGAATTTTCAAGGAGACTACCAAGGTTCTCACTAGACTCCACAAGACTAATCTGTTTGGAGACAACCTCAAGATTCTTCTCCAGGCAACCCACAGACCTAGGGTCTCAAGTGGTAAGCTTGGAACTGAGATGAGTGAGGCTGTTGTGCAGAAGGTTCATGGGGTTAGAGGAGTCAAAACTAGAGAACCAGGACTCCTCGACAACAAAATTAAGGCTGGGGTAGTCCAGCCAGTGAGGTTTTCTGCCCCTCTTTTTGACAAACTCCTTAGAAATCTTAATAAGCAAGGGCGAGTGATCGGGATTCAACACGCAGGAGATGGAAAACAGCAGCATAATAAATATTGGAAAACCATGCATTGTTAGCCAAAACTCGATCCAACCGGGCGGAAATGCAAGAAACCCCAAATCTGTTATTGCTCCAGGTAAAACGAGGACCACAGAAACCAAGATCCTGTAAACCCGAGTTGGCTGGGAAGTTTTGAAAGCCGAGAGCTGACGCGTTACCAACGAAAGGTTTACGACTCAACTTGTCATCAGGGCTAGCAATGCAGTTTAAATCTCCGCATAAAAACCAAGGAATATCGTGTAAATTCAGTTTACTAAGGAAAGATCAAAGTTCATTCCTATGAGAAACTGTGGTACTGGCATAAACAGAAGCGAGAAGCCAAAGAAGCTTACTTCACAACAAAAGTGAATGGCTTGGTCATCCTTACTTATGAGTGATCATTTGAGAAGGTCCTGCCTCCAAGCAACGAGTATGCCGCATGATTTGCCTCTGGCCGGAGAGAAATCGCCATCCCAGCAGGTTCCCAAGCGCTTGATTCTTCTGCGACTAGGCTCTTAGTGCTAATGTGTTTCCAAAAGAATAAGAATCAGCAAGGAGGCCTGCCCCGCTCTGTTTGTACAATTCCAATATGTTCATGGTAGACATCAGATGAAGAAGGTAGAAAGCAACACCGTTGGGCCTCATTTTGGATTGTAGCCTCCTCACAGCTGGGGGGCACTTTGTTTTTGCATTCTAATCTCTTTTTCTTGTTCCTATGTTTGAAGTTCAAGAAAAGGGTTGAGTTGGGGCGACTTCCCTGGAGAGGTAAACGACGGAATTTTGGTCCATCTTTCTGGGAGAATCCGTACCATTCGGGTTCTTCCTCGTATGGGAGTTACTCGGCGTTGGTCTCCGGGGCTTCGTCCATAGCAGCTCCGAACGCTTCAGCCACCAGATCGTCGAAGAACGTCGGCTCCTCGCTGGGAGAGTCCTCGGCGTTGAAGGAGAAGACCGGAGGGAATGCCTTGGTGAAAAGCTGCATATGGATGCAGCTTCCTCCCGTCGCCGTGGAAGATGTCGCGGTTTCCATAGTCCCCACCGCCATCCCTGCTCGATCGTTGCCGGAACGAGCACGATCTGCGCGCTCCGAACCGGGTATAGGAAAAGTGATGAGTACTTGGTTCTTGGGGTTGGCCTTTCTGGGCCTAGGCTTACCTCTTTTTTGGACCACCGTACAGTTCTTCCTCATTGCAGGCACTTGAGGGAGGGTGGTTTAGGTTTAGGAGACACTGCAGCGATGGCCGCCGAGGCTGCTCCGGTCTTAGGAGTCGACGACGGCTTATCAGGGCATCCTTCTAGTTTGTGGCCGACCCTCCAGCAGAAACAAAAGCATGAGGTTTTTTTTTGTATGCTACAACACTTGGGCACAAAGGGACGTTTTTACTCTTCTCAGGATACAAACTTATCTTTCTCTCTCCCCCAAATTAACAAAATTAAATTTAATTAAAAATAATAATTGAAACCTTTATTGATATGGGCAAAAATGACGATGTGACACGCCATGACATCAGTCATACCTGAACAGCACACTGCCCGAGGAGCTTTGACTCCGTGTGCTCGATCGAGGCAAAGGAGCACGTCGATCGAGGCTCGCCCATACCCTACGGCAGCCCGGTTATCCACGCAACCCCAGTGGCTATGTCAGACGCCACGCGAGGTATTGTCCTGCCCCTGCAAGCGGGCACATCAGGTAACATCAAACTCCTCTATAAATACACCGGAGTTCTAAACGGACGGGGGGAAGCACAATACACTTGGAGGGGAGGACAAGCATAACAACACACTTGGAGGAACTTCTACTTCTCTTCTTCCAAAACCCTCTTGACACCATCGCTAACTTGATGCGTCGGGAGGGTCGGGCGAAACTTCCAGGCCAACTGCGTCGTCGAACGAAGGCGGTGTCGCCTCTTCCCGACCATGACTGAGTGAGCTTCCTCCCAGGCCAACCCGTGACCACGCCTGCCCGAACCATGAGGCCGTCCCATTTACCCGTCCGACCAGACATCTTGCCCATTTGTTGGGAAATCAGCCAGGGCGACATCATATCTTGTAGCTGGAAGAACAAGAAAACAAAATCCCGATTCCCAAAAAAGATGTTAGTTAAATGGTGCAAAGATTGGTCTTGCGCAAAATCCATGAAAACACAAAACTGCGTATAGAGATTGTGTTACCTGGGGAGATCGTATATCCTGTTTCCTTGCAGATCCTTAGGAGGGGTGAAGGAGGTCAAACGTCCTCCTCTCTGGCGGTGATCCCACAGCGGGGGTTGCGGCGACCCTCCTCAAAACTCTAGGCCTCTAGGGTGGAGAGAGAGAGAGAATAGGAAAGGCAAGCAAAGACTCTAGCCTATGAGGTCGTGAATCCCTCCTATTTATAGAGATCCCATGTCAAACCCTAATGGGTCCTTCCCTAGTGGGTATTGGATCTGCATCCAATAAGACAAGGGGCTCCGTCGGATATCTCATATCCAGAACCTCTACTCATCATGCCTACCTACCATATGTATGTGACCCTCTAGGCCCAATATCGAGTTGGTAGTGAGTCATACCTGTCGAGAACTCCTTCTAACTTCGGTGAATTATTATCTTTGTAATAATTCACTTTCGACTCATCGACTTCTGGGACGTGCTAGGCCACTACTGCCGTAGTCCCCAGACGATCTGAGGGGGGGAATCTAATCCATTGGACTGTCGTCGTCCTCGATTACCATGTACCTATAGTCCCTCATCCATCTAATATCCCGGAGGCCAGGTATATCGAGCATGGTGTTGTCGGGACCCATCACGGTTTCTACTCGAGTCTCCGCTCTAATCGGATTCTCCTTGAGAACTCTTTCTCTCTCAACCCGAATGACCACGGCGGGGGATTTGTCCGAAGCAAGAACACATGGGATATTCCTCTCATGGCCTTAGAGTGGATGATCCTCTATCGACACTCAATAATAGCCCTCGTAAAGTCGACTACCACTCCCAATGACCGGTTGTACTAGATGCAGGACGACCAAACCTATAAGTCACGGTATCAAAGAGTGGAGCACTCATACAGGACATCCTTGGTGTCTCAAGTCTAAGGACCGGATACACCACTAGGACTCTGGAATCATTTGTCGACAATAAGGCATAATCAACCATCCAAAGATTCCGTAAAGCGGATCAATAAGTGAACTCATTCTCCATGAGCACATCTTGTATCCCTAGTGTCCCTACACGCGACTATGAGACCAACTGCATCCATCATATGGGCGGGTATATCTGATACACCGTCTATCCGGTTATCACGATGTCCCTCTCGGTAACCTATGGCCGGGATTATTTAGGATATGTGTTTAAAGGTGAATCGATCTCATTATTGTGATCTCATCACGATCCGATTCCCATTGTTGTACAAATCCAAGGACATCACAATATATATATATGCATTTATGCAATAGTTATAAAGTGATATCGCCAAAATATAATAAGCAAAAAGATTCTGTATCAAGTCACCACGTGCCATTACTCACGTGATTTGCTTGTTTGCACCTATGACTAGCAATCTCCCACTTGACCTAAAGCCAATCACCTATGTGTCTCGATCCCATCGGACTCTGTGGCCTTCAAAGACAAAATGAGACAACGACTTTGTTAGTGGATCTGCAATGTTATCTTGGGATGGAACTCTTTCCATTGCTACATCTCCTCGGTCACGATCTCTTTGATAAGGTGGAACCTCCTCGAACATGCTTAGATTTACGATGAGACCTAGGTTCCTTTTGCCATGAGCAATTGTCCCATTGTTGTTACATAATATAGGGAGATCGGCTCTTATTCTACCGACACGACTCCCAAATCTGTGATGAACTTCTTCAACCGGACTCCCTCCTTTCTTTGCATCGATGCGAAATGTACCTCCGCCTCTCGTGGTCGAGTCGTGATGGTATCTTGCTTGGAACTCTTCCAAAGCCTGCTTGCTCCTCCATTCAAGGTGTACACATACCACGAATTCGACTTGCTATCATCGACATCGGGCCGAAAACTTGAGTCGATTGTAGCCTTCAACCTTAAGGCTATTACCTCCATATACTAGTAAAAGATCCTTAGTCCTTCTCAAGTACTTAGGATACACTTTCTTGTTTTCCAGTCTCTCCAAGCACGGATCCGCTTTGACACCTTTCGTGACACTTTCGGCATGCGCTATATCAAGCCTAGTACATAGCATGGCATACATGATAGACCCTATTATTGGGGCATAAGGTATCATATCCATGTTAGCCCTTTCTTACGGAGTCTTTGGGGCATACTGGTAAAAGCGATATCCCATGTCTCATCGGTATGAGACCTCTCTTGGAATTTTCCATGCCAAACCTTTTGACAATAGTTTCTATGTACCTGGACTTTGGGACAAACCAAGCATCCTCTTGGATCTATCTCTATAGATTCTAATCCCTAAGATATAAGATGCTTCCCCTAAGTCCTTCATGGAGAAGTGTCTAGATAACCAAGCCTTTCTTTATGGATAGCATTCCTATGTCATTCCCCAATGATGAGGATGTCATCCACATATAACCCAAAAAAGGTGATAAGCTCCCCACTTACCTTTCTGTATACACAAAGGCTCATCTTCGTTCTTAGCGAAGTCATAAGATCTGATTGCCTCATCAAATCTTAGGTTCCAACTTCAAGAAGCTTGCTTTTAGTCCATAAATGGATCTAAGCAACCTACACACCTTATCTGGGCAGTTCTTGGACCACGAATCCCTCGGGTTGCATCATATACACCTCCTCCTCGAGGTTCCCGTTGAGGAATGCGGTTTTCACATCCATCTGCGGATCTCATAATCATAGTGTCTTTAATAGCCAATAGAATTCGATGGATTTTAGCATTGCTTCTGGTGAAAAAGTTTAAATCGTAGTCAACACCTTGCCTTTGACGATACCCCTTAGCCACTAGCCTTGCTTTATAGGTCTCTACCTTTCCATCTACTCCGATCTTTTTCTTAAAGATCCACTTGCAACCGATGGGTACAATACCTTGGTAGCGCATCAACTAGGTTCCAAACCTTATTGGAGTACATAGAATCCATCTCCGAATTCATGGCTTCTTTCCACTTCCGGAGTCTATACTCATAATAGCCTCCTCGTGGGTCCGAGGATCAATATCCTCTACATCCTCTGCTCTAATATGTCCCATATATCTCTCGGGAGGATGGGATACTCTATCGGACCCTGCGTAAAGTTGATACTTGTGTATTAGGTACTGAAACAGACTTCGGTCGTAGAGTGGTGCTTGAGCTTGGTTCTCCAACCTCGCTCCAATTCTATCATTCTCCCCACTTGTCTCCGTCAAGAATGTGTTCCTTCTTAAGGAACACTGCTCTCTCTTAACTACAAAGACCTTTTGGTCCTCGAGATGATAGAAATAATACCCACAAGTTTCCTTGGGGTATCCCACAAATTTGCATCGCTCTCGTCCTTGATTCTAACTTATCGGGTTTGTGTCTTCTAACATGGGGGGGGCAGCCCCGATCTTAACAACCTTAAGATTAGGCTTCTTCCCTTTCCATATCTCATATGGTGTAGACACTACTGACTTAGTTGGAACTCTGTTCGAAAGGTAAGCTACGGTTTCTAGGGCATATCCCGAGAATGAGATGGGTAGGTCGTGAAACTCATCATGGACCGTACCATATCTAATAATGTACGATTTCTCCTTTCAGAGACACCATTGAGCTCAGTGTATAAGGAGGTGTCCATTGGGATAATATCCCATGGTCCTTGAGGAACCGAGTAAACTCTGTACTTAAGTATTCACCTCCTCGATCGATCGAAGATTTTTGATACTCTTTTCCAATCTGGTTCTCCACCTCATTCTTATACTCTCTGAATTTCTCAAAGGCCTCGGACTTGTACTTCATTAAGTACACATATCCATACCTTGAGAAATCATCAAAAAATGTAATGAAATAGGGTAACCTCCAATGGCATGAGTTGACATGGGTCCACATACATCACTATGTATGAGTTCCAACAACTCATTGGCTCTCTCTCGTTCTACTAAATGGAGATTTGGTCGGTTTTCCCACGAATGCAAGGCTCACAAGTTGTATATGACACATAGTCGAATGGATCTAGATATCCATCATTTAGCAACTTTTGAATCCTTCTTTTATGGATGTGACCTAGCCTACAATGCCCGCAGGTATGCACTGCTTCAACTCATCTCGTTTCCTTTTGGACACATTTACATCCATGATATGTGGAGTGGTGTCTAACATAAATAAACCATTATGCAATGTTCCTTTCGTGATGATCTTATCATCTAATAATATCGAACAACCATTGTTCTCAAAAACAAATTTATATCCACTAACTGTTAAACATGAAATGGAGATAATGTTTTTGATAATAGAAGGAACAAAATAACATGCATCTAATGCAATAAAAAGCTCCACTAGGCGGATGTAGGGCGACCTGCCAACAGCTAATCTGACAACTTTTGCTCCATTACCCATCTTGAGGTCCATCTCGCCTCTCTGTAGTCTCCTAGGTCTTGCGAACACACAGCGAATTGCATATATGATAAGCACTACCCGTATCCAATACCCATGTGTTATCATAAGAGTTTGACAAATGGAGACTGATCATGAATGTACACGAAGCTTCATCAAGCTTTTGTTTAGCCCCCTTCTGCAAAATACTCTTTGCAGTTTCTCTTCCGATGCCCATCTTTACCAGTGGAAGCAAGCGGCCTTTGTCCTTTTCTTTGGGTCTTTCTTAGCAACCTTTGCTTTACCTTGTTTGCCCTTGCCCTTTCCCTTCTTAAGGGACCTTTACGCTTTCCTTTTCTTTTTTCGGTCTCACCGGTGTAGAGAACTGGCTTCTCTTTCTTAATAGTACTCTCGCCTCCCTCAATATATTGAGGAGCTCTGGGAGAATCACCTCAAAACTTGTTCATATTAAAATTCATTATGAACTATGAAAAGGAATCTGGTAGGGGCTGAAGCACAATGTCCACACACAAGTTATCCTCCTCTGGGACCATTCATAGACACAGAGTTTCTCTATCCACTCAATCATCTTTGGGACATGGTTACGAACCGGTGTCCCCTTAGTCATCCTAGCGGAAAAATGCTCTTAGATATCTCATATCGTTGAGTCCTTCCACCTGTTCCTCAAACAATTTTTTGGACATGTAGGAGAATGGATCGGCATCCATCTTTTCATGTTGTCTCAAGTAACTTCGAGTCATAGAGCCCAACATATAGCGAGCAAGAGTGGAGTCATCAATGTACTTCCGTGTAGAGCGATCTCATCCTCGCTTGCCCCTTCTTCGGGCGTAGCATCACTGTATCAGGGCGTACACAATTTTATCGGCTGTGAGAACAATTCTCAAGTTACGGAGCCAATCCGGTATAATTTGGACCGATGGGCGGTTGACATCAAGTATGCCAATGTAAGGGATTTGGCGACATTTTTGAAAATAAAGATGTAGCGAAATGAATAACATGCAGATTTTGCAAGAAATAAACTATCAAGATATGGACTTCTATCTTAATATGCTCCCACTATTTTACTAACGAGTCACGCGACACCCTCGGCCATGAAGCGGAAGTCTCGGCGAACTTCTAGTGGGGATGGGGATCAATCGGCGTCTTAGAGTAACCTCGGGGGACTCGACCAATCACACTAAGCCTAAAAGGTAGGCAACTCTTGCCGATCACAACTCCTTGTGATTCCCGTCCTGATTCGACCTCCGAATCACCATGGCCTCGAGGGACTCGACCAACCATGATGCTCGGTTAAGTCAACACCTTCGTTACAAGATGAGTCGATTTGATGATATACCCTCGAGGGACTCGACCAAGCATACCATGTCCTCGGTCACCGGTGACATCTCTATGTAAATAAAGCAAGATGGCGAATCGCGATATAGGTGAGTCTCGAGGGACTCGACCAACTCAACCTACACCGAGAATCGGTTCCTACTCATAACGATGGAAGGCCACGTGGGTCAATCTAATTGCCTCACGTTTACCGACTTAATATTATCGAGAGATGTTTCTATAATTTGGTCTCCTAATATGACATGTCACACATATACATATATATCTACATCGCATGCAAATATATATACATATCTAGCATGTGTATAAGCAATCACATCAGATGATCATGGACCACAGCCTAAAATGATTATGTTGGGAAATCAAAGGGGGCGACATCATATGCGCAGCGGAAGAACAAGAAAACAAAAATCCCCGATTCCCAAAAAGATGTTCGTCGTCGTGCGAAGATTGGTGCGTAAAAATCCGCAAAACACAAAACTGCGTATAGAGATTGTGTTACCTAGGGAGATCGTATATCCCTGTTTCCTTGCAGATCCTTAGGAGAGGGTGAAGGAGGTCAAGCGTCCTCTCTAGCGGTGATCCACCACCGGGGTTCGCGGCGACCCTCCTCAAAACTCGGGGCCTCGAGGTGGAGAGGAGAGGAGAATAGGAAGGGCAAGCAAAAGACTCTAGCCTATGAGGCTGTGAATCCCTCCTATTTATAGAGATCCCGTGTCAAATCCTAATGGGTCCTTCCCTAGTGGGTATTGGATCTGCATCCAATAAGACAAGGGCTCAAATCGGATATCTCATATCCAAACCTCTACTCATCGCAATGCCTACCATATGTGTGTGACCCTCTGGGGCCCAATATCGAGCTTGCCGGTGAGTCATACCAGTCAACTCCTTCTAACTTCGGTGAATTATTATCTCGTAATAATTCACTCGACTCATCGACTACTGGACGTACTAGGCCACTACGCCACGTAGTCCCCAGGATATATAGGGGAATCAATCCATTGGACTGTGCGTCCTCGGTTACCATGTATCTATAGTCCCTCATCCATCTAATATCCCGAGACCGTATATCGAGCATGGTGTTGTCGGACCCATGCGGTTTCTACTCGAGTCTCGCTCTAATCCAGTTCTCAGGAGAACTCTTTCTCTCTCATTGCCCGAATGACCCGGCGGGGATTTGTCTCGAGCAAGAACACATGGGATATTCCTCTCATGGCGGCCGAGTGGATGATCCTCTATCGACACTCAATAGCCCTCGTAAAGGTCGACTACCACTCCCAATGACCAATTTGTACTAGATGCGGGACAAACAAACCTATAAGTCGGTATCAAAGAGTGGAGCACTCATCTGGGACATCCTTGGTGTCTCAAGTCTAAGGACCGGATACACCACTAGGACTCTGGAATCATTTTGTCGACAATAAGGCATCATCAACCATCCGACATTCCATAAGCGGATCAATCGGTGAACTCATTCTCCATGATCACATGTCTTGTATCCTTAGTGTCCCTACACGGCGACTATGAGACCGAGCTGCATCCATTATATGGACGGTATACACACACCGGTCTATCCGGTTATCCGCGATGTCCCTCTCGGTAACCTATGGCCGGGATTATTTGGGATATGTGTTTAAAGGTGAATTGATATCATTATCGTGATCTCATCACGATCCGATTCCCATTGCACAAATCCAAGGACATCACAATATATATGCATTTATGCAATAGTTATAAAGTGATATACGCCAAAATATAAAAAGCAAAAAGATTCTGTATCAAGTCACACGTGTCATCACTCATGTGATTGGCTTGCTGGGCACCTATGGCTAGCAGATTAGGCCCGAGCCAGTAGACCTAATCACTCACATCAAGATCTATGTGTGCAACGATGCATCTCCATGCCCTTGTAATTGTCCATCTCGTCCTCGTCGGTTCCGTCGACATCTTGATGCATCTCCATGCATCCGCGATCGTCCGTCTCGTGGGTCCCGCTTATCGTCCGCACGCTCCGCCGCCTCCTCATGTGATTACTGACTTAATCATAGACGCAGTGAGCCGACAATAAGCGAAATATAATGGAGTTTAAGTAGACCTCAATAATAATAATCACAAGTACACACATCACACGGTCCATGATCATCCAGTCCACATCGCATACATCACATGTATAAATAATCATCATCATGTGGGACTACTAGATAATAATAAAAAATAATAATCAACTAAACCTTTTAATTAATTAATATTTTTCTGAAATCAGGGATATGTATGGAATTTTTTAATTCCTAAGGATATTTTCATAATTTGGACAAAAAGGCGAAACTGAATTTCTCAAATTCACGGGGGCAAAAACGTCCTTTTACCCAAAACCCTAATTCCCTCTTGCATTGCCCGCATTGCGCCGCCACCACTGTTAGCGGCGGCTCGTGCAACGAGGCGAAACGCCCTAAACGCGGTAATGCATGCGGGCGGCGATCATAGGTGAAGCGCCTCGCCGGGCATCGTTGCCTCGCGGGCGGTCTTTATCCCCACCAGGCGGTTTGCCCCCAATGGGGTTTCGCCCGCCAGGCTAGCGGTCGTGTCGTCGCACTTGCCTGCCCTTAGCCGTTGCCTGCTTGGCTACTCTCATGCCGGTTTTGCGGCTGCCAGCCAGATCGAGGGCAACAATTGTTATCGCCCTTCCTCAACTTTTCGTCAACGATTTTGGCGTCAATATTCTTCCTAAACACAACACCGCGGGTTCAAAACCAATCATTAAGCCGCGAACAACTTTGGCTCATATACCACTGTTGGGAAATCATTGAGGCGACATCATATCGCGGCGGAAGAACAAGAAAACAAAAATCCCGATTCCCAAAAAGATGTTAGATCGTCGATGCGAAGATTGGTGCACAAAAATCATAAAACACAAAAACTGGCATTATAGAGATTGTGTTACCTGGGAGATCGTATATCCACTGTTTCCTTGCAAATCCTTAGGAGAGGGTGAAGGAGGTCAAAAAAATCCTCCTCTCTGGCGGTGATCCACATAGCGGGGGTTGCAGCGACCCTCCTCAAAACTCCGGGCCTTTGAGGTGGAGAGGGAGAGGAGAATAGGAAAGGCAAGCAAAGACTCTAGCCTATGAGGTTTGTGAATCCCTCCTATTTATAGAGATCCCGTGTCAAACCCTAATGGGTCCTTCCCTAGTGAGTATTGGATCTGCATCCAATAAGACAAGGTCTCCGTCCGGATATCTCATATCCGAACCTCTACTCATCGCAATGATACCTACCATATGTGTGTGACCCTCTGAGGCCCAATATCGGTGGCCGTGAGTCATACTGTCGAAACTCCTTCTAACTTCGGTGAATTATTATCTACGTAATAATTCACTCGACTCATCGACTCTGGACGTACTAGGGCCACTACTGTAGTAGTCCCCGGGGGATCTGAGGGGAATCCAATCCATTGGACTGTCGTCCTCGATTATCATGTACCTATAGTCCCTCATCCATCTAATATCCCGAGAGGCAGTATATCGAGCATGGTGTTGTCGGACCCATACGGTTTCTACTCGAGTCTCGCTCTAATCCAGTTCTCCGGGAAAACTCTTTCTCTCTCAACCCGAATGACCACGGCGGGGATTTGTCGAACAAGAACACATGGGATATTCCTCTCTCATGGCCTTGGAGAGTGGATGATCCTCTATCGACACTCAATAGCCCTCGTAAAGGTCGACTACCACTCCCAATGACCGGGTTGTACTAGATCCGGGACGATAAACCTATAAGTCGGTATCAAAGAGTGGAGCACTCATCTGAGACATCCTTGGTGTCTCAAGTCTAAGGACCGGATACACCACTAGGACTCTGAAATCATTTGTCGACAATAAGGCATCATCAACCATCCAGATTCCGTAGCGGATCAATAAGTGAACTCATTCTCCAATGAGCACATTTGCAGTATCCCTAGTGTCCCTACATGACGGCTATGAGACCATTTGCATCCATCATATGGGCGGGTATCTGACACACCGGTCTATCCGGTTATCCACGATGTCCCTCTCGGTAACCTATGGCCAGGGATTATTTAGGATATGTGTTTAAAGGTGAATCGATCTCATTATCGTGATCTCATCACGATCCGATTCCCATTGCACAAATCCAAGGACATCACAATATATATATATGCATTTATGCAATAGTTATAAAGTGATATATGCCAAAAATATAATAAGCAAAAGATTTTGTATCGAGTCACCGTGCCATCACTCCATTGTGATTGGCTTCTTTGAGCACCTATGACTAACACCGACACATGTCGACCGAACCCGCGATGCTTTCGTGGCCCAGGGAGACCGAAGGGCGTCGTCAAGATCCCCGACATCCGGACCCCGAACCGAGCGCGCGTCGGCCCGACGCCCGCAGCTTAAGCGGATGCCTCCGCGTCGTTTTGGCGCTAAACGAAGGGCGGGAATAATGATCGTTAGCCTTCTCTTGGGTTGCTCCCTGCGGTAGGCCTGCACCAGCGGCGGCGACTTGGGGGCTGGTCTCGACTCCTCGACCCCTGCGCTCATTTCATTTACCCAGCGACCAACCACCCGCGTCGTCATCGACCCAGCGACCGACCAGCAGCCTCGACCCCTCGGTCCCCCTTGCGACTAGCCCGTCAGCGTCGACACCCGTAGCGACCAGACCGATGACCCGATGCTTTGCTGCCACGACCCCATCTTGTGACCGACCTGCACTAACAACCGGTGACCGGTTCGGACCATTTGCCTCGACTCTTATTTGGCCCGACCGCGATGACCAACCTGCCCTCGACCCCTCGACACCATCTCGCGACCAACCGCGGCTGCCTCGGCCCCTCGGGCCATGCACGCGACCAACATCTTTGCGGACCCGTCTTGTATCGACCAGCGCTAGCGCCGGTTGACGGTCGCGACCATTGCCTCGACTCCTCGGCCGGGTGTGCAGCCAACCGCGGCGCCTCGACCCCTCCGGGCCATCTGCGCGACCAACATCTTTGCCTCCGACCCCATCGCGCGGCCGCCGGCGTTAGCTCCTCGGTGACGGCCTTGACTTCTTTGCCTCGACCCCATCTTGGGTCGCCCTCGGTTAGCGGGCGATAGCCCGACTTGTTGCCTCGGCCCCATGCAGCGGCCGACCCGCGTCGACTCCTCGGTGACGGCGCGACCTTTTTATCGACCCATCTTGGCCGCCCCCCTCGGTTGCTTGGGCGACCGGTTGCATCTTCTTTGCCTCGGCCCCCCCATGCGGCCGGCCCGCGTCGACTCCTCGGTTAATGGCGCAACCTGGCTTCCACCTCGGTCCCATCGCGGCCCGACCCGCACTAACAACCGGTGACGGTCGACCCGGATTGCCTCGACTCCTCGACCCCGCAGCGCGACCAACCGCTGCCTCGGGCCCCATCTTGTGACCCCAGCGTTAGCTCCTCGGTGACGGCCCGGCCTGTTGCCTCGACCCCATCTTGGCGACGCCCGCCTCGGTACTTTCGGCGATGGCCTTGACCTGCCGCCTGCCTCGACCCCATCTTGCGATCTGCGCGCTGCGCGTCGTGCCACTCGACCACATGGCCCTCTCAGCGACCAGCTTCGCGGGTCGACCCTTACGCCGTCGTGCTACTCGACGCGCATGGCCCTCGCGATTTCTGCCTGGCGACACCCTTCTGCGTTGTGCTCCTCGACTCTTGGCTTCATGCCACCCGAGACCATGCTGCGGCGGCCTGCTTTACTGCGTCGTTAACTCCTCGACTCTTCGACTTTATGCCACAGGGACCATGCTGCTGCGGCTTGCACTTTGCGTCGTGCTCCTCGACTCTTCGGCTTTCACCGAGACCACACCCTGCGACCCGGCCCTTCTGCTGCCGGTGTTCCTTGGCCCCATGTTCGAGAACGGACCTGCGGCCTGCCCCGTCTGCGTTGTGTTCCTTGGCCCCATGTTCAGGATCGCCTGGCGGTCAGCCCTTCTGCGAACCCCTCGGCCACACTCTCCAGAGCTCCGCTCGGCGGTGTCACTTTCGGCCATGACACCTGCGTAGGGCTTCTCAGCCCTTCATCATCGAGTTCAGCTGCGGCCTGCACCGCCGAGTTGTCTCGGCGAGCCTACCTCCTCGGCGCGCAATGCCGAGGCCACCTCCTCGGCGGCGTAATCTGGGAGAGCCACCTCCTCGGTCGCGCAAATGCCCAAAGGCCCCCTGGCGGCGGCCCGCCCAGCATCGTGCTACTTTCGGTTAGCATGGCTCTCGCGACCACGCTTTCTTGGTCGGCCCGCTTCGCGTCGTGCTACTTTCGGCCGCGTGGCCCTGCGATACGCCTGCGTGGTCGGCCCCTTCGCGTCGTACTTTCGGTAGCATAGCCCTCATGAACAATTTCGCGCTGGCGGTCGGCGCTGCGTCATGATCCTCGGCGCATAATTCCGAGACCACACTGCTGCCAGCCCGCCGCTGCGCCGTGTTCCTTGGCCCCCCATGTTCAGGGGACGGACACGTCGCGGCCTACCGCTGCGTCGTGCTCTTTGACCCATGTTCACGAGACCTGCCGTGACGGCGACCATACGTCTTAGAACCCTCGACCACACTCTCCGAGCTCCCCTCGGGCGGCTGCCCCTCGGCGGTGTCACTCGGCCGCAACCTGCCTGCGTCGGGCTTCTCCGCCCTTCATCGTCGAGTTCACCTCAACGCAGCCTGCCCGCCTGAGTTGTCTCTCGACCCGAGCCTACCACCTCGGCCTGCGTCGTGCTCCTCGGTCGCGTAATGCCCGAGGCCACCCCCTCGGTCGCATAATGCTCGAGGCCACCTCCTCGGCCGCGTAATGCCCGAGGCCACCTCCTCGGTCGCATAATGCCCGAGGCCCCCTACGCGGCCAGCCCGCCTGGTCATGCCACTCGGCCGCATGGCCCTCGCGACCACACCTGCGTGGTCAACCCGCCTGCATCGTGCTGCTCGACCGCATGGCCCTCGCGACCACGCCTACGCGGTCTGCCCGCCTGCGTCGTGATCCTCGGCCGCATGATGCCCGAGACCACCCTGCACGGCTAGCCCGCCTGCGCCATGTTCCTTGGCCCCATGTTCTCGAAACAAACTTGCGCGGCCTGCACGCCTGCGTCGTGCTCCTTGGCCCCATGCTCCCGAGACACGCCTGCGCGGTTCACCCGCCTGCGTCGTGCTCCTCGGCCGCGTAATGCCCGAGGCCACCCCCTCGGTCGCATAATGCCCGAGGCCACCTCCTCGGCCGCGTAATGCCCGAGGCCACCTCCTCGGTCGCATAATGCCCGAGGCCCCTGCGCGGCCAGCCCGCCTGCGTCGTGCCACTCGGCCGCATGGCCCTCGCGACCACACCTGCGCGGTCAGCCCGCCTGCGTCGTGCTACTCGGTCGCATGGCCCTCGCGACCACGCCTGCGCGGTCTGCCCGCCTGCGTCGTGATCCTCGGCCGCATAATGCCCGAGACCACCCTGCGCGGCCAGCCCGCCTGCGTCGTGTTCCTTGGCCCCATGTTCCCGAGACAGACCTGCACGGCCTGCACGCCTGCGTCGTGCTCCTTGGCCCCATGCTCCCGAGACACGCCTTCACAGTTCACTTGCCTGCGTCGTGCTCCTCGGCCGCGTAATGCCCGAGGCCACCTCCTCGATCGCATAATGCCCGAGGCCCCCTACACGGTCGACCCGCTGCGTCATCTTTGCTTTCGGTAGCATGGCGCCGGAGACCACGCTGCCGCTGGCCGCCCTGCTAATCGTGCTCCTCGGCTCTTCGACTTTTCAGCCCCGAGCCACACTGCCTGGCCCTAGCCGCTGTCGCGGTGTTCCTTGGCCCCATTCAGTTCCGAGACGGACCCTCGGCGGCCTGCCCGGTCGTCGTGTTCCTTGGCCCCATGTTCCCCGCTTACCGAATGGCGGCCCTTCTACCGGAACCCTCGGCCACACTCTGCCGAGCTCCCCTCAGAGCGGCCTGCCCCTCTGAGCGGTGTCACTCGGCCGCAGCCTGCCTGCGCCGGGCTTCTCGGCCCTTCACCGTCGAGTTCACCTCAGCGCGGCCTCCCCGTCTGAGTTGTCTCTCGGCCCGAGCCTACCTCCTCGGCCTACGTCGTGCTACTCGGCCGAACACGCCTGCGTTGTACTCCTCGGCTCTTCGGCTTTACGCCACCCAAGACCACGCTTGCGCGGCCTGCCCGCCTGCGTTATGCTCCTCGGCTCTTCGGCTTTACGCCACCCGAGACCACCTGCGCGGCCTGCCCGCCTGCGTCGTGCTCCTCGGCTCTTCGACTTTCGCCCACGAGACCACCTGCGCGGCCCGCCGCTTCAAGCCAGATTCCTTGGCCCCATGTTCCGGGGCACACTGCGGGTTCACCCCGCGTCGTTGCTCCTCGACCCCTCCCGGTGGCACACCCACGCGGTTCACCCGCTTTCGCGTCGTCTTTGTTCGCCCTTCGACTTCCCGGACACACTGCTGACCAGCCCCGCTGCGTCGTTTCTTCGACTCTATGCCACCCAGGACACGCTGCGGCGGCTATTTCGGTTGCGTCGTGCTCCTCGCCCCGACTCCGTTCTCCCCAAATCGTCCGCGTGGTCGACCCTACTGGAGGCGAAGCCATGCATCGGACTCCCCTTAGCGTGACAACCGACGCGATAGCTCCTTTTCGGGGGAATATGATAAGGGCAAAAATGGCGATGTGACCGCCATGGCGTCGACCATGCCTGAACAAAGACACCGCCTGAGGAGCTTTGACTCCGTGCGCTCGACCGAGGCAAAGGAGCACGTCGACCGAGGCTCACCCATACCCTGCGGTAGCCCGGTTCTCCACGCAACCCCAGTGGCTATGTCAGACGCCACGCGAGGTATTGTCCTGCCCCTGCAAGCGGGCACATCAGGTAACATCAAACTCCTCTATAAATACCCCGGAGTTCTAAACGGACAGGGGGAAAGCACAATACACTTGGAGGGGAGGACAAGCATAACACACTTGGAGGAACTTCTACTTCTCTTCCTCCAAAACCCTCTTGACACCATCGCTAACTTGATCGTCGGAGGGGTCGGGCCGAGCTTCCGACCCGACCTGCGTGCAGGAACGAAGATGGTGTCGCCTCTTCCCGGCGCTGCGGTGGAGCTTCCTCCCGACCCGAACCGCCGACCTGCCTACCCGAACCGCCGACCCGAACCGCCGACCCGATCTGCCGACCCGACCGTCGACATGCCGACCTGCCGACCCGAACCGCAGTGCTCGACCGCCGGGAGACCCCGAGGGATGTCGCCCGAGATCCCCGACATCCGAACCCCCGAACCGAGCCGCGTCGGCCCCGAGGCCACAGCTTAAACAGATGCCCCTTGCATCATCTCTCATGCTTTTTTTTTATTTATTATTAGTATCAAAAGTCAAAATGACTAATAACATGTACATTTAAGTACCTCATTTTATAAAAGATAATTATAATATCTTGTTTAGATCACAAGACACAAAATAATGTCATTCTTATCGTGAGTCAAAAATTTTTTTTAATAAATATGAAAAAAAGATAAAACAACACTCTTACTCTTCTATCAAGGATTAGGAGATAACTCTGATGGCTCTAACACATCCAAAGATAGTTGAAAGATTCTTCAAAACTTGAATTGAGAAGATGAAAAAAAAATCAACTTCAATAACTTACAGCTGAATTTGAAACATTATAAATGAATAAGTCCAAGACTATTCTAGATTATTTTATAAGAGTTTTTACCATTATCAATCAACTAAGAAGAAATGATAAGTATATAGTGGAAAAAGCATTTTGATCGAAAAGTTCTTTTTATTCGAGAATCAAAATATTTAAATTAAATAATTATTTATGAATTAATGGGTTCTTCGCAAGTACATGCATTTAGTCAACGAAAAGAAATTAAATAGAGTCGAACAAGCTCTTCAAACAAAGCTCACTTTAATAAAAAAGAAATGAAGCCTCAAGTGTTAAGGATGTGAAAGAGGTTGTGGTCATGGTATAGGACATAACCAAAGAGAAATGGAAAAAAACGATGAAAAATATCTAAGTCCAAAACAAGGAAAAAAAAAAGATGAGATTCAAAATGTCAAAGGTACAATCATTCCAAATTTTAATACAATTGTTGTAAAAAAAATATAATCATTATGCTTCCAAATGCTACCACAACAAAAATAATCCGGTTGAAGAAAATACTAACTATGTTGAAAAGAAGAAAAAAGATTCCCTTGCTAGCATATAAAGAGAAAGATATTGTTGGTACTTGGATATCTAAGCTAGTAATCATAATTGTAAAAATAAAAATCTATGCATGAAGTTGGATGAAATATTGAATGAACAAGTTTATTTTGAAGACTATTTAGAAGTACCTATGAAAGGTAAAAAAAATATCTTAATTCACCTCAAAGATGAAAATCATCAATTTTTTTCAAATAATTATTATGTGTTAGATATGAAGAACAATATTCTTAGTCATAGACAACTATTAAAATATAGTTATAGTATTTATATAAAACATAAATAACTTTTTATTACGAGCAACATAAATCACTTAGTTGCTCAAGTGGAGATATAAAAGAATAAATTATTTATTTAACCATTAATCATGATATGGCACAATACTTAAAAACTTATGTGAAGGACTTCTCATGGTTGTGGCACTTAGTCTTGGATTGGATACTTTAACTTCAAATATCTTTAACATGCTATTAACAAAGAATATGGTAAATAGTTTTCTCTATATATAACACCCAAGTCAAATATATAAAGGATATATTTTGGCACAACTAAGAAAAAAAATTTCGTGTGAAGCAAATTTTAGAGCAAAGAAGCTACTTCAACTTATTCGTACCAATGAGTATAGTAAGCATTACTATATTCTAACTTTTATCTATGTTTATTTCTTGAAAGAAAAAAGAAAAGTCTTTAGCATTTCACGAAGTTCAAAACTTTTGGGGAGAATGAAAATAGCTTTTACATGAAAACCATTTGCTCGGATCAAGGTGATGAATTCACCGCTAAAGTATTTGAAGATTTTTTTTGATGAACATGACATTCAATATCAACTCACAGCACTATATTCCATACAACAAAATAAATAGCGTGATAGAGAGAAAGACTCCATAAGATACATGGACTACAAGAAAAACCATGCATCTTATATTTTAAGGTATTTAGGTGTATTGATTATGGACATGTACATGATTAAAAAAAAAATAAGTTAGAGAACAAGAGCTCCAAACTCATCTTCATTGGGTATGACTTTAAATCCAAAACCTATAAATTATTTGGATGTGAAGTTCAATGAAAAAGATGCATACAATTAGGAGAAAAACATTAAAGAGTTGCACGACGAACAAAAATAAATAAAGTTTGAAATTACTTTATCGTCTTTACTGATAGCAGATAATATTTCCTCAACTATATGAGAAAATCTCTCATCTATTCTGTTGAAGGAAATTCACCCTCCTAATATGTATAGTATAAATAGGAGATAGACTATTAATGCAATCAAGTTACAGCTACTTCAATAAAGCTTCATGGTATCAGAGCCTTCGTCGGCCATCACGTCGTGCCCTCTTCTTGCCCTTCCTCTGCCTCGATGTAGTAGTGATCTGCTCTTCTCCCAAGTTGTTGTCCTCTGCTTCTTCTTACTCTGCTACAGCATTGCTATAGCTTTCTCCTCTGCTACAACCGTTGTCATCGCCGTCGTAGCTACAGCAATAGCAACAACAACAGTAACGATCTACTCTTGCCCTACTCACGAAGCTTTTGGCTCGTAAACTATTTACTTTGCATCGATCCAAGATTGGTATCCTTGATAGGAGCACCATCTTACGGAGGCATTATAGCAGATAAGATTTTCCCAACTATATAAGGAAATCTTTCTATTATGTTAAGAAAAATCTTCTATTATGTTGAGGGAAATCTACTCTCCTAATATATATAAATAGGAGATCGACATGATAATACATTCAAGATAAAGCTACTTCTTCAATACAATCTTCTTTCTTTCTATTTCATTTCTATCATTTGCCACCATAGTCACCAACATTTTCTTTTGTACATTTATCTTTAGAAAATAACATAGAACCTCAAAGGACAAGAAGCCTAAGAGATTTATATGAAGTAATAGATGAATTACATTTTATTTGTCTCATTGTATATAGTAAACTACTTCAATATAAGAATGTAATGATAGATAAAAGGTGGAAGGATGCTATGGATGAAGGGATCAACTCTATCATAAAAAATAAAACTTAGGAGCTAGCATCATTATCTCAACGATAAAATCTTATCGGTGTGAACTCGATTTACAAAATTAAGAAAAATATACAAAGCCAAGTTTAGAAGTATAAAGCTAAGTTAGTGGCAAAGGGTTTACAGATATTTGTTAGGATCTTAATGTCACTAAGAGAGAGGGACGAATTAATAAATAATATTTTTAACTGATTTTAAAACTCAATCGATAAATCAATACATTTCAGAAACTCAATTGATCTAAGTTATAGTTGCAAGCAAAAAGAATAAAACTAAATCACAAGTAAATGCTAAATAAAAAAAGATAAATCAATTTATAATGATTCAGTCTTCTCAACTTATGTTTATCCTGATTCATCTTTTCTCGAGGCCATCGGTTTTTATTGTCGATCTTCTTTTAATGGGCGAAGATCAAATATCCTTATTATAACTTTTTCCTATTTTAAACTAAGGAGATTTTATACTCTCTTTTTTTTATAAGATTTCTCATCTCTTATAATTTAGAATTACAACTAAACTCAAAAGGAGGAGGAGACTCAAACTATGCTCATAATAAGAGTTTATAATTTTTTTTATTCAAAAATAAATGTTATATCAACAAAGCCTGAGTGAGATATTTATAGGTCCCAAAAAATTCAAGAATGGAGCCAAAAATTTAAATCCTCAAAATTTTAATGTACAACCAATACTATCGTTGATATTAGATGGTACTACCGTACTACAAATATCAACTTTGATGGTACTACCATTGGCATAGATGATACTACCAACAAACTATGTAGTACTACCACCAGCATAGGTAGTACCATAATTGGAAACATTGATAAAGCACAAATAGTGCATGTTGGCCGACTCAAGCAATACTACCACTTGGGCTTTGTGGTACCATTGTCTAAACATAGTTTAGGCCACCAATTTAGCCTTCTAACTGGCCCAATTTGGTCTTGGGTCTAAGCTCAATGACTTCCTTGATAAATTGACATGGTTTCTACCTAATACCAACTCAAATTGACTATAATAATCTCGATCAAAACTTTAACAAATCAACTACACATACGATAAATTTACGAAGCATTTAGTATGTTGTATACTATTCTGACATCTCATTTATTTTTTGGCACTTCGTCCAAGCCTTTCGTACATTGTCATTTCCTTTATTATATTGTGCATTTCGACTTTCTCACGATATCCAATCTTGCGAAGCAATATTTAAATCCACTTACTCAATGTCAATTTTTCAACATGATAATTTTCTAGCATAATGTTTGGCTCTCTTACTCAATAGTTAGTCCTTCGGTGGTCCAAATCCATGATGAAGTATTTTTTGTATCACTTATCTCAATAACATATTAGTCCAATAAACTTATCAATTAATTTTATTATTAAAATACAGGATTCAATAGAATTTTACCATTGTTATCTAAATGAAAACTATTAGATTGATCATTACTATTGTCACATAAAATAATTAGTTAATTTATTAAATGAATGCTAAATCTATATTTTTAAATATTTTTTCTAAAGAAGAAATATAAGTTATTCAACCATTGGGTTACATTAAAAAGAGATATGAAACTAAAGTTATTAAGTTAAAGTAAGCACCAAAAGCGTGAAATACTAGAATTGATAAATACTTTAAGTAAATTGACTATGAATAATGTATTTATGAAGTATCTTTATAAAAAGATGAACAAAAGAAAAATATCTTGCTTGCTTATTTATATATAGATGATTTATCTTTACGAGCAACTCACTTATGTTTAAAGAATTTAAATAAATAATGGTCTAAGAATTTAAAATGATTAACATTGGGCTCATGTCTTATTTTAAGCAAAATAAAGAATATATTTTCATTTCACGAGAAAAGGTTCTCAAAAAATTTAAATGTGACATCAAACTTTATAAATAAGACGATGGTGATACAATTGATCCAATTTATTTCAAAAGCTTATTAGGAAGTTTGAGATATCTAACTCATAAAAGGCCATTAAAAGGATTTTATGTTACCTTAAAGGTATCACAACTCATAATCTATTGTATTCATTTTCTAATAATTTTTGACTTATTAGTTGTTTCGATAATAATTGAGGTAGAGAGCTCTACCGGATCAAAAAAAAGTAAATCGACTTTGTTGAGCCATATTACTTTTGTTTTATATTTAAAGAAACGATCCATTACGACGTAATTTAAATATGAAGTGGAATATATATATATATATATATATATATATATATATATATATATATATATATATATATATATATATATATATATATATATGTATGTATGTATGTCATGCTACATAAAATCAATTATTTATAAAATCAAGTTACAAAGGTAAATATTGACAACAAGTTGGCAATTACATGGCCAAGACTTCCATGAAATGAAAGAAGCAAGTATATTGTTGACATTCATTACCATTTGATTCGAAATCAAATAAAAAAAAGAAGGAAGTTTTATTGGACTATATCAAATTCGGTTATCAAATTATTAATAGGAAGATGTTCTTCGAGATAAAAACATTACTTAAAATTTGTGATAAAAACATTAAATTAAGTTTAAGGGAGTATGTTAAGAGAATTAAATTTAATTAAAAATAATTAAAACCTCTCTCTCTCTCTCTTATGATTAATTATAATCTCTAAAATTGAGTGAGAATGGAGAGATTAGATAAAGATTACAATACAGAAGGAGGTTATAAAAATAACAAATAATTAGTAAATTAGATAGATTACATAATACAATAAAAAGTATATGAATGTAGCAGTAACAATTGAGCTTTCAAACTCTCATCTATAGCCATGAGTTTTGTTGTGAAAAAAGTTAGAAAAGAGATTTATCTAAAAAATAAAAATTTACCTCTTATTTCATCCCTCGATTCTTCTTCCTCTCTATCTCATCACCCTTGAGGTGATCTCATCACCCTTTCGAAGCTTTGCTAATCATGGCAGTAATTATAATTCCATATGGGCACGACGCGACCACCTTCCAACAGGAGGGGTTAGAATGTCTCCTCCTTCCGAGGGATCGGATCGAGCTCGAGGTTTGACCTCTCTGAAACGATGGACCTCCTATTAGTAGCACCTCATCCTTGTCTCAAACCAAAACAAGTCATCGGTCATGTCTATAAGTAACATGGATCGGCCATGTCTATGATATGGACCAGCTTCTTCGACGGCCGAGCTGAATGGATGGGGGGATGTCTTCCGAGTCTGCCAAGCGGCATCAACCTCCTCATCGTTCAAATCCATCTTCTCTGGAGAGGGAGCTGCATTTGGCTTTCAGGAAGCTGTGCCGCCCAGGAGAGAGGAGCTTCCGAGGGGTCACCAGGCGGAGGGGGAGTGGAAGAACTCTTATCGGGTGATGTCTCGGCACTCTATATATCTCAATTCCACAAGTTAATGGACCTCTCTATGGATGGACACAGCCACTTGTTTGATCCCTTTTATTTATTTATTTATTTTAATTGTGAAATTATCATATACACACACTTGAAACTAAAACTGAAAATTATCATTTTAGATGAAAAGGAAGGGGATTCATCTTTTTAATGAACTGATGCAATTGTTCGATCCATCTTTTATAAATTATTTTTAGTTATTTTGTCATTCTCATCTCTCTCTCTCTCTCTCTCTCTCTCTCTCTCCTTCACCAATAACTTCAGCATCATATGTGATCTTAATTCCTTCCTTCCTTCCTCATGGCCTACTTCTCATCTTCATTATATTCATCCACATTACACTGTATCACATAATCATACCTAAAAAATATTAAATTTAAATATAAATATTTATATATTTATAAAGAAATAACAAAAACTATAAATTCACTACTCTTATGTTATTTGCACAGGGTAAAATGGATAATATTTTTTTAATATTATATAAATCTCATTACACTCGCTAAAAATGTACTCACTCTTAATACAAATATCCTTCAATTCATACGAGAATATAATATATATATATATATATATATATATATTCATTATTACGATGTTGTTTCCTCAAGATGGTGAAAATATTTAGTAAAATGGATAATATTTATGTTGTTACTCTGGTAAGTGAACCTTGATACCATTTGTTTTCACAAAGTTGCTAAAAAGGTAAAATTTGAATACAGGTAGGTATTCATTAAAAAAAAATAGGTTCACTATTTAAATATTTGTATCCCTATATTATTAGAATGTAAGTTAATTTGAATAATAGTTATCTCATCACTATGTTACACTCTTCAGAATCACACTGCAAATATATGAAATGTGGATAATCCCTATATTCACACAACAGAACAAAAGCAGAATTATCTTTTCCAGCATTAGATTCACATTTACAAGTTGATGCCATACTTGCAATGCAATTGACTTGCTTATTATACTGTGATGACAAACAAAAAAGGAAGCCAACAAAGAAAGAGCATAACACATCCAGTGGATTCAGCTAACTAATTCCTCTCACACATGATCATATTAATCCAAATGAGTAATTTGTCACAAGTAGTTCCCTGAAACCTACTTTTGGACAGTAAACTACAATAGATTGAAGAACAAGAAATAATGGCCAACAGAGAGACTGCCCAGTACTTTGTAGACTGAAAACAACATCCAACCAGAACCTATTCTTCTATGCTGACTCTAAACTAGACTCACACTAGTGATTTTTGTAACTCTGTGGTGTGTCGAGGCCTAAATTTACAGGCTACCAATCTCAATAAAGCTCTAAATTTCACCATTCACATCCAATTATCCACTTGTTTCTACAGTCAACAACAAGCTCAGGTCTCCAGATTTGGATTGAACATGCTCGCCTCAAGAATCATGAGCAGCCTCCTCGATTTGGATAGCACTGCTGGGCACCCTTGAAGCATCTTCTAGCATATAAACCTCAGTTTCATTTTTGGTTGACTGGACTACTTGTTCGTCTTTACTTTGTGGGAACCGCTTTTTCGACCACTTCTTCTTAAAGTTGGCCTTCTTGGGTTTAATCTTTTTCACTGCTTCAGCTGGCAGCTCTGGCTCCTTTACCTTCCTTTTGCCTGGAAGTACAGTGTACTGCGAGGCACCACCTGTGCCCCCCTGAGACTGACCAGCATAGGGAAAGATTAGTAGTGCAAAATAACTGGAAAAAAAGAAGAAGAAGAGCAACCATCTATTTAGATCGATCTGCATAATGATATGATTGCCCTACTCTGCATCGCTAAAAGAGCTGTCCTTGCTGCTTTTATCTCAGCTTCCTTTTTTGTCCTTGCTGCAGCTCCTATGTATTGAATTCCACCAATCTCAACTGTACATGTAAAAGGAGTTGCTCCGGAGGAATTTTTGGTGCATATATAGGATGGGATTGCATAGTTCATTTTCTGTGCATACTCTTGAAGTAGATTCTTGCATAGGCCGGTTTCGTGCTGGAGAAAATAGCCCAATTTTTTTTTAAAAAAAAGAGATTATTTTAAACTACAAGAATCTTGATAACATGATAAGGAATTAGCATAAAATGATTATCCTTATACAACTTCCCCCCTCACTATGAAAGCAAGTTGCATAGGATTTCTAATTACCAAATCATGTGATCTTTAATGTAAGCGATGAGGGTTAAAAACTATAAAAGCCATCCAAAATCCAAAAGTTTGATGTATAAGTCACGGAAATGAGCACTATTCACACAACATTTAATATAAAGCCCCTGAATGCACCTAAAATACAAAGAGAGCAGGTCGCATACAGTTTTTATTTATCGAATCATGCAATATTTAACGTAAGCATGACAGGCAAAAACTACAAATAACAACTTAGGGTTCCAAGTTTTGCTGGATAAGTTGGATTCAATCAAAATTCAAAGTTTACAGAAATCATTAAATATGAAGCTCTTGAATGCTCCCATGGAACACAGAACAATGCAGGATGAACCACAAAGAACCATACCATGATCCATTCTGAGCATGTAGCTTACCTGTTGAACAAGTAGGATAGAAGAGCTAACCATACAAGATTACTTGAATTTACCCATCAGCTAGTTTAACAACAACCGGCATTGCTAAGGGCATATCTAGGGTGCACCTAAGGTCTCCAAGACTCTCATCTTGCACCTCACCAGAACTGAGGTTCAGCGGCTTCAACAAGACATATAGGATGTCTTGTATAAAGGTAATCACATGATGTCTGTTGTTTCGTTGTATATTCTATGATGTTTTTCAACGAAGTACAGATGAAAATTATGAAGGGAGAAACTCTCATCAATTCTGTTTGTGGAAGAAAAGAAATTGATCTTATAAAGTTTTTGCTGCTTTATTGTCCCTATTTAATTTTTGTTCCTTTTTTTTTAAATCAATTTTACTGTTATGTATTGATCAGTTTCCTCACCTGTTTCTTCATTGTATTTATATTGCTCTATTCTTAGTTCCTCTTAATTATTTTTGCATGCTTTTTTGTTGCATTATTGCAGCTACTTTTTGTTTTCGCTATGACATTGTCACAGGAACTTCTTTTCCTTCTCGAACCTCAATTTCATATACATTCATTCCACAATGTACACAAGGCTCAAACATTTGAGGCTTTAAGCTAATAAGCAAGAATAAATGTTTAGCTATTTAAATACTATTAAGTAATAAATTAATAATTCATTGCTTGATTTAATTTTTTAAATAACATCTTCAGTAATTGTCATTCTAAGTGTGCCTCATTTAGTTGAGGTAAGTGCTTTTGTCTTGTTCCTCAAGCTTAGGCTCGAATAGATCACCAGTGTCATAATGCACGTTCACACCATCGATAACTTTGATCACAGTTATTTGTCTTCAAAGTTGAGATAAATTATCGACAATAGGAGAAGGAGTGCAACTTGATCAAGTCCAAATATTGGTCGGCTTTATCTCAGATTATGCCAGATCAGGCCAATAATAGGTTTGAGATTCTTCTGTTGTTCTTACTTTCTAGTATTCAGATAAATTCTTATTTTAGAAAGCTCAACATCAGGTTATAGTATTCTTTTTACTGGTACTGGTTATTCATAAATCCCAATTCTCCATCAATCAACCAGATCTAAAAGGATCACTCCATTTGTCAATACTGACAGTTCTAATGTGCAATGATTATGAGTCGATTGACTGGAACAGATGCAATCACAATTGATTTTAGTAAAGTTCCTGGAAGTTTATATTCAGTCTATTAATAAATACAGGCAACAGTGGGAATTTTAATCAATACAAAGGCTATACTTCGAATGATGGATTGCCCATTGTCGTAACCTTCATCTCTTTTTTTTTTATGACATCCTGGTTTAGCCTTGTTCCTCTATTGCAAATCTTCCTTTTCTTTTACAATAATGTTATTTAAATTCCATCTCATGCATGCTATTTTGTGTGTAAATTTTAAATTTTGGGTTAGAGTTCTTTTAACAATGATGTCGACGTGGAACCTTCTGAGAGGTGGTAAGAACGCAAGTCCAGGGTACACAAGGCATAACTTTAATTAGTACATTATTTTGATTCGTGGCATTCATTATAAATCATTTAGGTATTTTTACTGCAGGAAAGAAGTTATTTTGGCCACAACTCTTAACTCTAACCCAGGTTGTGGGAGAGACAAACAAGTTTTTTGGATGTACAATACAACACTAGCAACTGCAATATAACAAACTATTAAGAACAAAAGTTTCCACATTATGTGTTTAGTACTAAATGTTGGCAAGGAAGACCCAAACAAAAACTAAAACTCATTTTAAGCTATTGTTATCCATGCAAAGAATCATACTTAAATATCTTACACATTAAAAAGCCATAATAATAAATAAAATAGAATACTTAATCCAGGATGTAGCATCATTTGCTTGTTTATTTTGAGTCATAATATTTTCTAAATAAACTAACTTAAAATTATAAGGTAAAAGGAGCATACAACTGTAGGCATATTTTCAGTCATCAGGCCAGACTTGTGAATTTCCATGAGTGCAATCTCAGCAGCAGGCTGTTCCGCAGCCTTGCGGTTGACAAAAAACCAGGAAGAGAATCATATCTAGTATTATTAACAATAACTGTTGACTTGAAAACAGGCTCATGGGAAGGACCTTCCTTGAGGGTCAGATACACAGGTGTAGGAATACCTACTTTTTGTGCATACTCTTGCAAGCGACCCTTGAAAACATAGCAGCTTGCCACCCCTAAAACGGTTCAATAGACCATATAAATTACCATCAATCCACAGGATGAGGTAGCTTTTGAGAATCATGCAAAATTTGCTAGCGAACTCACCTCTGGATACCGTCACATGATTTTACAATTTCAGAAATTAAATTATGGGTGTGACAAACTTCGACACAGCAAGCTAAAATGACTAACAATTAGTAATAATAGAGGGTTTGCCCTCAGCCAAATTGCTCCCTAGTTGCTGTGCTGCTATGATCATCAAAGTTAAGCAGTAGAGCAATTAAAAGATATTGACATCTCTGATGCATATTAGCAAAGTTAAGCAGTAGAACAGTTAAAAAATATTTTTTTTTCCAGTGTATACAATCAAGGTAGCCGTGAAAACCAGCACTGATGCATGTTAGCAATGCTGGACTGTTCCAAGAGTTTGTCATCTTTTGAGAAGGGGAAGCAGACCGTAGACCAGTTTTGGTCATTAAGTTTGTGGCTGCCAAATTATATCTGCAGTGAATTTATAGAAGCTAAAAGCGATAGATGTCTGCTGCTATGAGATTTCTTTGGTCTTCACTCTTCATGACCAACACCTTGCACCAAGAAAGATTGTAGGTTCTCTTCTATAAAGATGCACAGGTATCATCACTAAAATTAATACCTCTGTGCATCTCTAAGTTTCATTATACAAGTTCCATTAACCATATAAATGGTAACTGCTCAGTTCCTCTGAGCTATACTGTGCACAATCCATAAGTTCTTTGCTATCTTGTGTCTGTAATACCTGATTGAGAACTAATTCACTTCAATCTTCTTGATGAAGTACTCTATTCTCCTCCAATACCTTCCTACTTAATCACTTAATCCTGATATAGAAAGGAGATCTTGCCATCATGTTCTAATTGATCAATACTATTATGGAAAACAATACACAATACACTAAAATCCAGACTATAAAATGATAAAATCCTGGATTTGAATGCTGATATATAACAATTTGACAATTGTAAAAATGTATATTTTTCAGCATTCTATGAAAACTCTAAATAATAATGACCATATCTTCATAACCAAAGTAAATTCACATATTAATATTTATTTATATCTTCCTTCTTAACCCACTGAAGCACCTATTTTGTTCCTCATCAAGGGTTCTCCATGTCATTACAAAATTTGTGTAGGCTTTCTTTTTTGCTCATATTTCTATTAAATCTGCTTATGAGGAAAATAGGTTCTAACCTTTTAAATACTATAAACTCATTGGTCATCTAAAATGGCTGTCTTGCTTTCCCTCGATTCTGTTACCTATATTATAGTTTCATTAAGTAACACATAATGTATTCACCTGATGAAGGTTTCATACTCTTTATCATTAAATAATCCATACTTTGACAACCTGAGAACCTGGCTTCATCTAAAAGGTCAACTGAGCCTAATCTAGTTAAACCCTCAATTGAGATTTCATATATATGTTTTAACTTTTATCCAGATCCAGAATTACACAGTAAGACCAAATATTGAGACATAAAACTTACATAAATCTAAAAACTTGTCATAATTCATACCCTTAGGATAATCGACAAATGATTCAGCAGAAAAGCCAAACCAAGAAGCAACAAGAATAAATAATTATAGAAAATAAGAAAAAGCAATCAGTATGCTAAACGATAAAAACTCTGCCTCCTCTCTAGTTATGGCATTTTACCTTTTGTATCGTCGGGATTCTTTTTGCTTGTTTTTTCTTTATTTTTTTCTGTGTCTTCTCTCAGGATAACCACCTCCAGATTCATCTGCCCCTCAAGAAACCGAAGTTGTAAGAAAACCTATACACCTGCACAAAAGATCATAATCTCCTTAGAATCGATCGCCAATCCAAACTGAACTAAACCAATGACGGATGCAAGTCTCCATCGTTAGTGACAGGACAACAATATGACAAACTGGACCACGATCCAACAACACGAAAAAGATACGATCTTTGTTCATCACTCGGGCGATGATGACAAAAACCACAGAGCGATTAAGCGGAAAGAAAGACAACAAAACGAAAGCTCAAATCTTTGAAGCGGAAACGGCCCTACCCAAAAACTAACAAAATGATTCTACCAGTCGAACACATCGTCACAGGAGAGAGGCTTTTCAAGAACAGCACTAAGATAGTTAACTCAGCGCTCGCCGATCATGCAGGGATTCCACCTTTAAGATTCCTTCTTTACCGCTCCTCTCCGTTGCCCCTGGCCCCCGCTCCGCCGCGGCGGTCACGCCTTCGGTCCTGGAACCAGCGGTGCACGGCGCGGCGGAGAGGTGGAAGGCTCACCGCTGATGCCCTAGCTATTCTTCAAAGGACGGGGTGCTGCTAAAAACCACGCTCATCTTGGTGACCGTACCCCCATGCGACTTCACATAAATCAGGTCGTTTCAGACTCGGGCGAGTTCGATGACTCGGTGCTACCAGTTCCAGACTCGACCGAGAGTTTCTCAGACGAGTTGAGCTGCAGCTTGCGAACACACCTGGAGATCTCACCGTCTCCTCCCGAATCTGATTATACTCTTCATGTGCGTCAGAACATGAATTCCATCATCACATTTAGATCGCAATAACAGCAACAACAAAGCCAATATCCCAATCGTTCCAGCCAACCTTCTAAGACGACAAAGTTCTTGTCGACACATCCACAAACACCTTGGACGCAACCACATTTATTCATCATCGAGACTTCTTCTGGTTATTCGGAGGCATCAGATTCATACACGCTTCTTCGATTGCTTGGCGTTCGAACCGCGGGGGAAGGAAAAGCTCTCCTCTTGGGCCGATTTCGCGGCCATGCTCTTCTCCTTCAACGTTCGCCGCGTGAATCGACTCCAGTTCTGGGCTTTCTGGGAGCCTGGTCGGTGAGTTGGGACACACGGTAGAGAACCTTATAAAGGATTGATAGTCTGGTTGGATTATGCATTGTGTGTTCTGTGGATTCATTCTCTGGCCTTCGTTTAACATATATATTTTTTTCGATCGAGCTTCTTTTCCTCAACAGATCAAATCAACTTGACGATCAAAATTGACCATTGTGATGTCAATATTCTCCGGCCTTTAGTTGCATGATTTTTTTCGATCAATCGAGCTTTTCTTTTGGTCTTCCAAAACGTGAGAGAACACCCAGAAAATAACATATCAAATAAATTTTGCGATGTCGGATTGACGATCAAAATTGACCGTACCACGATGTCGATCTTCCGCGATGCGATTCTTCTGGCTTGGAATGTTGATTTGAAGTCATGTTCGATTCTATTAGATGATCGACAAAGATGCGACAGCGAAGGTCCAATTTTGGAGTGACAATTGAAGTGTGGAAGCAGCTCTGGAGGCCTCTGCTAAAAGAATCTTGTAGGTTTTCTCTCTTTACAGTGTTTGGCTGCACACACTGTCGTCAAATGAACAGAAAACACAGCAAAAGATACAGAGCCAGATGACAGGAATCAATCTTTGCGGACCTTTGTGCTGATCCAGAAATGGCTGCTAATGGTGCTGCTGCATCTTCCTGTGGTGCTACAGAAGGAGATGGTGCCTGTTTGTAGCCATCTTCATCTCTGTAGCAGGAAGAATCATAGTTTCTGAGCCAGGCATCGGAAGCTGCATCCAGAATCGGATCAGTTGTGCCAGAATGAATTAGAAATCATGAGATGATGTTCCTGATTGCAGAATCCAAGCAAATACATACCTTGTTTGGATATTGTGCGGTTTGAATCATCAAAATTGATTGGCCAGAGAAAGTATCCCAACAAAGTGTTGTGTTGAGCAAATCTGATCTTGTCTTCCACAACTTCAGGACTGTCAAAGCTCACCCACAGATCTCCGGAGTGGAGGTAGGAACTCACAGTCTGGCTGTCATACACAAAACCAGAGCGTGGATCCTTCATGAGCTCCTCGATCTCTGAGTAGGCCATCACGCCAATTCGGTCGCTCATCTTCTGCCTGGGTCCTGCAGCCACCACCGGATCACCTGCCTTGTTCTTGGTCTTGTTCCTGAGAAACCAAGATCTGCCTTGCAGTGGCACACCCATCACCAGCTTGCACGCAGGGATGCCTGCGTCCAACCACGAGGTGATCCCATAGCTGGTGGAGAAGTGGGAGGTCTTGTCGAAGAGCGCAGCACCGTGGGCAGTGACATTGCTGTTCTTGTGGTAGCCGAAACAGAGAGCATTGACCCAATCCAGGTTTCTTGAGATTGCATCCGTCGGGTAGTCGAGGTTGTCAGTGGCTTCATCAAACAGGTGGTTCGAGAAGTACACTGTGGCGGTCAGAAGGAGAGCTGATGAGGAATTCCGAGCTTCTTCGCCGATCCGAGCTCGCCATTCCTCGAGCAGGATTCCGAGGTTGGTCATGTCCGATGGCGAACTCGGGAACTGCCATGCCAAGTCTAACCCGTCGAATCTGTTTGCTCTGGCTAATTCTAAGGTGGAGTTAATGAAGGCTGCTCGAAGCACTGGATCCGCTGCCATGGCGGAGAAAGCGGCGTTTGAGTCATTAGCTTGGTGATCATCGGTTGCGATGGATAACAGGGTTCTGAGGGAAGGGCTACTTGACTTGAGGCTGTTCGAGAAAATGCCGAGGAGAGGGAGCTGGTCATGAGGCAAGACCGAGACGCCGGCGTTGGCTTCATCATAGGAGAGGGGGAGGGAGTAGTAGTAGAGATGAGTGTAGAGGGATGCGTCGATGCTCGAAACAGGGAAGTCATGGCTGTACAGGGAGAACCAGTAGCCAGCTCTGACCTGAGCTGAGCCTGCACCAGCGAAGGCACATTGCTGCTGGCCATCGGAACAAGGGGAAAAGGAGAAGATTAGCATGGAGATGAGGAGCGCAGAGAGGGCTCTTTGTCCCATTTCTTCCTTGGGAACAAAGAGCTGGTGATGGGCATGGTCTTCCTGGGAAAGAAGTATTGACTTCGACGTCTGCAAGTGGAACTTCTGAGAAGAGACATTTGAAATGAACCTACCTTTACTGCTGCTACATGGTGAAGGATCAGCAGATCTGGAAACAAAGAAGAAGGAATTGTTTAGGACATCTGTTGCTGAGGTTTTACTTCATCTCTTTCACAAGAAGCTCATGGCACTGTACAAAGTCAGCCTGATGCATGTGCACCCCACCACCAACTGAAAAAGAATTGTGTGGGTGGGTAATTTTTAGATAGTGCAGTCATGTGTGGTGTGTGAAGCAATGTTCTTCATGTGACTATGGATAGATTCATTTTGATGATTCATGACTCAGTCAATCAACCTATAGTTGACTCTTTGTTGTATTTGAAAGATTCTAATCAGATTTAGAAGATTTACCTGTAAAGAAAAGAGATTACTTGCCCAGGCAACTCTGAGAGGAGAATTTCTGGATCTGACTCTCTTATTTTGATGGGTCAACTTCGATCTCCTTTGTTCTCCAGCTCCAGTTTCACCTCTTCTGATGGAGGTGATTAGAGTCGGTCAATAATGGTTCATGAAATGTCTTCTAGTGGTTGTCATCGTCTTTACGGTGGCGAGTGAGTCGGCGTCGATGATGAGATCGTGATGTTGTTACGAGAACGGGTGGTGTTCTACTATGTAAGCATGCAGTTAAAACCTGGGTCATCAATGTGGACCGGTTGTCGCCGGGCAATTGGCATCTTGCTCAGAACAGCCATTCTCCGTGTACCATAACTGCTCCTCCTCCATGACTTCCGAGGACAGTGTGAGTGTTTGCGCCCCTCCCCCCCCACAGCACACGTGATCATGGGGCAAAGCAGAAAGTGTGAGTGTCTTTTGCGAAGAGAACTGCCTGGGGAAGAAGAATCTTATGGAGTCGCAGAGCATGAGAGAAGGGCTATTGGCTGTGTTCTTGCAGCTCAGTTTGCTTGGCTGGGAATTTGAAGTCCCTGTAGTGCGATTTGGTTTCAGATCTGACGTTGCTGGAGTTCTGCTCCATGTCTGTGGAAGCTCATGGTGTTGGTGAGTACCTTCTTCTTCTTCCGATGGTTCGGCATTGCTGCATGTGGAAGCTGGGAACAACTGGGATGTGATCATTGATGATAGTGATGTGAGAGGATTGAAATGGATGATTTGAATGATTGGAACAAGTAGGTCAGGTTTCATTTGGCTCATCACTGGAAGATCCATTTCGGAGACAATTGATGTTGATGTGATGTCATGTCTTTCTTTTTCTACTATTCTTTTCTAACATATTTTTATATTAATTATGTGATGTAGGATAACCCTAAGAAAATGTTTAATGTGAGAGATTCAGTTGGAGATGATGATAATAAATAAATAAATAAAATAAAACATAGAGAGGAAATATTTGAAAAAATATATTAATTTAAGTAAAAAAATATTAAAATGATAAAAGTGGACTCGCTCGAAGTCTCTAATTTATATTAGGAAAAATTATCATCTCTCACTACTCGTATATTTTATGAAAAATAATAATATTATTTATTTAAAGATTGATGATCGATTATAATTCTTATCCTTTTTAGATATGCCATAAATACAAGAAAAAAATAAATTAAAAGAAAATAAAGATGATTTAATACATTATATTTTGTCATCATCTTCTAAGAAGATAAGCTTACAGAATAATCTTATAAAATAGTGTGTTTTCTTTTTTTTACATAATGCCCTTTATTTGTATAAGATGATGATTCTTACAATATTTTTATTTATTTATTTATTCTTGATTATAGTATGATTTCTGTTACTGCTAGTGATAGAATCTTGATGCTTGTTTTCATCATTAAACTTCAACTTTCTTGCACACAGAGTGAAGAATATTAATAATCATTAAGAAAAAAAATTATTAATATTATATTCACAGAATATTGTGAAACAGTTGCATAAAATGATTGAAATAATATGTATCGCTGTTATTCTTCTTAGTCGATGCAAATGAAAAGTCAAATCAATTATTTGTATCGTAAATACGTATAGTTTTTGGGTTTTGATCACCACTCCACTACAAACCCGGTCCGGTTCGACCGGTTCATCGACAGGATCACGTAAACCCGCGTGACTGCCCTGCGAACCATTTACTCCTCCGCGGTATACCATAACCTCTGTCGCCTATTAGAAACTCGAGTGGTCCCTCCCTCACCATGCCCATTCCCCTCTCCCGTCTTCGCCGTATCATGTTAATCTAAACTACTCCTCAGAGCCACTGCCTCCCTCTCTCTCTCCCGGCGCCGCCGCCGTGGCGACTCCGAACGCCAACTGAAATGCTGCGATCTAACACTTCCTCCGCGCCCTCGCTCTCTTTCTCTTCCTTTACTCCGCCGGCGTGGCGCCGCGGCGATGGCGGAGGAGAACCCTTCCGGCTTCCATTCTCCGGAGCGCCGATCCTTGCCGTCCGATCGGACCCCCTCCGGGCGTTGGCAGAGCTGGTCCGGAAGCGGGTAGGCGACCGGGTTGCCGTTGCCGCCGCGCCTGAGCGTCGTACACGCTCAGGTTCAAGATCGAGAGCCCGGAGCAACCTCTCCCTCCTCCTCGCCCCTCTACGAGGACCGCCACCGGATTGCTATGTGGATTTTCCGACCCCTCCAGCGGAGCTCAAAGACCCAAAGTTGTACCATTTTACCATCTTCTCGGACAATGTCCCTGCTTCATCCGTAATGGTGAACTCCGTTGTCTGCGATGCTTCCGTGAATGCCGTCCACGTCGGATCGGATGTACCTTGGGGCAGCGCAGTTCATGTTTCCTTTGAAAGATCACTCCGGCTCCCACATCGAATGGAGAGCCGTCGAGGAGTACAAGTTCCCCCCAAGTGTTTTCATGTGCGCGGTTCTCCAGCAGCTCGAGTCTGCAAACCTCCAATGGTCCTATTTCGACAACAAACTGGAGAATGCCACCCAAAGACACAAACATGAAGTTTAGGAACCCCAAGTACTTGTCAATGCTGAACCAATTGAGGTTTTCCTTGCCTGAGATGTACCCGAAGCTTCACAGAATTCCTTTCTTCACAGCACTGTGGAAGATTGATAAGGACGGGAAAGTGAAAGGTTCAGTCGATACATGTTTCAGATTGCTTCATTCTCATTATCAGTATATGAACTTATCCCCTATGAATTTCTTTGATCTTGACGCATGGAGGAGAGAGATGTGCACTGAGTAGTACATTACTGGCAGAGTCTGGTGAGTTACTATTTTCTTAGCTATCTCCTTTATGTGTAATTGTATCTTCCGGAAATCGAAATTTGAAGCTACCGTGTATTTCTTATCCAAACAATAAAGGAACAAAGAAGGGAAAAAGTAAACAAAAACTTGTATGTGAAATTCTTCGAGAAGGCTCGAAATAAACAAATACGAATCTGTGATTGAAATAAGTGCAAGTGAAGGTATGCTTGATTTTGTATTCAGTAGACATTAGTATCTTCTCATCAACTTCATATTTGTAGACATGATCTTATTCAGGAAAACTTTGTGCTTGGTAAATTGCATGTTATTCAAGCAAAAAATACATAAATCAATATACATCTTTTTCTAGCATTGTTAATCAGTATAAAGTCCTTGTTTTAGATTTTTTTTCCCTCTAGCATCACAATAAGGAGCCTAGCAAGAGGATTAGATAAAGAATTACTTAGTCCATTATGTATAGAAGTTTTAGCCTACCAGAATCCATTGTGTCTTCTGGATGAAGAAGAATTCTTTGATGAATATGACAAGAAACATTCTAGCATTTGTGAACATGATGTAATATTAAGGAAGCAATCGCATCCCACTTTGACATGGTATGGATTAAGTTGTATGGCGGCTGAGTAAGTAGCAGATTGCTACCTAAATCACATCCCACATTGACATAATATCTATAGACTGTCTGATGTGGTAATAGTGTGATCGATTAAATTATGAACCAAACCTTTAGTTGATTCCCAAGGGGCATGTATTAAGAGTAATCATTAGTAAATTACGTAGCATGAGAAAAATTCTCAAATAATGATTGTAAAGGGTATCATAAACAATGAAAAGTGCCACAAGGTTAGATTTGACTTCGTTTAGGTCAAGGACATAAATGACTATTTTTTTGTAGGAACTAACAGAGATCAAATTGTCGGCAGACCAGGTGCCTTGAGAACTTATTTACTCCCTCATCATGTCGCCATGAGGTTATTCATGTCGCCATGAGGAAGAAACTTAACCATGGTGTTAACACTTGGTTTGATTCTAAAACATGCTTGACATGGTGAGAAATTCAACCTGAGGAGTCATATATGCAAAAAGGTAATTGTTGCAATCCTGCAACAAAGTGTTTGGACACCTCAGGTGGAGCTTGATTAGGAGATCAAATGTGTTTCTCGTTGGAACATGTATTGAATCAACATCTTTTAACATTTGAATCTTAAGTTTTTCAGAGAAAACAATAATAATCTTTTATTAGAAATCATCTGTATATATCATCCCATTATTGCACAAAAAAGTGTCTAAATCATATGTTATGCCTAAAAGATAACATTTTTATCCTAGTCTTATGTTGTAGCATATTGAGAGATATTTGTGTAAGCACTTAATACAGGCTGAAAATGGATGTGATTGATGGATGCATTTTAATCATGAGGCATAAGTTTGTAATATTCATAAAGCACTTATGTTGTATGGTTCAGTATTTTAACTGCTCAAGGTGTCTGCAAAGTCCCTATGTGATAGACCTGGTAAAAATGTGGTGAAACATAAAGAGTATCACAGAGAATGTAGAAGATGCAACAATCTTAGTGTTTTGTGATAGGCCAAAGGTCAAAGGTGTGGATATTCCATTGTCATGATGTGGACATGGCTGATGAATTAGGCATTAATACTGTTTTGAAGGGCTACAATGTAGGTGAGGCCGAAAAGAATACCACTAGCAGCGACTAAAATTGAAAGGAAATGAAAAAAAGGAAATAACCAATTACAGTACTAGGTACTGTTCATGGATGTATAAGCCTTTCAAAGAGTTTTGTGAAGGATATGTAGCTGAAGCAACTATAGTGATAATAGAATGATAGTGGTGTCGACAAGGCATGCCTTTTACTCATTATTTACCAATGCTTTAAGGTCCAGATCTTTGGGTTCTTAGAACAAAACTGCAGCTATCTATGCTTTAGTGCGTCTTTTGTGGGGGTCAGGCCAGACAAGCAAGCTGATATTCTTAGTAGTAGTTGACATGATTGTCTATTCTGAAAGGATTCCTTTTTCTTGTTCAAATGGTTGAGAAGTATGATCACTCTGAATACTGAATGCTACTTCTTAGACAATGAGTTCATGATAGTTGCTTTATGTTGTTTAATTTAATGATTAATGCTGAGTTAACGAAAGGCATCAGATCTGGGATTTCAGAGTGCCTCCTACAAATTGTATTTTGCAGTTGGTCCTGAAACACAAAAGGACATGTATGTTGACATTAGATCCAAAGTCAATGGGATTGATCTTAAATAATAAGTTCTAATAGGAACAACATAGAAGGGAAATTAAGTTCTCGAGTAGTTGTTGCATCTGGGTTTGGTTACTCAGTAACCAAACATCTACCTGAGTTGCTGCCTCAATGTTGGTTTTCTTGATGTCTGTGTAATGGTGAACTCCTATAGTAACTTTACCAGCTACACTTTGAAGTGTTATTGATGCTATAATGCTGATGTGCATGTAGGAAACAATGCTTGTAGTCTATATGGAGCTTCTAACCAAAGCAGAGGAATAGAATTATGCTCTCAAGTCAGAGAGGTTTAGGAATCAGAATCTGTTAGCTTTTTCTTCTTTTTTTTTGCCAATGACACTTTTCTGCAGAGGCTTTGGATTTTGTGCAATTAACACAGAATAATGTTTCACAGAATTTTCTCTCTGGACTTCATGTCAGAGGGCTTTATCCACACTATTTTCTTTTCCTTATTTTTGGTCATTGTTACAGTCTGTATTTTATATAGCAATTGGCCTGCAGAAGAGCACATTAGCCAACCTGTGTTTGCATTGTTTTTTCAGCACATTTCTCATCCTAAGCTTAATAAACGATGTAAATTCTGTTTACAGATCCTCATCCTGGTTGATCTCAATTCCAATCCCCATGAAGAACCCACTTGAGCTTGCAAAGGAAGCAGATACTAAGGTATGCCTTGTCTTTGATGTGATTTAAACAATGTTAACCTTCCTTGAATTAAAAGATTCCACATTAGTTCAAACTGGTGAGGGATTCTTGAAGCAGGAAATCCCCACCCTCTTTTACAATTGCAACTGCAATTTTTATTGCACCAAAGATGTCAATTAATTTAAGATGTTAAAATCAAATCTCATCTATATTGATGATCCTGTTTCTGCTGGGTGTAGATTTGTGAAGTAGCAAAGCCTGCTATTTTACGCCGTCATTGCATTGAGGGAAGAACTGCTATGTCGTGATGTGGCAGATGGTTTCAGATTTATCATCGTCCAATCATTCTATGAAGTTGTTATTTGAATTTTGCTTAAGTAGAGGTCTATCCTCCTAACTGTGTATAGCATCATTGAATATGTAAATTTTGATGAGTATGAAATCTCTCATGTGTATAGAGAAAGAAATGAGATTGGCAACTGAGTTGTAATACTAGAATGAGCTTCTCTTGTCTTTAGAGAGGGGAGTGGAATTCTCCAATTTTTGTGCTTGGAGTCCAAGAGCTTTTTTTTTTTTTGTAACGTTCTACCTTATTTCTCCTTCTTGACAGAAAGAAAAAGATCAAATCTCCTCTCCATCATTTAGATTTTGCAAAAGAGACTACTTTATGAGATTTTGAATAATTTTGGAGGAATTATTGTATGTAAAATACCCATTTCCTCATTACTTCACACACAAAGCTAATTGAGTTGTCATTCCCAACTCAACCACATACCAATGTATCCTCTTTAAATTTTTTTCTTTTCTTTTTATTGGTGTTATTTGCGACTCCTAAAATTGAATGGTTTTGTTTGAGCCTGGTCTCAGGGTACGCATACTCTTAACCTGTGCTAACGCACGTCCTGCGATCCGACGTACCACATCGTCCGGATGATCGTAACACGTTCGAGATCTCCATCGCATGTTCTTGTTCGTTACGCCCGCCCGCGGGACATCGTACCGCAAACCACCGAACGCACATGCTTGTTGGACCGACGTCATCGGTCACGTGCCAATCCTCCCCGTTTAAATTGATGGAAAATGGAGTTGTTCTTCCGCTGCCTTCCGTATCAGATCCGGAGCTCCAAACCCTAGAAAAGGGAGACGAACGAGGGAGAGAACCGCCCGCAATCAAGAGCGTTTCTTTACCGCGGATCGATCCCCTATTTTATCCATCGTTCTCACGTCGATCGATCGCTCCGGTCGGCGACCTTCGGATCCATTACTAGGGTTTCTACCGTCCGCGCTTGCTTTCCTCGCCGCAAGATGGCCGCCCATCCGTCTAGTGCCGAACGATCTCCGCTTTCGGCTCAAGTGGTAGCGGATTCGTCTTTGTTTGGCCTTGCTTCGATATCTTGTCTTGGTGTTGTATCTGATTTGGAGGTCGGTGGTTCAGGTAGGGAACGCGTTTGTTCAGCAGTACTACCATATCCTCCAGCAATCGCCTGAGCTGGTGTACCGATTCTACCAGGAGAGCAGCAAGCTCGGGCGGCCGGATGCCCATGGCGCCATCAGCTTGGTCACCACCACCAATGTGAGTGCACATAGCCCTGAGTTATCTAGTTGGGTTCGATTATCTTTCAGAATGATGATCATTTGTTTTTGATGGCGAACTTATTACCTAACTTGTTCGATGGATGAGATGCAGGCGATCAATGAAAAGATATTGTCTATGGGCGTTGTTAGAGCGGAGATGAAGACGGTGGACGCCCAAGAATCTCTTGGTGGCGGTGTGCTTGTGCTTGTGACAGGGTACCTCACTGGCGAGGACAGTATTAAAAGGGACTTCACCCAGTCCTTCTTTCTTGCTCCCCAGGACAAGGGTTATTATGTCCTGAATGACATACTCAGGTTTGTAGAAGAGGCCGATCACCAGCAGGGACACCAGGGTTTGGCGAATGGCACTACCGAACCTCATGTAGTGGAACATGGTTGGTCTTTCTAAGGCTTAAGGCTTGATTGTCCTTTCATCTGTTGTCTTCATTTGGGAATTTTATGCTTCTTTCTTTTTACTTGCAGATTTACCTCCAGAACAAGAGCAACATGCTCCGGATCAAACTATCTCATTGCCAGTAGGAGATGAGGAGATGAACGGGGGAGAAGTTGATAATCCTGAAGACAATGGGGAGATTGTGGAAGAGGAAGACCCTAGTTGTGAGGTGATCGATGAAGTTCCAAACACTTCTCAGGCAGTTGTGGTTGAATCAAATGTCATTACTGCCCAAGAGGAAGCGCCAAAGAAGTCATATGCTGCAATTGTAAGTGTCCAATTTGAATATATTGTAATAATTACCTCTTTTACATAGACTCTTATCCTCATCATAATGCCAATTTTACTTAGTTCTAAACAGATGAATCTGAAGGGTATGCTTTTAGCTAGTGCTTCGGACATGTGTGGACTGCTGAAGAGTTTATTAATGATATATATTAATTAAAAAAATTTGTACTACTACAAGTCTCCAACCGGCATTCAGAAAGATATAATTCGCTTATGAAATTTTGCAGAACTGTATTTAAAGAATCTAGTTGTGTAATATCTTGTTCGACTTTGGTTGCAGTTGAAGGCGATGAAAGATAAAGCTTCTGCACCAGTTACAGTATATGCTCCTTCTAGGCCAGCATCAATTAAAACAGAACCACCGGCAGCCCCTGTTCCTCCTGCAACTCAAGCAACTGATATGCCCACATCCAGTTCTGCTGCTGAAAGCAGCAATGTCCCAGAAACAGATGGTTATAATGATTATTATCTTATTGATATTTCAATTAATTAACTTCAGCGTAGCTCTGTGTTCTGGGTTTCATTCTTTCTATGCTTCTGTCCAGCTGATGGATATTCCATATATGTGAAGAATTTGCCTTTGGATGCCACACCGGCTCAACTTGAGGAGGAGTTCAAGAAACATGGTCCTATTAAGCCAGATGGCGTACAAGTTAGAAGCAATAAGGTTGTTTTCTATTCATTGTCCTTTGATGTTTACTTCAGTTCTCATTACCATTTTTCATTGCCAATTATCTAAGAAAACCATTTATTAATTATATGCAGCTGCAAGGTTACTGTTTCGGTTTTGTAGAGTTCGAGGTGGCTAGTGCTGTTCAAAGTGCAATAGAGGTGACTATGAATACTATCACTAGCTTTTTTCTTGTATTATTATTTATTCCCTGCATGCTAATTGTAGTATTGGTGGGTTGCTATTAAATTTGGTTAAGAGCTCAATGAATCCTTATTCAATTTTGTAAGTGTATAAGATTCATGTCCAATAATTTAGCTATTAACTATCAGAGATTGAGTTGATATTCATTCTAAAGTTGAAATTGGTTTGTGCTTAATGTAAATATAGGTTGTGCATCATGGCAACTATGGTATATTAGATTGTACGTACAGTTTAAGTTATGTTGGAATCATTCCTTGGCCTATATCATATACCAATGAAATCATGAAGCAACCATCATCTTAGATTATTATTTCACAAGGTAACATATATCAAGATTAAATTTATTGGATTGATTTGTTTGATTTACTAATAAACTATTGATTATAAGTTGAGGATCTATTCAATAACTTGATGGATTGTATCATCTTGCGTGTTGACTAAATGTCATTTACTAAAAATGCTTAGTGAACTTATGGATTATCAATATTGCTTGGGTACTTTGGTGCATCTTGGTACTCTATTGGAGGATCTGGATTTGAGAGTAGTTATTAATAAGTCAAATTTTGTGATATGTGGAAGATGCTTATATGATTACTTCCAGGGGGAACCTTGTTTTTCTTGAGTTTTGATATTTCTTAGACCTTTGATGCTGTGCTTTCTTTTTGTTTCCTAACGAAGATACAAACCTTAAGTGAGAGATTGTAGTATGTAAGTGTAGTCCCTTTATTGGAAGTAGAAGATTTGAGTTGGTTTGTAGGGTTAAATTAGACTACTACTTTTGATTTTGCTTAAGCAGCTTGTGTGGATGGTTGAGGCTTGTTAAAGTAATTGATAAGCTATTCTATCAATTCATGTTTTGGTAATTCCTAATTTTATGACATCAATTTTATGAGGAAGTGTTGTGAGAAACAACCTTAAGCCGTGACCTCGAGGCCGACGTGGCTGGGTTCGGGTCCGAATGATGGGGATCTTCCCGAGACGGCCTTCGAGTCTGCCGAGGTGGTCGGGTGCAGTGGTCGGGACTGTGCCGTTGTCTCCTCCAAGCAGGAACTCCTCACCTTCGTGTCTCGCGGGGACCTTCGGTTTCGCTCCTACACAGGTCGGGTCGGGGTGCTCGGCCCGACCCCTCCGACGATCAAGTTAGTTGATATAAAGGGGGATTTAGATGAAGAAGTCCTTTTGTTTCTCTGTTTTTCCTTCTCCCTTTTCCTCCCCCCGGCGAACGAGGGGGTAATTTATAGGGAAGCTTACTGCTTCCTGAGCTGCCCGTTTGAAGGGGGCAGGCTGGTAGCGTCTGACACCAGTGTTGGCGTGGCGTGAAGAACCGAGCCTGAGCAGGCGTTAATGTGCCTCGGCCGACGTTATGGTCCGTTTAACCAGGTGCTGTTGCGTCACTCGAGGCGTGAGGCGTCATCTGACGTCAGCCTAGTCTTATCATAATTATTATCCTCATCAGGAAGCTTTGTAAGCATTTGGGAGGAGAGAGAAGCATTTTCCTCATAGCTGTTGGGGATTCCTCGTCGGCGGCAATGCTCATATCACAGGCTTCATGTTGGCTCGGTGGTCTCCAACTCCTCTTTCATTCCCACTTCTGTGGGCTCCATGGACATTGTGTTGTTGAAACCTTCCTTTCAAAGCTTCCCTTGTTCCCATGACGATGTCGCTATTGGAGGCATTTTCCTATCTCGTGAAGATGCTATTACTCCGATGGTCTTTATCACCCTTGCCCTTTCTATCACCGACATTAGTGGTCTGTTGCTAAAGCACACCCGTGGTTGCCTTCTCCTTCTAAGGTTGCTCATGTCCTCAAAGAATCTGATACGATTAGGGTCAGTGGATGATTGATCGCTGTAATTCCTTCTTTGACCACCCCATCAATGATTCGCCTTCCTCTTGTTGGTGTTTCTTCATTGTTGGTCAATCTTGTCCCTTCCCTCCTAGTTATGATTATGGTCGATGTTACCCCTTCTCTATTGTCCTGCATCGATTTTGATTCTTCGTTGACCCATCTTTTGGCAATTTAGGGTCCTTCGTCAACAATCACCATTGTTCTTCCCTTGTCACTCAACACCAATGGTGCCTCGTTTGTGACTCCTCTTGTTGTTGGAGTGATTTTGCAAACGTTCGTTGTCTCGTGTTCCTCGCTAGTGATCCCTTATTCGTCGGTCGATTCCATCTCTTCAGCAATTAAGGTTAGTGGAAGGGTACTGATTGCCACTCCTTTGTTACTTGGCGTCTAAACTATGACTCTTGCCATCAATGACTCTTTGCAGGTGACCACGATGACCATTGGTTCTTGGTCGTCATCGATGGTCTCCATCGTGTTGGACCTTGCTATCCTCGATGGAGTGGTCGTGCCTCCTGTCGCACGAGGAGCTACTTCCTGTGATGCTACAGTGCTCTATATGTCCCCTCTTTTGGATGAAGTTGCGACTTCTTTCTCCCCTTATTCATCAAACGCTTGGGTTGGCCTCACACAAAAAGCATGCAGTTCTTTGTTCACTCTAGTCTCGAAGCTTGTGAGATTTCTCTTATTCCATGTACTACTTTTTTTCTTGTATGATGGAGTTCTCAAAATCCAAGCATTTTAGGAGGAAATCCTTGAGGAAAAAGAGTATCAAAAGAATTTATTGATTGGTTACTTTGTTGGTTCTCGCTCACCCTTTCTCATAATTAAAAACCAGGTAAATGCTTCTTAGAAGCCTTCTGGTTCCTTGGAAGTTCTCTTTATGGATGTTGGATTCTTTATCTTTTGCTTTGGGAACCGAAATGATCTTAATAGGGTGTTGGATTCTGGCCCTTGGTATATTCAGAAGAAATTCCTTATCCTTCGACCCTAGAATTGTGATTTTAATTGGAGAAGATTGATTTTCTTTTAATTCCAATTTAGATAAAATTATTCAACATTTATATATTTTTGTGGATGCTTAAATTTCTCAACTTTATTGCTAGTGGCATTGAGAAGTCTTTGTTTATGGATCAACTGACTAGTAAAAAGAAGTGTAATGACGTTTCAAAAGGTGTGCATTGAAGTTTCTGTTGCTTCATGTCTCCTTGATGTCCTTCATATCTTTCTTAACACTAAAGACTATGCTATTAGGTTAAGAGTACAATTGTAAGTCGATGAGATGTTTACATTATAATATTTTTGGACATGTCACTAAAAATTATATAAAACATATATCCTTTACTAATGGGCCCTAAAGTGACTTGCTACTAGTGTCTAAGAAGATCCTCTCTAATTTTGTGCTAGCTGGACATAATATTGGCTCAACTAAGCAGAGTGATTCTCATAAGAATGAGAAGGACAGCTAGTTATCTCCTCCTATAACAGAGCCTTCTGTCTTTATCTAGGTTTTCTCATAGTACAAATTATTTGATCATAGAAAAAGTGGTGTCACCTTGTGAATTGCTTAAATATTCATCTATCATGATTGATAATCTCAAAGCAATGACAACCTCTAATAACAACCTTTAATAGATTTGGCACCTTCATGAGTATTGATGTTGTTGAATATTCTGAGGAGGAGATCTTGTGCGAATTACCTTATACACATCTAAATATTGTGTGGCTTAGGAGAAATCTTGCATAATATTGGATAGTGATATTATTGGGGTCTTGTATGATATTGCATTGTATGCTTACTGGGCTTTTAGGCCCTGGTTTGTATCTTTTGTTCCCTATGCTTTGAAGTAGCGGAATGTGTCTATGCTACACTATACTATCTTTTACTTTATTTTAATTTTTTTTGTAAAAAAATAAAAATAATATTGTGATAAAGTAAAAGATAGTATATTGTAGCACAAACACGTTCTACTACTTCAAAGCATAGGGAACAAAAAGACACAAACTAGAGCTTTTTTTCATGTGCCAAAAAGTAAGAATAATATTGAGATAAAGTAAAAGATGGTATGGTGTAACACAGACATTCTCCAGTACTTCAAAGCGTATGGTGCATAAGATAAATCAGGGCCCAAAAGCTCATAAAGCATTCAATAGAATATTATGCAAAGCCTCGATACTATCAGTAAGCAATATCATGCAAGATTTCTCCCAAGCTGTCGTAGAGGTGTATGAGGTAATCCGCATGGTGATGTGCTTCATGATAGGTAATTATGACAGGTGGAAAGATACAAAGGTCTCTTAGAGGCTCCATGTGTTTTTACATCGAGTTGAAAGTTGGTAAATACAGAGTGAGTGTTGTCTTCCACCTCCTTGGAGTCTTCAACCATATTGATACTTATATGAGGGTGTCAAATCTATTAAAGGTTGCTATTGCTTTGAGCTTGTTGGTTATGATAAGTGAATGCTTGGGCAGTTTACAAGGTGAAATCATTTTTTCTGCAATCAAGTAATCTCTACTTTGAGAAAACCTGGATGAAGGTCCTTCTGGGAGATGACTGGTTGGCCTTCCCATTCTTATGAGAATCACTTTACCTAGACATAGAAGAGCCAATATTATATATAGCTAGCACAAAATTAGTAAAGAGGATCTCCTTAGACACCTGACACGTATGTCCATTGGCTACTTTGAAACCCATTTAGTGGAGGATGTTTGTTTCATGCAATTCTACAAGCAAAAGATATTACAATGTGAACATCTCACTAACTCCCAATTATATTCCAATCTATAGTATTGTCTTTAGCATTATTAAGAGAAATACGAAGGATATCATAGAGATCTTAAGCAGCGTAAACTTCAATGCACACTTTTGCAAAGCCAATACGCTTTTTTACCAATTAGTTGATTCATAAATAGAGGTTTCCCAATATCATTAACAACAAAGTTGAAAATTTTAGGAGTCCATTTAAGTAAAGGAAGGTTGAATAGTTTTACCCAAATTAAGGTTGAATAGTTTTATCCAAATTGGAATTGCAAAAAAATTGATCTTCTCCAATTGAAAATCATAACCCTAGGGTCGAAGGATAAGGAATTTATTGTGAATATACCAAGGGCCAAGTTTGAGCACCCTATTAAGATCATCTTGGTCCCCAAAGTAATAAAGAATCCAACATCCATAGAGAGAATTTCCAATAAGTCAAAAGCCTTTTAGAAAACATTTATGCAATTTTTGACAATGAGATAGGGCAAGCGAGGACCAACAAAATAATCAATCAGTAAATTCTTTCAGTACTCTTCCCCCTCAAGGATTTCCTCCTTAGAAGCTTGGATTATAAAAACTTCCTGCGAGAAAGAGAGAGGTTCATGGAATAAGCAACATCTCTTAGGCTTCGAGACTGGAGTTAACAAAGAACTCCATGCTTTTTGTGTAGGGCCAAACCAAGCAATGGATGAGGGGAGCAAAAAGTCATAACTTCATCCAAAAGGGGGGATGTAGAGAGCATTGCTACATCGTGGAAATATAGCTCCTCGTGCGGTAGGTGCTATCCCTTTGCCAAAGGCGGTAGGTCCAACATGGGGAGACCCTTGATGAAATAGTAGCCGTCGTAGTCACCTATAAAGAGCCACCGAGGTAGGATGAGAGGTAGCACATGCATTGAGTAGCAAAGGAGCGGCAGTCGATACCCCTCCATTAGCCTTAATCGCCAAAGAGATGGAATTGGTCAATGAATAAGGGATCACTAGTGAGGAATGTGAGACATCAACCATCTATGAAATCACTCCCAGGAAGAGGAGCCACAAATAAGGTGCCATTGGTGTTGGGTGGTAAGGGAAGAACAATGGTTATTGTTGGCGAACCCTCAGTTGCTAGAAGACGGATCGTCGAAGAATTAGAATTGAAACTGGATGATAGAGAAGGGGCAGCATTGACCTTGATTGCAATAGGGAGGGAATGAATAGGATTGGCTAATAGTGAAGAAACACCAACGACAGAAAAGGGAATCATTGACAAGGTGGTCAAGGAAGGAATTGCAGTAGTCAGTCGTCTAGTGGCCCTAATTGCATCAGATTCTTTGAGCATACCAGCAACCTTAGAAGAGGGAAGGCAACTGCTGGTGCACTTTGGCAACAGACCATAGCATCTGCAACAGAAGGGGCAAGCAGCGGCGCTAAAGATCATCAGAGAGATAACATCATCATGAGAAAAGGAGAAGCCTCCAACAGCGGCATTGTCACGGGAACGAGGGAGGCTTTGAGAGGAAGGCCTCAACAACATGAGGTCTGTGGAGCTCGCAGGAGTGAGAGACCACCGCATGAACAAATAGCCTGTGAGATGGGCACTGTTGTCAAAGAGGGATCATTGGCGGCCATGAGAAAAATGCTTCTCCCCTCCCAAACTTTAGCAGAGCTCCTCTCACTTCATCTCAATATTATTCTTGTCTTTTTGCAAAAAAAACATCAATTTTATACACATCTTTCTATGCATGTTGTGGTAAAGGGGCTCAAGTACTGTAAAAATCATGTCTATATCTATATCCAGTAAATGGAAAGTTATTTGGATATGGATAATAGATGTGTGCTAAATTTTTTAGTCATATTTCTTTAAGATAGATATGGAATAAATAAACAGAGACCAATTAAAATTGGATTTAAGATGGATATGAATGTAAGTTCGACATAAATCAGATAAGTTGCTGACATGTAATAAGAAATGAACCCAAATTTATCAACAACAGTTTGTAGATGGAACAACTTGAAGGTGGATGTAATAGAAAAAGAAAGGAATGAAAAGATGAATGTATTATACTTAGGAAACATATCAAACATTCGTTTTGCTTTTATCAGTGCAGATAATATATACTTTTATACTGCTGATTGCTGATAGAACTGTTCTATATCTATGCCCATAATTGGTGGACTTGCATTTGCAGAATTTGGAGACAGACAAATATGACATGAATACACATTTGTGAAAAGATATCTTTCTCCCATTGGATACGAAAACAGATTTAAACAAATGTTACCCTATCCATTGTATCCATATGGTATCTATGTCTTTTTATTTATATCTATGAGACCAGAATGAGATGGTACAGGTTGATCTATGTTCCTGTTAACTATCTTCATTTTGATGAATAAAAAGGGCATCTGTGAAACTGTTGGAAACTGGTCAGAGTAAGCAAATACTAGGGCCAGAGTTGCTTGCTTGATATTTAAGATTGGCAAATAAATTTCTATAATGGGGCTTGTTCAAATTGCAGGCCTCGCCTGTAACGATAGGTGGTCGCCAAGTTTATGTCGAGGAAAAGCGGGCTACAAGTTCAAGAGGCAAGTGTCGAATAAACTCTCTATCCTAGGCCTTTTTGTATTCATAGCTACACTCTTTAAGTTTTCATTTGTAACATTATTTGTTTGATTTTTTTTTTTTGAAACAAATGATTTAGTTATTTTAATTCATTATCACCATCAGCAGCACATTTATTGCAAAATTTGTTTTTCTGCAGTTAGTAACAGAGGAAGATTTCCACCTGGTAGAGGGGGTGGGTTTCGCAATGACTGGAGAGGCCGTGGTAGTTATGGTGGGAGGGGCTACAGTAGAGGGGACTTCAATACCAGACCTGAATTTGGAGTCAGAGGTAGTGGTAGGGGAGTCTCTTCAAATCGCGGAAGTGATGTTGGGTACCATAGGGGTTGATCGCATCGGATGAAGCCGGTGGTTTAGGAAGCCGTGATGGTTCATCAGCCATCAGTAGATCCACCAATAGTTGAACTAAGGGACTCGCCCTCGGGATTGTGCTCTTTTTGGTCCTTGGATTAGTTGGAATATTGTCTTTCCTATTGTTCTAGCAACAACTCAAGAGTGGGAGGTTTTGTTTTGTTTTGTTTCTTGCACTCTATTTTTGCTAGTAGTCAACACATAGAAATGTAGAATATAAATGTCATGAGGATGGTGTTTGATTTCTACATGTCATGAGAATGGTGTTTGATGATGATTAACTTATGATGCCCCCTTTTTTGAGTTTAGTTTTGTTTCTTGCACGCAGCCAATACATAGAAATGTAGAATATAAATATGTCATGAGAATGGTGTTTGATGATGATTAGCTAATTGCACCCCCTTTATCATAATAGGGTTTCCTTTATTTAGTTTAATTTTTGTTTCTTGCATTCTATTGTTGCCAGCAGCCAATATATAGAAATGTAGAGTATAGATGTCATGAGAATGGGTTTTGATGATGATTAGCTAATTGGTACCCCCTTTCTGGAATAGTGTTTTCTTTATTTAGTTTTGTTGTGTTCCTTGCACTCTTATTTTTTTCTAGTAGCCAATGCATAGAAATGTAGAATAATAAATGCCATGTGAATGGTGTTTGATGATGATTAGCTAATTGTGCCCCCATTTTGCCATTACGGTTTCCTGTTTTCTCTTTCCCCATTAGCTAATTGTCTTCTTTCCACTTTGCCATCGATGAGTGTGTGTCAGTGACGGAACTCTAGGATTGACATTGTTCAGGGGATCTGCTCGTAAATTTAGTTGCTACTATTTAGGACTTAGTAATTTTGCCTTGGTTTGCTAGGGTTTTGTTGGCATTTACCGGTTCAACCATTGATCCGAAAGGTTTTGGTCCGGTTTGGCTTTTAACGTAAGTTTTCTTTTTTGCGCTAAGGCTCACGACTGCACTTGAATTCGCCTTTTCTATCTCCCGTATCTCTTTCTTCACCGTCTCCCGTTCTGACGTATTAATGTCTAAACGAACCAACCCTGTACTAATCTAACTGGACCGAGACACTACTACTACTACTACGTGTAAAATCATCATTATATCACTCACATATTTGATTGCACTAGAGGCACTGACAACGGGACCAGACACTTTTTTTCAATAACCACTTGCCTCTTCATCCTGCCAACAAACTGGAACAAATTAATCAATTACCTAAAGATACTACCAAGTCTTCTAGTTTGATGCATTATTGGTATTTTGCATGGTTTTTCCTTTTATTGCCACCGGTGGTTCTGAGATTTGCTATTATTCTACTCATACACATTACCCAAGGAAAACGGTGTTGGATAGTCACTGTTTTCTTTTTGGTATTTGCTTGGAGTCTGCGCAAGTTATACATATCCTCGGTCGGGAAAAAGTCTGTTTGAGTACGATTATAAGTGTCATTCATACATTTTGGGAAATAAAGTAAATTGCAGTATACACATTGCTTAACCAGAGTTATATTTGGAAGGAAAAAAAATCAGATGAACTATTATGACAATGGTGGATAATAAAATAGAAATTTCCAGATTGGAACAGCTTACAGCTACATTTCTGAGAAGATAAAAGAAGAATTTCTGAATTTTTCTTCTACTACTCGTCAGCTAAACGGTGTGTTTTACGGATAATGTTCTTCCAGTAACTTGAACCATGTTTCTGTGAACTTTATCAAATTTCCTTGATGCAGTTGGATCTAACAATTCAAGGCATGCAAGTTAGGAGAGCACCAGTGGATCAAAATATGGCATGAGAGCACCTTGATTAAAAGGAACTTACACATATTCATCTCTCACCAGCTTTTGATGTACCCAATGCTCAACATTCTTCAGCAGGAATACCACTCGTCTGATGTTTGCCGTAGTTCCACAAATCATTCAAGTCTCCTCTCAGCCACCCTAGTATAATTGTAAGCCCTAATTCGTGGAGCCACAAAGTTACCATGTGTTAGCTAGCATTTGAATCAAGAGAGTACATGTTTTGACTCGGGTAACAGTAGGGTGATCGAATTTTGTTACCTAAGGTGCAAGGAACCAAATATAGCAAGGCGGGTTGGCCATGCCCATCCATTAGATATAGCGCAAGATAGGTGAGGAACAGACCTGCAAAAGCAAAACCACTACTCAGAAAATATGCAGCAATTAGAGAAAACATGATGTGGCACAAATATTGCGCCAAGAATAGCTCAAGTGAAAGTTAGTGATAAGCCAGCAAATGGTTTTTTTTATTTTTATAATCATGTACTGAGAACAAGGAAACATGGTTCAGTTGCAACTGGAACCAAATCAGAGCTGCAGGCAGTCAATGTGAAAACTGGACTATGTGCATGCATATCAAAAATTAGGGTTGCTAGTGGGTCGCACCAACCATAAGTGAGACCAAAGAGGGATTATTCTATCATGTATATTACAACAGACTTGATGCTTGCATCAAGCAATCACTGACAAATTTGTGCACCATACTCATGGAGATCTCTAGATCCACAGACATCGAATGATATGCATGAGCCATATGAACTGATAATTACTAAAGGCTGCCAAATTTCCGAGGCAAGTCTTGCCTGTGATCCCAACAAAGAAACCAAAGAGAGGCCTTGGCAGCCAAGAATTGCTGTACTGCTAAAAACAGTATGGTACGTACCGGTCCGAGCATGGACCGATACACGGACCACCCCATTTCAGGCGGTCCGAATTAAAATAATAAAAAATTGAAAAGTGATGGGTCCCAGTCCATTTCAGCGTTAAATTTTTATTTTATAAAAAGAGCAGAGTAGGGCTCTTCTTGCGCTTCCAGCTTTTCCTTCTTTTCTTTATTCTTCTCCTCCTTTTCTTTATTCTTCCTCATCTATTCCTCCACCAGCCCTTCCTCTTCAACCACTTTTTCTTCCTCACCAAAACACTGGTACGCACTGACGTACCATGTGTTGGTACACCAGGACAGGCTGGTACATACCATTCCAGCAGATTGCCGAAATGGGTCCGGTACCCGAGAAGGCAAACCTTGTTGGCAGCCATCTAATACATAGAAATCAGCTAAATAGTACATTCAATATATGCCACCAGGCAATTCAAACTCAAAAACCTGAAAATGCAATTCAAACTCAAAAACCTCAAAATTCCCGATCTACACTGAGATAAATGAGGTCATTACAAAAGCTAACCCAGCCTAGTAACACCATCTCTTACATTATAGGAGCAAGGCTTAATTTATACTAACCGAATGCGTATCCAATTGTCAACCAAAGAAAGTAACCATTCAAGATGCCCTTCTTCTTTGATCTTTCATATCTGGAAAAAGCAAAAGTTCAAGATGTTTCCTGTTAAAAAAAATTGGCATTTGGAATACTATGCCTTCATTAGAGAACTGATAGCAGAATACTATATCAGTAATGCCAAACAACGTACTGCTCATGGATGAAAACAGACATCTATCAACAGGTAAAACATAACAGGGGAAAACTAATCTAATAGACTAATTTCCAGGTAAAAGAACATGCTAGTGTGTTGACAGAGTAAACTAAGATGCCAGAGAATCTAGAGCCATACGATTAACAAAATCATGTTTCAAGAGGCAGTTCCTTGTTGACAAGAACAGGCAATGTGTGCAATGTTTGTAAATGGTAAGATTTATAGGGTAGAGTCTTTTAAGATTAGGAGTTTGAATCTGTTTCTTTCATTTATTTAATCATTGATAAGAACTAATAAATCAAGTTCGCTTTAATGTAGACGATAAGTAAAAGAAACACAAAGCTAAAAGCAGTGTGATTGATAGTACACAATTTTTTAGAGAACATAAGCAAAATATCTTATGGTAAAGCGAACTGCCTACAAGATATGGAGTTATAGGTGATTCTAATAATTCATTTTTGTGCAGCAATGAAGCTGCAAATTCTGGTGCCAGACAAGAGACACTATGTGCAATGCTTGAAATGGGCCAGATTCCTATGGTAGTGTAGGTCACGAGCCGCAGCAAGTGACATAACTGATATCGGCACAATCCATAGAAAAACTTCAGCAAAAGATGACATAGTAGAATTGAACAAATCAAGACAGCATTAAAGCCATGAGGTCAAAAATTAACCAACAAAATATGGAGTTATTGATGAAAGCCCTAAAATAGAAGAAAGGGCCTTTATGACTTTTAAGTTTTTATAATTTAAATTTTACTTTTTATTCCTGAAAAAAAAGGCACAAGGTTCCTGGCAATGCAGAGTTTAGGAAGGGCAAACGTACCCAAATTTACCCATATCAGCAGAAAGAACAGTATACATTCATTTTTGTCTTGGTTTGATATAAATGAACTTTTTTCTATTTTCATGTATTCAATTGGATTAAATTTTTAGAATTGGGTTACTAGGCCACCTACAAAACATGATAGATACACTGACTAAAATGAAAGAATGTTTTATTTTTGTCTTTGATAGAGGGAATCGAAAAAAGGAAAAATGCAATTAGAGCCGTGTTGTGAAGATAAACATGTATCTTAATGCTGACAATAATAGTGAAAAGAACCAAGGAACTTCATTGACCACAGCAAGTATGATAACAATTATAAGAAAACATAACAGTAAAGATTTGCTGACAAGTTGAAACAACTTGGCAACTAGTCTTAGTCTTGGTTTAGACGAGTGATATATCATCAGGACATTAGCCAAAAAGATGTGGCAACAAAAAAATCAGAGTCCATTGTCTTGGTAATGTCTGCAAATGAGTCACAAGAAAACTCACCTTTCTGCAGACATTGACCAAATCAGTTTTCCAATACTGTACATATCTGATATTCACACTCAATGTAGGTTGGTGAAACAACGAATTCAAGGTCTTGATTCCCTTTCTATGTATACTGTTATTTCGAGTTTGAAATAGTTACATTATCTTAATAATCAAATTATTTAATTAATTACAGAACAATAACTGTTCACTACATCCAAATCTAGGTTGAACTGGATTAGAAGCAATTTCCTTGACTAAAAAAGGAACCAGGCATTCCATGATAATAAAACAAACCATATATATATATATATATATATATATATATATATATATATATATATATATCTATATATCTCGTGGTTTGCAATATCATGCCATACCGCATGGTATGGATGATACATACCAGTCCAATAGAGGACCGGTATGGATGGTACATTGATACACCTTAATGTATCATGTATCAGTATGTTCGGTATAGTTCAGTACATACCATATCGACAGCTAATTAGTATATCGATACGGTATGGTATTCAAAACCTTTATATATATATATATATATATATGCCAAGAGTACTATTGGCATTTTCAAATTCAAACACAGATGACGAACAAACTACCATGGTTTATTTTTCCCTGCCATACACACACACATTGTAATATCCAGTTTTTAGATAAATATTGAAGTAATGGTAGAACATACCTATAACTAAATGCAACAAGCAAACCAGGAAAAAGAATGTCCCCAAAGCCAATCATATCATAGCCACCCCAAGGGTCAAAAAAGCGAGGGATTCTTAAAAGCATCGGAATAGCTTCTCCACCACTATTGTCACCACGAGCTACCTATAAAGCAATAAACTTTGGTTATCATCTAAGAAGCTATTCACAATACAAGTGATAATATGAATATCTTCTGGACTAGTAGCACTATAGCAGAGAAAAAACTTTGATTGGAGAAAAATCTGGCAAGCAATATAAGACATAGAGCTTACCATTGTTCAAAAAGTTCACTTCTAGTAGTCAAGCTAATTGACACAGTTAACACTAGTACAAAAAATATAGCATTGCTAGATCTCACACGGTTAACAAGATCCAACTGCTGCTGTTATCATTTAATTCATGAAAGAAATGTATTGCAATTGGAAGGGAGATTGAGATGTGCTATGAGGACAAAGAATATACATGTTAAACCAACTGGTTAGGTCTATAGATGGTTGTCCATTTCACCTTGACAGGCTTAAATGTCTGAATGCCTATGGATGTGGTACATAAATATTTAGCTTGGTAACTCGTTCTGTTTGGCAACTCTGAGTGCCAGCCTTACTCTTAAGAAGGCCATCACACGATAGTAGCTATTTATTTCTAATTATAGGCTTACAACGAATACATTCTTTAGTATTGGTAAAATATTCACCTTTAAAACTTAGTAGATAAACATCTGACAATCAACACAAAATAATGATGTTAAGATTGAAGACTGAAGAACATCTTTAAAATAATGATGCTAAAATTTTGGAATTTTACCTTAGGTTGATCATCATAAAGTGCAACAGCATTTTATGATCATCTAAATACTGAAGAATGCAAACTAATTTAACATAAAACAGATTCTTTGAGACTTACAACATATCTTTCATTACTCTGTCCACTAGTGCTACAACTAGAAAAAATTAAACAGAGAGTTTGCGTAATGCTCAAGAACAATATTAGGACTAACATGATGAGATAATAAGTACTCTATTTCAAACATGGACTGTCATACTGGTCCATACCACTTGGTACAGGCAGTAGATAATGCTCTGATAAAATATCAGGAGATGGACTATGTTGTACTGGTAATTACTCAGACAAGGCAGACCATGGTATACCAATCAGTACAGGTTGATACAGGACAGATTTAGGTGCGTACAAGTTCAATACTGATCGATATTGTCCCGTATAGGTTGATATAAATTTACACCTTTTTTCAACCTAAAAGCTCCCAGGTCTGGGCCAATGCTTGGCTGAGACTATCGATTTCATCCACTGATACACATACATCATTTGGCAGGCATTCATCATCATCAAGACATGACATGTGTAGCTTAGACAAAATCACAACTTCAATCAAGAATTTAAATCTTGATTAGAAGTGGATTTCAGTAACTAGTCGGACTGGTACAATATATCATACTAGGCGGTATATGCCGCTTCATATTGCCAAGTATCACCAAAGAAACTTTAAAAACAAACTGAATATTAACTGGCATCAATCTATATAATTAGAACCTGGTCCTTGGTCAAGACCAATATCTACGGGTCAATATGCACCAATCTGAACTTGATTCTCACTTTGTGATTTTAAGCTTATAAGGTGATGTTGCATTGCTCTGATGACAATATATTGTGTTTAAATAATTGAGGTACCGTGTACAACCACGAGAACAATTCAAAAATGGATATTTTTCGAAAATCCAAAGGACACAAATTGCAATAACTTGAAGATAATTATGACACAAAAATGTTTGAACAGGTACAGTACACCTAATTATTCAAGATTCAAATGCAACTATTATGTATAGGTGTGTGTATATAACACAACCATAGATGTAGAATTTTTTGTCCATTGAGCAGTATCCGGAACCAATGAAAAGATTCTTCAAAGAGTTGCAATTATCTGTCAACTAGTTATATCAATATTCTCTTTTTCCATGACTTTCTTTGCCAATCAAATCTTAAGCAAACACTTTCTTGACTATAAGTTTTCGGGCGTGTCCTTGTTGTAGATTTTACTTTGTTCACATCAGTATGATCTTGAATAAGATGCCCTTTTTTTCATGACTATAGAAATACTAAAATAGAATGCAGCCTTTTGGACATAATAATCTTCTAAGTTCTAACACATACCAAAGCAACAATATCTTAAGTCTTAGTCCTTCTATGTTACGGCATCTTATTTCGATACTTTAAAAGCAATTATTATTTATTTACTACATTTGTTCAAATCGTCATTGAAATTCCACTTTGCATTATGACCACTCCAACTTAGAAAAGATTTGTTTTTTAATACTAATACATCATATCCACAGAACACAAACTTTACCCAGAGTTGATGCTACACAAGCTTTCCCCAGAACACAAGCCACATGCAATATTTTTCATTAGTTTAATTTCAAATTAACCATCTGTCTTAACATCCTCATCATGGATACTCTTAATATTTTCATCTCCCAGTACTCGAATACCCTGAAGTTGTTGATGTCACCTTGTTGATTGGAGGCTACTTTTAATATCCTCATCATCGATACTCTTAATATTTTCATCTCCCAGTACTCTAATGCCCAGTACTCTTGATTGATGTCACCATGTTGATGGGAGGCTCCTCCTAAAAGTGAGTTATTTGTGCCAATCTTTTTATTGTTTCGACAAAAGTTGCAGCTATTAACCCTTCTTTTACCAAACTTATTGTAGCAAGCAGGCTCCCTATTTGAGCTAAACCTGAAAATTCAATCAAATTTCTGTGTGTAGGAAGTGAGCTCCAGCATAAGGCTAAATAAGGAAGCGGTAAAGAAACAAGGATGTTGTTATAAGGAAAAAGGAAAAGAAAATAAAAATGAGAGAAGGAAAAGAAACAAGAAAAGGAACACAGTAAAGAGCCTTCTAAGGATGTTTTTCTTTCAAATAACTAATTCATCACAACTTTATCTAAACCAGTTACAATATTTTCTACTATCACTGGAATCAAGCAAATAAGCTAAGCTTGCAATTCATCACTATAAGCATGATCTCACGTCTTTAGGAACAAAATATTGTTTATCGAGAATAAACATTTTACCGATAAGAAAATATATAAACACAAATATTTCTAGGTAAGAATTTATGTGAACATATAACAAAGATGATAAGCTAACCAAGAACAAAACTGTCGGTGCAATTCAGATACATTTTATCAATGCAGATATTGCAAAATTTTCTCCTACACAAGTATCCAAGGTGCAAAAATTTCAATAGTCGACAGTAGCAATTAACAACAAATACTGCTACTTCTTGGGCAACATCACTAATCTCATTATAGCAACAATACAATGAAAATCTAAGGAATTTAAAGAGAAAGTTAGCATGAAACATAGGACCATCCATTTGACTTACAGCAATCATGACGCTTTCATGGAATATAAGCGGTGATATGAACACCCAGAATACGTCATACACAAAAGCGCAGCTAAGAAGAGCTGATGCAACCTAAGGACATGAAATGTCACATGGGTCATGAGTAGTCGTTGCCGCAAACATTATATAAACTAGTTCTTGAAAATGAGCCCACTAGTAAAATACTTACTTTAATGTTGGGTAACCGAACCATTTGCAAAACTGTAATCATCAGACAGATGCCCTATAATAAACCAAAGAGTGTGCATTAGATGAAATAGGATTGAATAATAACTCCAGTATATAACATAAAATGAGGCATTACTAGGAAAAATGAAGAACTAGTCAAAAATAATGGCAATAAAGTACCTAGAACTCTAGGTATCATATAAGTTCAAGTAGGAAAATCCATTTATTATGGACCCTCTAGTTCAAGAGGGAATATTTGAAGCCAGATAACTACTGATGATATGTCCATCAAATCGTTATTATCAGTGATTGAAAAAGGCGCTCGGGCGCTCGCCTAGGCGCTCGGGCGAGGCGAGGCAAGGCCCGAGCGCCTCGCTAATCTCCCAGGCGGCGCGCTTCAAACAGGCGCCGCCTGGGCGCTCGCCCGAGCCCAGGCGCTGGGCACTTCGGGCGAGCGCCTGGGTAAACCAAGGCAACCGAACCAGGATTTTAGGTCTGGTTCGGTCCTAGTTCGGTTGGTTAGTTGGTTCAATCGAACCAACTAAACCGATATAACCCTTACCCAACCCTAACCCGCTACCGCTGCCAGTCCCGATCCCGATCTCGATCTCGATCTCGTTGCTCGCCGCTGTCACTGCTGGCAAACGCTGCCGTTGTCACCGCTCGCCGCTGTCGCTGCTCGCAAACGTTGCCTCTGTCGCCGCTCGCGCCTCCCGCTGCTCGTCGCTCCTGTCGCCGCTCGCCTCTATGGCCGCTCGTGCCTCCCGCTGCTCGTCGCTCCTGTCGCCGCTGTCGCTGCTCGCAAACACTGCCTCTGTCGCCGCTCGCGCCTCCCGCTGTCGCTATCGCTGCTCGCAAACGCTGCCTCTGTCGCCGCTCGCGCCTCCCGCTGCTCGCCGTTGTCGCTGCTCACAAACGCTATCGCTGTCGCCGCTCGCGCCTCCCGTTGCTCGTCGCTCCCGCTCCCTTTCCCGCTGCTGCTACTGCTGTTGTTGCTCGCCGCTGCCACTGTCGCCGCTCGTCGCTACCGCCGCTCACCGCTGCTTCCTCGTTTCTTAGTCAACAGGCTCAGTATATAGTATACTGTTAATATTAAGTTTATTTGAAATGATTAATTTTCAATACTGTTAATAGATTTTCATAATTTAATAGCATATTTTTATTTAAAATTTTAAATAATTATATTTATTAATTATATTATATATTTTTATATTTTAGCGCCTCGCTTCGCTCAGGCGAGCACCTGGGCGAGTGCCTAGTACCTCGGGCATTTTTTGACCTTGGCGTCTTTTGGCGCCTAGCGCTTTTAAATCACTGGTTATTATGCAAGTTACTATAATTTTACTTGTTCAAAAATCTTAGCAGTGTCTATTGTAATGTTAGGCTGATACCTTCTGCTTTACTAACACATGAAAGAAACAATCACCTTAAACTGACAGTTGAATTACCACAACTATGACTGCCACTATCAATGTTCTATGTGTACGAAGGGCTAAAAAAAGATAATTCACAAGAACAGTTATAATTAAGTAGTAAAATCAGGTTAACAAAACAGTATTCAAGGTAAGAGCTGACTCAGGAGTGTTTGAAATAGCTTTGACACAGAGAAGCCTGGAAATCTGAATTAGTTACTGACAGGACGACTAGAAGGACCTTGTGAAGTCAAGATTTCTATTAGACATACTCCATTCATTCTTTCAGGTCCATCTTTCTTATTGCACCACAGACAAGCTGACCCAATGTTCTATATAAGAAAAGATGCACCATGATAAATTGTCCACTTTTCATTGAAACTAAAGGTTAAGCTTCATCAATATGTCTTGAATTGCAGCATCAAAGTCTACTTTTAGCTGAAGAAATGAATGGCAATCATATAAGTTATAACCCAGACTTAAATGTGCATTTATGTCTACCAATTATATGATAACACGTATGCAGCATTGAAAAGTGTAATTGGTTGTTTTTTGCAGCTATTGATCATGATGGGCTTGAGCCAAGCACTAATAGAAAGCACATATCATCTTATACTGCTTGTCAGTAACATAATTAGTATTCAGTAGGATACAAGGTACATAATAAATGCAGATCATTATGACATAGCTGAGAAGAAAATATCTAAATGGTAGATTGGATATACATTTAAGAAAGCAGTAAGCCTCCAAAAATTAGTTTTAGAAAATAAAGAATGTGATAGTACTAGCCTGATAAAACAAAATTAAGAAGCCACTAATCAGATGAATGAAGAATGGAAATAAATAGATGGAGATTTATTTGAATTTTTATTATATGATTTAAACTATAGGCTGATTTGCAGAATTTCCTACCATGCCTTATAAAAGATATATCAGCTAATATTAAAACCAAAAGACAGATTAGCAGGAAGAACTCGTGGTCGGGTAAATGTCTCTTACAAGAATATCTTGTCCAATCCAAGAATATGAAGCATGCTGATTTGCAGCCCACAGAATGGCAAAAGCAGCACAAAATGGCAGTACTACGACTGAAAGGACCAAGACCTCGCCAATAATGGGAAGATTTACAGTCTTCTGTCCACAGTCTTTGCAAAACCTATATGTAGAACATAATATGATTAATCAAGCAGGATTAGAAAGTAATTTAATATAATCAACAAGTGAAATGCAGTAAGATAGAAAGAGATAGCCAGATTACATCACAACCAACTAGATGTTTTACCTTGGTATCAGAGTCACTAAACAAACATGCATACCCTGTAAAAGAAAGCCTTTTAGTAAGTACGTATAAACTATAAAGCACATCAAAAGAAAGATTCTTAGATAATTTAAAGATAATCCACTAGGAGATATAAAGAATCCAAAACTGATAATAACTTCCAATATTAGCAACAGTTTGTAATAGTCAGGAGAAGGAACTGACAACAGGATGCAGGAAAAAAGTACCATGATGACATGCAGGAAACACTGATAATTTGCCAGTAGCTATAGGTTTCCATAATGACAATACTCCATGTAGGATAAGAATCACGATGAGAATATAGGATACAACCAGACAATCTAGTGCCTCAATCACATAGAAAGACATAAAGGAGTTCTGTCAACAGGTCCGGAGGTTCACTAGGCCAAGCAAATGCCAGCATTCATGACAGTTAGCATTTTAAATTAGGCACATAGGGTTCATATGATTAGATCTGCAGATAACATTTTTCACCTGTCTTGTGTCTCCCATTGTCATGGAGGTAATGGTTAGTAAAATGTACCTCACAACAAGTATTTAGATGTCACAACTCACAAGCACAACCAAGCAATCTTGCTAGCCACCAGAACACCATGTGCCAGCATGCCAATTGCAAATGCTTAGCATGCAGTGGTGTGGTGATGGTACCGAAACATACACACATACATGAGAAGAAAATGAACCCAATGGGCGATTCATTGGTCAACTTTTGCCATTCTTAACGGAGAAAGGTAACCTTAAAACTGAACATCTCTCTCTCACGTATATATATTATATATGATCTATTGCCATCGGGGGATATCTTCATGTGCTATCTTGTTGCCAAAAGACAACATCAAACATGCAGGCTACAATTGGTGACAGGTGTAAGGCATCAACTGGAGTTGTTGAAGGAACACTGCAAGGAGACATTGAAGGAGCAAAGAGTGTCTTAAGGTCGACAACACCAGATCAGTTGATTAGTTTCAGTCACAACTCAGCTTAGTGTGCTAGGAGCTGTCAGGTAATAATTGCAAATCGGCTTAGAATGAATTGGTTCAACTCAGTTTTATTCATCCTAAGGTGTAGGTATAATGTGAAAATGTGCTGACTTTTGGTTTGAGGCTTTGCATTGCAGAAAGAAGTACCGCAAAAGCTGGGCAACACCTTCCAATAACTGGAATCTTGATTGATCTAGAATGGAACTCAATGGTTACCTAAAGTCCAGAAAATCAGAACAATAATGATGTTGACTAAATTCAAGGGCAAGACTTCCTTATGCAAGAAGGAAAAGAATTTGCAATAAGAAATATGATTAAAGATATCAATTCCTAACTTCATGAGACATTTTTAACAGCATAATGTTGTATAATTAGACCGCCACTAACTATCTGCCTACCTTATCCAAGTCTCTTATCATTCTATGCAAGTTGATCTATCATGCAGTTATCAATTCCTCTGCTTAAGAGTTGAAACCACTTTTATCATATGGTATAATAATATAAATTTTATTGTTTATGTATAGACTCATCTCCCTAGGATGAGGTGCAATAAAGAAGTTGATCATTGAAGAAAGATATTACCAACTTTATTAGGTTGGCATTCTAAAGCCAACTTGACATGCAAAAAATCCATTGGTTTCGAGGAATATAACTGAATTCTGTATGCAAATTTGTAGACCTCTCTTCATAAATTAAGAGGACAACAGAGCCAGTTGTCTTATATGCAGTAATAGTGAAGGCCAAAATATTCAGATACATCATTTATTTCTTGTAAAAGTCCTTCCAAACATTTTATGATATATCTTAATAACGAAAAATCAATTACCTTATGTAAAGTTGAGATGATAGGAAACTAAAAGCTAATAAAACCATCCATTGAAGATTTTGAAAAATCACTTCAAAGCTATTAATTGGCACAAGCTACTTGCAAGTCATCCTTCAGATACGAACTCATGTTACAAAGTGATAGAAGTTTAAACTGCTAACACAACACATGCCCATACTAGATCCCATTGTCACCCGGGGCCTGCTAATGGACCAACTATGAACCCAAAATAAGCCAACACTAATATAATATGGCTTGTGTCCTTCATGCTAAAGATGCCATGGTGGACATCGTAGCCTTTTCTGGAACAACGAAAACAATAAAATAAAAAATTCATCTGAAAGTTCAACTTTATAACTCAGTTCCATATGTACAATTCAATAAAGATTAAATAATCCTTCTTTCTGAACAGTAAAATAGTCAATGAACACAAACAGTCATATGTTTCAGATTTAAACAAAGGGGAATAACCATAAACTGTATAGAGATTTAAAACACATAAATCAAAACCTAAAACGACAATTTACCTCTGTACCACCAATACAGAACAATATGATCAGCAGCCAAATGAACCAAGATGACATAAAATAGAAAAGAAGCAAGAGAAAAACTGATGCTGCTATAACAAAAATTATAGCTCCCTTTGCATTAATCTCAAGGATTTCCTTCTCAGATTCTTCCCTGTTTTCTGCACCGGAATTGAGCTGATCCTGCCAACATTAGAATAAGCAAGATATTAAACATATGTTGCCTCCTATAGTTTTATGTCTGATGATGGAAAAGCAACTACTAGATACAGAATTTCTTCAAAAAAATCTGAATACTTGACAGTTATAGTGGTATGTTACATAACCATGCAACAGATCTATTTCAATTCTTAGAATACATGGCAGCTGTAGGGAGATAAAGTATGGTTTATTGACTAGATGCATGCCATTTATTAAAACAAATAATGGAAAACTATAGGGAGAAAAAAAAAGATTTGCATATAGTTTTTATTGACTTAGAGAAAACCGATGATAAAGTTCCTAGAGGTTTGTTATAGTGAGTTTTAGAAAAGCTGTATTCACTAATTATATTAATATTATTAAGGATATTTATGGTAGTATAGCTACTAGTGTTAGAATTATAGGGAATGTCAGGTGAGTTCTTATTAGCAAAGGATTACATCAAGGATCCGCATTAAGTCACTACCTTTACATATCGATAATGAATAAACTTACTAGTCATTTACATAATACACCTCCCTAGTGTATGTTATTACTGATGATAGTCTTATTTAATGAGACACTTAGTAGAATTAATTAAAAACTTGAGCTATAGAAGCAATCTTTAGAAACTAAAAGTTTTAAATTATGACTAAAAGTTTAAAACTAAATATATAAGATGCAAATTTAGTAAAACTAGAAACAGATAGGAGAATATAATTAAGTTGGATGAACAAGAAGTTCCTTTAAATAAAGGCTTTAGGTATCTTAGATCAATTATTTAACAAGAAGGACGGATTGATGAAGATGTTATTCATAAAGTAAAATCATGATAGTTAAAATAGCGAGGGGCATCAAGAGTTTTGGGTGATCATTGGATATCCTTGAGATTAACAGCAAAATTTTACAAGATAGTTGTGAGACCAACAATGCTTTATGGTTTAGAGTGTTGGACAATTAAGAAACAACACATATAAAAAAGTTTATATTGCTGAGACAGATGTATTGAGTTACAATGAAGGATAATAACAGAAATATTTTTATTCATGAACAACCAGGTATCGTTTCAATAGAGGATAATACGAGAGAAAATCATTTAAGATGATACGAACATATGCTTAGAAGACCAATGGATGCGGTAATTAGAAGAGGTAAAATGATTAATGTTAGTGGTACGAGCAAAGATAGAGGAAGACATAAAAAGACTTTAATAGAAACTATAAATAAAGATTTAAGTATTCTAAACTTAACTAAACAAATAGTTTTTCACATATCTCAATGACGTCAAAAGATCTATGTAGCCGACCCCAAATAGTTGGGATTTTCTTGTTGTTGTTGTATACATGTCAGGTATGAAATGATATGGGCCACTGATGGATTATAACAAAAGCCACAAAAATTCTATCAGTGAATGTAAGTAATAAAGTCAAAGCTAGCCTAGCAGGGCATACATGCTCACATAAAGTGCAACCCACAAGCACATCATGTTCAGGATGTTGCTTCATGATATATGTCAATATGTAAACAACGTACCATGGACAGTTGTGCCATGTCGGTTAGTATCAGACCTAGGTGCCATGGACGTAAGGGTAAAGTTATTCCTTTGTGACCTAGGTGACCATGCTTCAGGTCACAAAAACAATAGTGGCAAGGTTGTGTAATATTAATCACCCACAAATCCTATAATAGGAGGGAACCTCATGCACTGGGTTTATCAACTAATCAAGCATAACAGTTCCCTATGTAAGGTGCTGCAACACTTGGTTAAAGTAGAGTAAACAGTATAAATGAGAGGAAAGGTGATCTGAAAAAGGACCTTCCTAGTCAATTGATTGTATCGATCATCAATCTGCTCGCCAGCAATGATTTCTGCCCATAGTGAAGCACAAACTATGGTTCCAACAGCCATTAACCATAAAAAGGTTGCTGAGAGATCCACAACTGGACGATTTGGGGAATACAAGAGAACTTCCACTGCAAGAGAAAAGTGTGTGCAGTAACATCAAAAAGAAAAAGAGTAAGGTAAAGAAACATGATAATGATATGAGACTAACACATCTGAACAAGGAGAAAAGCTCTGAATATAAAGTAAATTGTATAAGATGAATTACAATCTATCATATGCAAAGAAAATATAGCCAGAAATTCTGCACTTTTGCGATAAGGAGACCTGTCACAAAGCCACAACCATACAATGAATTGAACAACAAGCAAATTGTGCAAAGCAACGTCATTTTCACACCAATCTTCAAAGAGGGAGTACTAATAAAACTGCACAACTCAAGCAGGAAGCAGTGATTTAAAAAGCACTAAGTTCTCACCCGAACGAAACGAGACGCTCTAAAATATTAAAATATTAAAATATATATAATATAATTAATAAATATAATTATTTAAATAAAAATATGATATTAAATTTAAAAAAAAAGATTAACAGTGTTAAAATCTAAATAGTATATTATTAATCTAATAAATAAAAATTATTTTGAATAGTAATTAATAATCTACTGTTAATAGTATATTTATTGTTAATAGTAGTAGAGAAGAGTAGAGACCGAAGAAGTCATGGTGAGAAGTTGCAGTGAGAAGCTGAGTCGCAGTCACCAAACAGCAGCGGAAGCTACGCAGTCACAGACAGCAATAGCGGCAGTGGAATCACGAACAACAGTAGGCAGAGGACAACAACAACGGCAACGGAGTTGTGTCACGGACAATAGCAAGCAATGGACAACGGCAGCGGCATACAACGAACAGCAGCGGAAGCTGAGGAGACTCGATCGGAGACAGAGGAAAACTCGGAGGTAGCGAGAGAAACCACTGAGGGCGGAGGCTGAGGGAGAAATCGTCAACGACGAATGCAGAGGAAGAAATCATCGACGACGAAAATAGAGAGAGAAGCATGCGTAGGGTTCGGAGTCGGGGTCGCGCGCTGATATAACTATATGCATTAGTTGGTTCAATCGAACCAACTAACGTCAATTTAAGCGGTTCGGTCGCCTTATGTCAACCGGGTGCTCCACTGAAGAGTTCGCGCCTGGGCTTGGGTGAGCGCCCAAGCGACGCCTCATTGAAGTGCATTACCTGGCCCTTAAACGAGGTGCTCGGGCCTCACCTCGCCTCAGCTGAGTGCCTTTTTAAATCACTGGCAGGAAGCTTAGTGGGAAAGCAATACTCCACACCAAAAATAAAAAAGTCAATTATATTTTTGTAACTGATAATAAAAAAGACAATGCTACAGATAGATATCCTAAAAACAAAGTTGAAGATTTATGAGAAATTCAGCAAAGTTCTTCCTGATTTTGTGAGCTTAAGCTGCAATCACCTATTAAGATGTTTTATATTCTGAACCAGCCTTTCAGGTCTTCAGGAATTCATTTCTTTACTAAATGCCTAAACAAGGAACTAGGAACTACATTTAAAAGATGATAGCGGCCCAAGAGATTTTATCTTTCATGAAGCCTTCTCAATTTCAGTGTGCCTACTATCCAGCCCTATAATATTGAACAGCTTGGATGGTGACCTTGATGACCATGTACCATATAGAGTTTCATTTGGTTGTTGAAGTTTTTTTTATTCTGACGTTTCAGAGATGGTGCATACCAAGGTTTTAAATACTAGTCCAATATTAGCTTAGACATATTGTTGGATCAATACAGTAGTTGATGCACTGCCCGTGATCGTTGTGTAAAAAGTCATATCCTTAATTAAATTAAGAATATTAAAATTTTTATTTATAGTTTCTAGGATAATCTTATTAGGTCCACCTCTATCTATTCTTGTACCACTAATAATAACTGTTTCGCCCATGGAATTCCTTTTCCCAGATCGTGATACATATCGCCCTCATGGAACTCCTCACTCGGACCTTCATGTATCGAGTAGAACATACCAACCTAAGTGTGATTAATACATGGACCACCCCTGTTTCAGGTGATATGATCCGATCTAATTAAAAATTAAAAAAATAAAAAGTTGAAATTAGGACTCACGATCACGAGCCCTCTAACCCCTCTTCTCGTTGTCATTCACCACCACTTACCTCCCCTCTTCTGACCATCGTTTGCAGTCATCTATCTTCACTCTTCTCACTATCATCCACTGCCACCTACCTCCGTCTTCTCATTGGTACCTACCTCCCCTCTTCTCATTGCCAAGCCGACCTCACTGCCCTCTCGTGATCTTGGGTATACTTTCTCCTCCTCTTCTCCTACTTCTCTTCCTCTTCCTTTTCCACCGCCTCCACTTCTTCCTTTCTCTTCCTCCTTGCTCGATCATCTCCTCTTCTTCCTTACTCTTGCTCTTCCTCCTCTTCTACCTTCTTACTTGCTCTTCCTTCTCCTTCCTCCTTCCTCATCTTCTTCCCCCTCTTCTTCCTCCATTGCCACCTCCTCCTTTATCTTCCTGTAGATGCCAGTGTAACATGTGTTGGTACCCTGGTACCCATCAGTATGTACTGGTTCAGCCAAGGTCCGGTACAGTACCTCGTATGTCCGTACCATCAGTAACATGTGTCGGTACACCTCCTTCTAACCATGACATCTCTAGATTTCCTTAGCACATGTCCGTACCATCTTAAGCAATTCTTTGTCAAAGCTACACCTAAATATTAATGAAAGTACATTGACCGGAATCATTGAAAACAAGAAATGACTATTGGTTGGTAATGAATTGTATGGTTCAGTACCCATTCTTGGTCAGACTGTTGCTGGTCATGACATAATAGTCCAATTGAAATTTGAAACCATGGTTCATACATGATACACTGAACAACAAGCTAGTAAATAATTTGTTAGTGGAAAAAGATGCCCATGAAGAAGAGACTAAGAGAGCTGAAAAGAGCTCATCCCACTGCTTAAGTCCTTAATCTCTGTGAACAGGTAAGAATTAATCTGGATATTAGAAACAAAATTTGCTACTGAACTTGTAATTCATCCAATTTACCGCTGTTTAAGCATCAGATAAATAGTGATGCAGAGGCCATTGAAGGTTCCAAAAACACAAATTTTGATCATGGAGCAAGGTGAAAGGCCACCTATTGTTGAGCCTAGAGAAGAAAATAAATGGTCAGACAGGAAAAGAATAATACACTTAAGGTTGAGACTTAGAGAAAAATAGTGATGCAGAGGCCATCGAAGGTTCAAAAAACACATATTTTAATCATGGAGCAAGGTGAAAGGCAGCCTAATGTTGAGTCTAAAGAAGAAAATAAATGGTCGGACAGGAACAGAATAACACACTCAAGATTGAGACTTACGTAAACTTAAACTTATAAACAAACTCGAAGATAGCTTAAGTTTCTAAAGAAAGATCTAAGTCTCCTAAAAAGTTCAAGAATTCATCAAGAAATTACAGAGGAACCATATCTTGGTGCAGAATAGCAAATGAACACTAAGATATAGTATCATCATTGTTGATTTCTTGCATAAAATTGATTGAAAAACAGAAAACAAGATTTCCATAAAATAAGATAACAGAAGGATATGTGAATTTCCTACGAAGACATGAAAACCAATCACTTAAATCAAAAAACTAAAGCAGGTGGCACATGAACTAATAAAGAAATGGTTTCATAATATCTAAAAGTAGACACCAGCCAGTTTGACCTCAAGATACAGCTTTTAAGATACATATTTTTTCATTTGGGTACCAAAGGTTGTACAAAAGCTAGAAGGATCACATGTGAATTATCTATACCAGGGTTTTAATACTAAAGTCCAATATGAGATATGTATGTATGCTTTCCGGCAATAAAAGAACCAACTAATTGGAGAGAGGTTTAATTTAGAAAAGTCCAACTAACAATGACATTGAATCTTATAAAAACCTTACTACACTATCAAACAGTTAGAATGACAGCTAACCCCTTTGGCCACTGATCAAGGTATCCTTCAGATAATCCCCTGCTGACTTGGGTATCATCACAACAGGTATTGTCAGGTTAAGAGAAGTGTCATTTTCTGTACAAACCATCTTGTATAGATCTGCAGATGATCAGTAAAGACTAGCAAATTAAGAGAAATTGAAAAACTGCCAATATGAACATAATGGTAAGAAAAGATATAGCATCCGTAAAATGCTAAACTTATTGCCTTCATTATCATTGATCACCAATAAGCCTGCTGCACCACCCAACTGTGCAACCTTTGCTTTAGCAGTGAAGGTACAGTCTCCACGCTTAGCCAAGGCAACAGAATTAGTTAACTGTAGCAACAAGAGCTTTATTGAGAATCTAAGTGAAACAAATCAACAAAAATACATTTAGAAGATGATAGTCAAAAAATGATGGAATATGTGAACTGCTATACAAAACTTTACAGTATGCCATGAACATATTAGCAAACCATTCAGTTACTAAGATGGAAATTGAGAAGATACATTACATGAAAGTAATTCTTGTAAGATAACTAGATATTCATTAGTCCAAAACCTCATGAAGCCCATTAAAATTTAGCATGCTATGCAGAAACTATTATTTCATTTTTTTAGAAAATGTCCATCATCGAGATTGGGATATCTTCAATGATTGAAGAGCCAAACAAGTAGCATAACTCATTTAATGTTAAATTTTAACAAGGTTCCTTCACTATATTCTTCCTTTTTAAACACTTCCCTTTATCTATTACACTGGCCTTGACTTAGAGCTGTGGCAATTTTCAAATGCTGGGTACAAACTTTAATTGTTTTCCTTTCAACGTTCAACTTAACTGGAAGATTCAGTAATTTAATATTGCAAGATAAGCTCATATAGCAACATCTTTTGGCTCCCGCCAATGTGGGGTCTGAAGAGGGTCAATATACATAGTCTTACCTCTAAATATAAAGAGGTTATTTATGTAACTCGTACCCTGGTCTCCCAGGTCACAAAGGAGAATTACCACTGGACCAAGGCCCGTCCTCAATTTATGCTATTCAAGATATACTTGGAATTTGAGGGTATCTTTATGCACTAACAAAAAGCAACCTTTATACAGAACATCTGAACCTTAAGCACCATATAAGATGCGTCTAATAAATCCAGTAAACAAAAAAGGAGGCTGAGAAGTGATGTACCAAATAAAAGCAACACACATTTTTAAGCACCATAGTCATGTCTATCAGAGAAAATTGAATAAATGATCTCAACTTTGAGGCAAGGAACTAGACCTTAGATGTCAAGTTTGCACAACAATTCAGAGGATTTGTAAGAAGAGCAGAATTTTTTTGAGCATCAGAAGCTAGGCGGGGCACACTGGTGCCAAATCTGGCACTTAGTCCAACAATGCTTGTGCCTTGAGTCCCATTCACCCAGTTTTCTATCTTCACCTGAAGCAAAAGAAAAGCTTTAGAGATCCAACACAAGCTTGTGCAATAAAACAGAAATCAATTATTTTTATCTGAAGCCATCTTTGAAATTAATATTTGGCATCAAGAACATTATTGTATTCTGAATCATCTTAGCCGTATGCATTGGTGCAAAAATTGTCATTCTACAGAAACCAAGTTCGAATTTATCATAATGATCTTACTCATGTATGTCTCCTTTAGTAGTTAGCACTATGTACAGAAATGAAGGTTCTAGCATACAAGCAAACATGTAATATTTTAGCTAAACTCATGGACCAACCAGGGTTTTCACTGAACGGCCAAAGTATTCCTTCTGGTTTAGAAGAAATAACTCAATAAAACTTCGCTTCAACAATTTTGTCAAGATCAAGAAGTTGGATCGATGAAATCTTGCTACTGTTTTGGTGGAGCTATCCTTATGATAGATACCAAACACAAGATGGAACGTTATCAACAAGATATCAAACATGTTACCCACTGAAACCATAATCAGAAAGATTGCGTCCTAACATTCCACATAGAACATCGACCCCCAGAGCAAGAAATCAGATCGGATTCGGTTACCAGCTGGAATTTGTTGTTACAGTTGGGAGATCTCGGGGCATCATCGTCCTCGTGAGTGATCTCGTCCTCCGCCACAACGAAAAGGTGCGGAGAGAAGGCAAGGAAGAGGAGGACGACGGCGAGCACCAGATGGGGAGAAGAGGGAAAAGCGCCGCGCGACGCCATGGAACGGATCGGGCTTCTCTGCGATCGACCGGAGACCGAGAAACCCTAATCCGACTCGTCTACCAAAGGCGTCCAAGGCGGAGATCGAATCAGGGGAGGAGAGAGGGGAAGCCGGCGTGGATCTCCGTTGGTAGATCAAGCGCCTGCCTACGTCCGGACTACTAATTCGTCGGATGCTTATGATCGAGACAAGAAATCCCGCTCGTCAATCGGCCCGCGGAGGAGCAAACATACCTAACTTGTTAACCGGAAAGGCGAATTCTAACTAATTACATATTAACTATTACCCTTTCCATTTTAGTCGAACCTCATTAGTATTTCGATTCATTTAAAAAAATTATATTAAATTTTTTTATAATTATAAAAATAAACTATTTATTCTTATTTATTCTAATATCTTTAATTTCATTGATGAAAAATATAACATGTAATTGCACATATATAAATAATATAAAAATAATAGATAAAAAAAGTAATTTTAACAATGATGATGAACGATGACACCGTAAGTGACTGCCGTGGTGGGAGTTAATAACAACGACATAGGTGTTAGTCTTGTCGATATCGATCCAAACATCAACGACGATAAGACAAAGTAGTTTGAGCTATTTACATCGATACCAAAAGACGAAAAGGAGAGTAGCGAGGCATCAACGTCGGTGCCACATCACGTTTCTTCCATCGACGTCGCTTAAAATCTACGTTGACATTGAAGGAGGAAAAGGATGCAGGTAAGGTATCTATGTCGTCGACAATGAGGAGGGAAGAGGAAGAGGAGATGTGTGAGACATCTATGTCGACGACACATCGCTCTATGTCATTTGCCTCCTTTTCCTCCTCCCTCCTTATCATCGGTAATACAGATGCCTCACCTACCTCCTTTTTCTTCTTTGATACTAACGCATATGTAAAATAGTATAGAAGGAGAAAGAGGTGATAGAGTAGTGCTGTACTAACACATATGTCTCACTTGTCTTATCTTCCTTCTCCTTTTTCACTCTCTCGTTATTGTTGGTGATGTAGATGCCTCACTTGTCTCCTTTTCATCTTTCACGTAGATGCAAAGCAACACCATAGAGGCAGAGTCGTGTGGCACTGATGCAAATGCCTCACTTGCCTCCTCTTCATTCTCCAACGCATTTATATTTGAATTGATATCGATAAGACCGATGATTGACAATGACTTGTTTATAGATAAATTATTATCATATTGTACATTTATAGATAATGAAACGTGAAACCACATTAAAATTTTGAAAATAAAACCTGGCAAAATAATATATCTATCAATATATTCTTGATTGAGTCTGAGAAAAAAAAAGAAAAAGAGAATTCACATTTGAGTTGTTTGCAAATAAATCGTCGTACTATTGCATATTTGTAGGTGGTGAAATGCGGTTTCACATTAATACTTTGCAGATAAAACCTGGAAATATAGTATATTTATTAATATATTCTTGATTGATTATTGTATATTTATAGGTATTATATATTTGCAGATAAAACATTAATACTTTTATATTTGTATATAAAACATTAATTTATAGGTATATTTGCATTATTGTATATACAATATAAAACATTATTGTATATTTGCAGATAAAACATTAATACTTTGCAGATAAACCCTCATACTATTATATATTTATAGGTATGATCCTGTTTGGGTCTGAGGACATAAATAAAATTATTGTGGACAAAAACCTACCGAGGGAATAAAAAAGGCACATAGTTTACCCAAAAAAAGGAAAGAAAATTCGCATCAAACCCTCATAGTGTATTATATTTATAGCGTCCCAAGCAGGAATGAAAAAAAAAAAAGATAGGGAGAGTTCAATATTGTATAATTTGTGTGCTTCTTTTTTACTGGCAAGTCTTATGGTGCCAAAATATATATAAAAAAATGATTCTTTAAATTTTATCAGGGGATTGATTATTTTATTTATTATATATATCGATCATGTCATTTGAGAAGATAATATTGATTTATATAGCGAGAGGAATATTCTCTACACATCTATATTGTTTTGATTTGATCAGAATAAGAGACGTTTTTAACTACTAAATTTTATTTGAAAATATGATATTATAATTTTGTGTTGATCGACTATGTCGATCTTTTATCCAATTCAATATGTATATGTGCCGATGTATCAATATGGTATGTTGGAATATATCGAGAGATTCAAAAAAATATTTAAAAATATCTAAATTTTTTAATAAACCTAAATTAAGATATTTTAATTAGAACTTAACATAAATTTTATTTTATTTTAATAAAAAATTCAAATAAGAAAGTGATGGATGATTTATCTTTTTCGAACATTAATTAACATATTTGACATTTTCCAAATGGATTTTAGTTGATATTAAATAAGAGTGAGAATTTGTAAGACAGAGAGACCGATTAAATTAAAAAAATAGTGTTAGAAGACTGTGATTAGAAAAATAGAGTAAAATATGAGGGAGGAATGCTATTAAATATGAATTCAAATAGGACCAAATTGATTGTCGGAACCAAATCAATATATATCACTCGTATCATTTCAATTTCTATATATATATATTCTACTTCATAATATGATGTATAATAAGTTTCTTGGTGACAATTAATACCAATTTTGTCAGATATGCTAAATTATTTTTTTGAAAGAATTAAGTATCGTCGTCATAGTCCCGTTATCTCATTGAAGTTGAGTACATCAAACTCTATCTGATCCAAGAAAATGGACGGTGATATGCGTCAAGTTCTTCTAAGATATTTTAACTAGATAATGAGCTCGGTGACAACATAGATACATGAGATTGGAACCGGCATCAATCAAAATCAATCGACTCAAAAAAGAGAAGATGATGTGATCCAACAAACATCGACATGTACCGAACGATCGATACAATTGAGACCGCAGGCCAAATATTCAACAGATGTTACACCCCATGATGAAACGCCACACGAATCTTGGCGCCACATGCTTTTCCAAGCTTAATTTAACGTGAGAACCCAATAACTTTCTTGATGATCCCTAAAAATCTCTCATTGCTTTGTGCACCATAAAAAAAGTCAAAATAAAGAAATCATCCTAACAATTTGGTCTCAATCAATTCATCTTAATCTACTTGGATATAGCGTAAGAAAAACATTAAAGTTCCCCTTTCTCCACACATTTACTATCATAATTTATTAGGTGTAACACACACACACACACACACACATTTAAATCACTATAAAATTAAAATTTGATTATTGAATGAATAGTGATATTAAATAGTAAAAATATATAAAAAATACATGGGTACTGAGATGGATAAGTGGATTAACAATATATTTCATGAATAATTAAGTATAATCTTAATAAAAAATAAAACTAGAGATATGTGGTGAGGAGACCTACAAATACTATAATTAGAATAGATGAAATATATGATAAATAATAAATAAAGATATATATTTTTTAGTTCAATTAAGGATGTAATTTATTAAGGAGTTAAAATGGTGGGCTATCTATCCTAAATAGTAAAAGATGTTATGATTATTTTATTATTATTATTATTATGTATATTAATATTTGATTATTTAATTTAGATTGGGACTGAACCAACACCCTTTTTATTTCATATCATTCGACGTAAAATGGTAAATTAAGAACGTAGTAAGACAATACGTATTCAAGTCATAGTTAGATCAATAATATGGACAAAAACCCAACTAAAATGACATATTTGTCCATATATTAGCTTGCTAGTGGCAACTATGGACATGGCAAATCTGTAATTTGGTTAATTATTAAGCGGCATTTAGGTAAAGAACTCGACAATGAAACGAGTGATTAGTGTAGGTCTCAAGTATCGGGGCTTTCGTTCGTCGCGTCGCTGCTGCAGGCTGCGGGAGAGGAGGGGATCGGACGGTGGCGATGGTTGGACAAGGCAGTGGCGGCGGAGTTGGCCAGAGTATGGTGTTGGCTCCGCCGGCCTCTCCGCCGAACCCAGTAGCCCTGGCGCAGGCCCGCATCAAGGAGCTGGAGACCGGCTTCCGCGCGTGGCTGGCGAAGCAGTCCATGGCCGTTGAGGCCGCCGTCGTTACGGCTACCAACGCAGCCCAGGGGGCCGCCATCGGAGGACTCCTGGGCACCCTGACGTCGGATGTCTCGTCCGCGTTACCCGCCTCGGCCCCCAACGCCGCCGGGCTCAATCCCGAGGCCATCGCGTCCTTGAAGAACGCCCAGGTCGAATCCTTCCCTTCCTTGAGTCCTTTCCGCAACAGTTCCCATTACGTTGATCCTTCAATTAGAGGTTTTCTTCTGGAACATGGCGAGAGGGTTTATTTAGGGTTTTACTTCTCCACAAAAGTTCCCTTTTCGCAACAGTTTGCCATGAGTGAACGAGTAAGATGGATCTTTGAATACATGGCCGATTAATTATCAGATTCCAGTTTGCTTTAGAGTTATACTCCCGTAGATGTCATAGACAGACTTTGTTGGACCTTTTGTTATTTTGATTTGACATAAGATGAGCATGATCCACTATAGGATAATGTTTTCTGTGATTTGCCCAATCAAGCTACTTCATGTCACTGCCATCAGCAATCTGTGTATTGCATATTGCAATTCCATCTTCAAATGTTGACACTATTAGGCAACATTAGCTACAGAATCACACATGCATGGATTACAAGCTTTTTGCCAGTAAACAACCTCACCGATATGTTGATGATGATGGGCAACTGGGCAAGGTTGATATATGAGTTTCGTGTGATTATTAGTAATTACTTGGATTGAAGCAATTTAGATCATGTGATTAAGGCCTGCTATGTTCAACTTATCGGGCCAGTAGATATGTCAGATTGGGTCATAACAGTTAACAGTTTGAGAACTATTCGATCTATGGGAGTCTGGTTTCTGTGGTGCCAAGTCTTATCCACCTTTTACTTGTTAGCACGAAAGCCAATATGTTACCCTAATTTGCTGCTAGCAATATGCTGTATCTTGCTTGATGAGACAAGAATGGTTTAATAAATTAGAATTGGACTTCTTTTTAAGTTCTTTAGTGTCAATTTATTTTATAATTGATTTTCTTATCGGACGTGCTTTTTCTTCTGGACTCATTGGATCCTGCTACTTTCAAATGCTCTCTCATTCTACCCATTTATGATGCAAAAAGACTGCTAATTGTAATTTTTTTTTCATAAAATTGCATATAATAATTATCATGTCACATGAATATCAGGCGCTTGCTGGTGGTCCATTAGTACAAGCTCGGAATTTTGCAGTCATGGCAGGTGCAAATGCTGGTATATCTTCTGTCATGAAAAGAATAAGAGGAGTGGAGGATGTTCAAAGCAGGTGAGCTTGAATTTATGCTTTTCTTGGCATTTCACTTCAGTTAATTAAATGTTTATTGCCTTTTGTCAAAAAAAAAAAGGTGATCCCAATGTATGAGACTCCTGCCAATATGGGGTTTGGGGAGGGTCAATGTATGTAGTTAGAAAAACAAAATACAAGAAACTTAAAGGCTTGAAAGAAAAGTAATGGTTCTATCTTCTAAACAATAGATTTAAGAGTATGAGAAGGAATTATATTAGTTTAAGATTAACAAATCTCGTAGTATAATTTCCCTCTCTTCTTAAGAGAACAAGTGTAAGTGCACGAAAAGGCAATGCTATAATGGATATCAGATCCATTCACCTTGTTATTTGGTGTGTTTCAGTTGACTGAATAAAATAAAATATATAATAGATGTTGATCATAATATCTTGGATCAGTCAATACACTAACCAAAAGGCATAACAGATCCTGCAACAACAATTAATAGTGTCACTATAATGGTGTACATTGGACGGAAAAATGATGCTGCAAGTTGACTCTGAGTCAAACTTATGTCATGGAGCGATCTTGGTGGTGCGACTTGGTGGTACAAGTTGACTCTGTCGTGAATAGTTGCAACCTATGAGCCAATAATTCACATGGAGTGACCCATCAACATGTCAGATGATGTAATAACTTCTACAACTAGGTTTTTAGTAATTGGATTATATACAGTAGACCATTTTTCCCTTCCACTGTTGGGCTGGCAGGCTGCTTTGCTTGCTTATGCAATACTATGTTCATAAAAGTTAAGATAGGATTTGTGTGCAAGAAATGTTTTAGAATGACAGGAAACATGGAAACTATGAAGGTAATTAATGGCAATGAAGGTTTAAATAATTTATATTAAATTAAGTGACTCCTTATGACTTAAGGGATGAGGGGAGTGAGCAGGAGGGTTCTTATGAGACCAAAGAAATAAAACTCGAAGTTGTCTCTACTTGTGGAACTTGTACTTGTTTTAGACATCATATCTATGGTTGTCACCTATATAAACTCCTCTGCCTTCTTTTCCTTGTGAAATATCCACTATGTAGTAAATTCACTCCAGGCTTTTTCTGTGTTAAAGCCCGAGAGATTTTAACTATGGTGAGTTTCCTGGGCTTATGGTAAGTTTATTTTGTTGCAGCATGGTGGCAGCCTTTGGTTCTGGAGCATTGTTTTCATTGGTTAGTGGCATGGGAGGACCAAATCAGGCAGCTAATGCAGTCACTTCAGGACTTTTTTTTGCTCTTTTTCAAGGTGGCTTATTTATGGTAAGCATTGTTTTCACAGGTTGTCATGTTGCATAATTTAGTCTTTTCTTGAATGAAAATTTGCTCATGATTGAATTCTTTTAGTTATTTTTTTAGCATTGTTTTTTTTCTCACTGCTGAAAAGCAACCATCACCACATCAAATTTTAACTTTTTGTTCTGTGAAATTTCTTGTAAAATTATGGTTTGGGCCTTTTAGATGAGAAAGAATCCTTGAGCAGGGAGCAAAATAATTCTTTTGCTATTGACTGGAAACAATAGTGATGTGAAACCTCAATTTGGTGGAAATTTTCTGCTGAATAGGAAAATATTTAAACTACTGATGTTATGATTATTTCTCATCTGAAAAATTATGTATGAATGAATGTTCAGGTTAGACAACACTGAAGAAAGGGTTGACTGTATGTTTTGGAAGTCTGAAATGACAGTTGGAATTTGCATTTGAGGTCTAAATTATGTGGACTACTGTGATTTTTATGATGTTCCTTTAGAATTATGAAGGGTTTGTGAGTTGTTCTGAAGGTCCTAAACAAAGTTGAGAAGAATTAAGAGAGATTCAAGGGCTCTAGTGATGTAGGAAACTGCCATAATTGGTTTGCTCATGCAGCAAATATCTTCCTCTGCTGCAAGGTGGAGGTTTGAAATATCTTGATGAATCCAAGAAATATCTTGGCATGAGTTTTGCTGGATTGTGTTGGGTTTGACATTGGTCACAGGATTTCAGGTTGTGATTGGTCTGGATTGGCAGGTGTTGAAGTCTCTTTTGTGAATTGTGAGATCACAAATGTCTTAATAGTTTATTTGAGCTATAATTTTATTTAAATCATGAGCTTAAGAAATCCTTTTTTTATATTGATTTATCTTAATTCATGGAATGTTGGTCGAGCAGGAGATGTTCCATTTGTAGGGCCATAGTCATGAAAGTGCTTTTATATTACTTACTTTTGCACACATACTTAATGTGGTTTTGTTTTTTCAGTATCTCTAGGTTTAGCAGAGATGAAAGCAACTCCTCATATGCCTGTAGATGAATGGCTAGCATACCATTCATCCTGCAGCAAATAGGTGTCTGTGAGACAAAGGTTAAGGCTATCCAAAATGGCAAATTAAACTAAAGTAAGATACAAAAATTAAGATGTTAAGTGTTTCAGTATCTCTATCTTTAGCAGAGATGAAAGCAACTCCTCATATGTCTGTAGATGAATGGCTAGCATACCATTCATCTTGCAGCAAATAGGTGTCTATGAGACAAAGGTTAAGGTTATCCAAAATGGCAAATTAAACTAGAATAAGATACAAAAATTAAGACGTTAAGTGTTTCAGTATCTCTATCTTTAGCAGAGATGAAAGCAACTCCTCATATGTCTGTAGATGAATGGCTAGCATACCATTCATCTTGCAACAAATAGGTGTCTGTGACGCAAAGGTTAAGGCTATCCAAAATGGGCAAATTAAACTAAAGTAAGATACAAAAATTAAGATGTTTAGTGCCAGCCAGGGACAGGACAATTACACTGGTACTGTTCCATTGATAAGCATCCTAACTCCAGTCTCTCAAACTAGATATCAAAGGATCCCTCTCTAATCTTCTCACTATGTGGTGTCATAGTATATGGAGATGTAGTATATGCAAAATCTGTTGCCACACATGCGGCTTCTGTAAGCATGAAAATGTAGTTGCATATGTGGTTTATGCTTTTTTTGTTTGTCTCAACTATTACTATTATTTTGACCTTGTTATGCTTGGTTCATGTCTTCATGATGATATAAAATTCATTACTTGGACCATTTACCCGTTTTCTTTTAGTGCAAACTTAGGTTTTTAAATATGTACAGATGGTGGCTACTTAATGAGTCTAAATAGCATATTTTTTACTCATTAGCAACTTGATTGTATATTGTACATAATCAAATATTCTAACAGGTCTGCATATGCAGCATCTGTGCTATGTGGTATATTGAATATTGTGTGATATTTCAACCGCCTGCTTACAACTTTGAGTGGGAGTCACTTGATAGTGGCCTTCAGTAGGTGGATATGTTCGCATTTGTTATTGTGATATGTGAAGCCTGATTTATTTGCTTATGGGACTGTGTCTAGCCTGGATCGACAAATTGACATTTTAGTGCGGCTACTGTCCATGATGGCTTGTGTATTTCTCACGTACACAACATTATATGTATTGGATGCTTCTGTTGAGTAAGCACAATTACATGTAGACAATTTCTTTTGCTTTATGCTTCAGGTGGGTCAGAAGTTTTCGTCTCCACCAGCTGAGGAGGTATATTACTCTCAGACAAGGGGTATGTTAACGTGCCTTGGTCTACAGAAGTATGAGAAGAACTTTAAGAAAGGCTTGCTTACAGATAGCACTTTGCCTCTTCTTACGGACAGGTAAAAGTCTTATGCTGCTCTGAACTACTTCAGATTTCTGGCTGAAAAATTGTTGTTTTAATCATGTGGTGATATCTCTCAAAGCTCTTCTCATGTTTCTCCTCCAGTGCACTGAGAGATGTCAATATCCCTCCTGGACCTAGGCTTCTCATCCTTGATCACATACATAGGTTTGTGGTCTTCTTATTCTGCCAGAATATCTAGAATATAATCTATACACATTGACCAAACTTCTTGTTTTGCCTTTTTCAGTGACCCTGAGTTGACTAAAGGAAGGTGAACCTGTCTTCTTGTCATTGTAGTGTCAGAAAGATCTCTATATGCAATCTTACTTTTATGTTTAAAGAGATTATTTTCACAAGTTGAACTGTTCTACCTTTGTAGTTACTGTTCACATTTTTTTTAAGGTAATTGTCATTGGATTTGTTCTGTCTTTTTCTTAATTAATAAATGTACTGACGATTTAGAAATGAATTGGTGTACAAGTGAGTCTTGTCTCGCCTGTTTTTTCTTTTACTATTAAGGCATTTTCCCAGACTGCTTTTGAAGGAAATAGTATATGTATAACTTGTCTAATTGCAAAGACTAACATAGGCGTTCTGATGGCAGGATGTGTAGACAAGATGTTTGATTATTATGCTTATCCAGTTTGCCAGTCATTGCATTTGATCAAACACTCGTCGTGTCCTCCAAGCTTCCGCATTGGCTATAAAAATCTGTAAGCGCAGCGCCGCGGCCGCATCATAATCCCCTTGTCAAACCGACCATTTATTTGCTCGACTTCCTGCACCCATCGGCCTCGCTAAGGACCCCTAGCTTTGCGCCTGAAATCAACGGCGCATCCGCACCCGCCATAAAACTCCTTTGGCCTCGCGTCGATCGTCGCTCAATTCGAGTCATCATGGCTTCCGAGCGGTGCATGACACGACGCTTGTAACAGGCATTAAGTCGAACACCTTATTTTCACATCAAAGTTAGTGATTTGTCAAATGCACAGTGACCAGTCGGATTAAGCGACATCCCGGAGTGAGATTCAGCATCAAGCGAACTCATAAGCTCTCCCTTTCATTCAGGGTAGCTTTCTAGGCTTATTTTCCAAACCACATACGGCATATTTATGTGACTACGCCACCTCGGCAACCGTCTTCGTCTGAAACATTTACTCCTACCCGCCCACCTTCGAGATCTGAACGTGCTTTGAGGTTAATAGTAATTTGACCATCGTTGGCCATATCAAATAGATCAGCCTATCAAGATGAGTTGGTCGAGGGTCAAAAATGTCCAACACCAAATAGCGAGGTGGATATGGCAGGCAGCAGAGCAACGGTCCAGGGGAAATTTCTATCGGCAACTCGTAGCGAGATGGGAAGACAACTCTAATTAATGGCGGATCCGAACTCTACGGATGCCCAAGTCCCCTACGTGCTTTTCCCAAGAAGCTAATTCAATGTGGTGCTCATGATTAAGGTTTATCCGACATGTTATTAGTATATATATCAAGATTAATCAGACGATACACATGGTATCGTATTTATACCAAGAGATACAAGGCCTATACTGTCTGGCACACCCAATGTAAGGTCGATACTGGTCAGTACAGGACTGGCACCGTACTGTTACAGACAATACAATCTTTACATTTGATGATTTTTATTTTTTTCGAAACTCAATACCTACGAATATGCCATGCTCGGTACATTGATACTAACCGATCGTACGTATCAGCGTCAGTCTGATCGATATAATACCGATATGCAAAATTGTAAACCTTACTCATACTCTTAGAACATTGACCGAGGTATGCTTAGGTTTAAATTGGGTTGGTCGAGAAAAGATGGGAACCACATCTTTTCTATACTATTTATTAGGTCGATTTGGTTATCATCCAAAATGATGACAGTCGGAACTAAATAATGTATTGATTTAAGCATCCCTAAGGTTCTAAGGATATGTCTCGCGGGAAAAAAATATTATGGAAAAAGAAGTTACCTGTATCTTGCATTTATGAGAAGAATCATCAGTTCCACCAGCTGCCTTGTTTAGCACCATGTTGAGATGCCATGCTGACCATCAGCTTCAACCAAGCTGCACCAGAAAACTTGGGAGGGGTATACTTAGAATTGCACGCGTAAATGAATGAATACGATGCTTCCTCAAGAATTATAGCATCATGGGATAGATTTGTTTAGCTTCAGAAAAGTGACATCATATATGTTCCCGATTTGCGCACATATGCGATTTTATATTTACGAGTTTTCATCTACCATCGGCATTAAGCAAACATAACTACTTAGTTTGCGAGTAACAAAAATGAAGTCTATCTTTACCTTTGCTTTCTTTTCAACTTCTGAAAGTTGGGTTTTAGTGGCTGACTTGAGCTTGAATTAAATGGCAGTAATGGCTTTTTCATCTCCTCGTTCAAGAAATTCGTCGGGATTTGTTGCTTTGGAGCTTCCAATCTCTCCAAAATTCTTGAAGTTTTCTCATCCAGAGGCTTAGCCTGAGCCCTTAGATTTGATGTTTTAGTTCTGGGGATAGGAAAACTTGGGGGTGAGCTGCTAGTCAATTCATCTACAATGAGAAGCCGCTCCCACTCCTCGGTTAAACAAGAAGAGGTCTTCCCCTTGTGTTGGTCGAGAGACAACTGTCCTTCAGAAACTTGAGTTAATGGCTGTTGCTGGAGATCATTGAGGTTAAGTTCTGGATTTGCTGGAACACAGAGTGAAGTAATCGACCTGGAGAACAAATTTTATTCTGAGTATAAGGTAATGCATTTTTTATGCTACTTTAGTTAGACACAAGTCATCTAATTAACTCGACTTGGTTAAGTAGCATGAATATCTTCATATCAAGTTTCTGAGTCTCAGGTAGGTGTAATTGCATCTCGGTGTCTAAAATTCTCTTCTTTTAGTTGAAGTATATACTTCTTAGCAATAAGAAGATGGAGTTACCCAAATTGCAAGCTCTCCTTTACCAGCCAGTTAAGTTTAGCATGAAAACCTCTTTCATGTTGAAGAGGGTTGTAGTCTCTTAGTTCAACCTGAACAAGGAGAAAAAAAATCTAAAACTTTCTGAATGATGCATATGATTTACAAGAGGCAGATAAACTCAACATTTTTTCCCTTATGCATAGTCTATAATTCTTCATTGTGGTAAACTATACTTCGTTGAAATTTGTTTCGCTAGAGGTAGAATATTTTTACCTTTGTCAAAGAGGCTCGAATAGAGTTCTCTATCTCCTCTGGTATGGCTACTTCACTTGTCTGAGCTATCTCAGGAATGGGTAATATTTCCTCCGACGAGGCAAGCCTCTGCATTTTCCACGATTTAATGATTGTCATTTGCATTTAAGAAAGTGATAGACAGTGGGCAGATAAATTACTTGATTAGTTAAACTGAAACCAGTACCAACAGACATGCTATCCGAAATTACTTGATTATTGCAGTAAACATGTTTCTAAATTGCCAATCCAGCTGTGCGGCAATAATAGCTTTCACAGTATCAGTAGAGCCATCACCATATGCAAATGAGCTTGCTAACTGCAGAAGGAAATGACTCGATAAAGCTGAAATATTGATTACCCTCAAAAGCATTGGCCCTCCCGCAGATGGTTGGAGAAGATAATAGCTCAGGAAGGTACCATCTTGCATTGTTTCTGTATTACAAGTTGAGGAGCAAACGAGTCCCTGATCTAGAAGGAAAAGAGTTCTACACAACCCTCGAAAAACTGCAACGAAAGCAAAGACAGATGAGAAGTTGTTCAAGATCAATAACAGTCAAAACCAAGTATACTCACTCTGAACATTCAGATCCACGTTATCAGATTCATCTGAAGCAGATTCGATTTCATGGGTAGATGGAGTTACAAAAAAGGATGCTCCCATTATCAAACCTGTTTGCAGAGTAATGACAAAGAAAAACAAAACTCTAAAAATGAACATTTCATTTTTACGGTTACTAAGAATCTTTCATTCTCCAGTTTTAAAAATCTTAATCTGAAGATCAATTATCACAAACATAGAAGTTCAAACTATGTTGGATCAGACAAAGAAGTGAGACAAATCATCTGAACTCTATTACAAATGTAGTCAGAAGAAACATAAGCCTTAAGTTGATGCCATATGTCCATGTATTTATTTGCCGATAAGCAAAAATTACCTTCACTTAATGAGGCTAAGCTGGTGCATTCAATAACACTCAAAGTTAAGGATGCAGAGATTCTTCGGGGACTAAAACAACCTTCAAAAGACGGCAGAAATAGAACAGACTGTTCTCCTACTCGTACAACATTGTCAATCAGTTCAGATGCCTCTAACTCATGAAGGGTAAGTGGACAAGACAATTTTGTCTTATTATTGATGGCAGTGTCAACGGGATAGCCATGACACCTGCAAGTCTGTCCTGACATATTCCATTAGAACACAACTTTGCAAGTGAGAATTCAAACACAACTCATTAATAAATTTTTTGCTCAATTTAACCTCCGTTAACTTTCGGAACAAGTGATACAAGATGCTAAGCATAAATAATATCTCAGACATCATTTTATTACTATTAACTCAACATGTTAAAATTTCAGCTCATTAAGTCAAGGCATGTGATGAGACCAACAACAATTTTGGAATTCATGATTGATACTCGGAGTGTGAGGTATCATTATAACCTGTCTCATGTTCCTTATTCATGTCTGTTTTTCCACTGGCCAGCTAAAACATGTGTTGAACCTACAGAATCTGATCCATATGGACCCTACTTAAAAATTTGTTTCATTTTAACATAACAAGGTACGTGCTCTCAATGCTCATCCTCATCTAAAGAACTATAATTTTGGGTTTTTCATTAATACTATGCATCCTTGTGTCTGTCTATAGATTCACACACAATATATATAATTGTCCAAAATGAACTGGATTACAGATCAGTATTGACCTGTCATGCAATAGAGAGAAGCTCTCTAGCTCTTGTATCAATTAGCTCGGTGCTATATATAGTCCTTTCTCATATCAAGACAACCAACACCAAGAAAAATTGCTATTATCAGCGAGGTAAAAGTAGGAATTAACAAAGCATTTACTGTTGGAAAATATTATCCCTAGTGAGTCCTAGTGTTGAACATCTTTCTAGTAACAGAATGGAATATGTTGAAGAACAACAAAACCATATTGATGATGATCCCCATTGACAAAAGTAATGTCAAGTCATCCCAATGTTTTTGAATTAAAGTAACAATCTGAGATTGCTTCGACCTTTAAAATGTGCTGCATGTAAAGATTGACATTGTGAATTAGCCTTTACCGAACCAATTCAATTACCTGGCAAGAGCTAAAACCATCAATGATATGAGTATATGAAGGAAACAAGTTGCAGTGCATTTGATTGACTGAACCGACAATGCCATTCTTGAAAAGAAATACTGCTTGCAATGGCTCCTGTGTATCATCCTTTAGCTCTTGGAACCATTTTTTCACCAGGGAATTTAATATCCAGGTATCTGCAATTCAGAAAGTTCATTCTTTAGGAGAACTAAGAATTGTACACAAGATTAATTTGGTGACATTGATGGCTCAAAATATTCTAGGTGTTGTTGACAACATAAAAAAATCTCAAAAAATAATACACACACACATTCAGAACTGTTAAAAATCTCAGTTAACATGATTAAGGTCAAAATCCCAAACAAACAGAATAGTTATTAACCAATTGAGAATGATGCAGACAAGTAGAAAACTATTTCCATTTTACTAAGCTGTGAGAACATACCCAGAGGATAACTCCTGATCACACAGTTCTCAAGGTCACAAATACCATCACTAAATTGCATGAGCTTCAAGGCATCATCATAACAGATATTTGTGTCTGCCTGTTCCAATACTACAAATTCCACTGTGATGCATCGTTCTGCGGCATCCTAGTAGTAATAATAGTGTCGATCACAAAAATAGCAGCTCGGAACTAACAGGAGAAATTTCACCAGAATAAATAACAGATTAAGATAACCTACATACCATAAGAGACCTCCGAAGAGATTCAGTGCTTGTAGTAATGGATGAGCAAATGACAATTACTTTCTTTGGGACATCATCACTACCCCATTTGTACAGGGAATTTTTATTCAAAAGGTCTGTAAGTGGCATTTCTGCAAGGTTCCATAAGAGACAAACCTAAATAAGAAAGTATATTTAATCCATGATGTATGGAACAGTCAAACGATGCAATCCAAATGAGCTGACACCATTTAACATTGCCTAGTTGAAAAATTGCCAGATTTTTTGCAACTCTTATCTCCTGTATTTCAGCACAAAACAAAGACGTTGAACGTGTAAGTATTACCTTCAGTGCTACTTTCTGTATGCATAAACTTGCTCACATCTGGCAAAAAGTTGTCCGAGGAAATGCTGTTTACAGCATGATGAAAGTCACAGACACTAAACCTTTCTCCAGGTCTGTATGCAATCTTCAGCTATTGAAATTCATTGTACAATAAATGCATTTGAGCATTTTATCTATAAACCAGAGTACAGTTGATGACATAATAATTGACTGTAATTCACAATAATTAACTATCAACCACAAGGTCCATTTTACATGGCTGGTAATTCACATGTCAAGATGCTTGTCGCTAGGAGTGTCAAAAAGTTGAAGATTGAGATATAAATTAGTCTCTTATTATGATTCCAGTTCAATGTTTCTAGAGTCAAATTTCTCAACCAGCAGATTCAGTACAAAGAACATAACATCACAAACTAATGGTAAATTCTAGAACAAGTGCTTAGAGAGAATAAGAGACATTGAATGACCTCTGTTCTGTAATTCTGTGTATGGTTGCACATGTGACATGGGCACATATTTAACTGCACATGCGGTCTGGTTGAACAAAAAAAAAGAAAAACTTCACATGTGGTCTTCTGTTATGTATGGCGAGACCTTCCATTAACATTGAGCTTATTTTTCCTCCTCACCGATTGGAAACGACAACAAGTGGTTTTAACCCTTTACATGATGTAAATAGCCACCTTATACAACATATAATCTTTTGGGAAGGCTTAAATGCAAGATATAAGTCAAATATGCATACTATTCGCATTTTTTGGTCGGTAAGTTTAGAATGTTCTGTACCAGAATAGAATTTTGCTAAAGATCCATACAAAATCGACAAATCAATTCAAGATTCCAGAGAAGTAAGTACAGTAGGCTCCCTATGATCAAAAGGAATGCGTATTTTTACTAACTGAAATGTATTTGAGGCTCTGAATTCATCTATCGAACAATTAGGATGAAAAGTTTCCCCTATCATCCTCAACAATATCAGGGGTAGTCTTACCGACCTCCGTACAAGAGGATGAAGAGTGTCTGCACCAGTGGAGGTAGCACAGCCCGACATTGTCTCTTAAAAAAGGGATCTCCTTCCCTCGCTTCCTCTCTGCTCTATCCGACCACGATGCATAAAGATTGGCGAGCTGTAGTAAAGCCTGTCACCCAATAGAAGGTTGAGTGGTAGATCTAGATCAAAAGATCCAAAGAGATCCCAAATCTATGAACAAGTACTAAGAACTCGTCCAAACATGAAACCGGTAAGCCGAGGGAAGAAGAACAGATCAGAGGGAGGAGGATCAACTAACAGACGGATGGCATCACCTGCTTCAGATCGCGGAGCAATGGAGGAGAGATGGTTCGGAGATCGAGCAAGAAGCAGAGCAGCGTCATCCCCTTCGCCTGTCCCTTTCCCCCCGCCGGAAGAACCTTCGCGAATTCAAATGTATTGAATGCTATTTATGCGCGTCGAATCGCGCGGGTGATTTCGCCCAAATCCGGTGAGGCAATCGCTTACATTGTCCCTGCGGCACAATTTAGCCCAGCCCAGTTTATATTCCGATAATTCTTTTTCTTTTCTTATTTTACACTTTATAATTAAATATGACCGAGAATTTAAAAAACATTTTTTTTGTTTTGTCTTATCAATAGACCATTTTATCATATAAATATATCTTATATGGTTTCGTTGAATCAATAATTTGAGTTCGAATTGGGCCCCTTCCAACTCGGTTTGGGTTTGGTTCGATTTGAATTTGGCTAAGCCTGACACTATTGAATTAGCGCATCACATTCAAATCGAACCAAACCCAAACCGAGTGGATTGGGTCCAATTCGAACTCAAACTACTGATCCAACGGAACCGTCAAGTTTTGGATACGGATGTCATTAATGAAAAGTTTCGGGGCTTTTGTGTACATCAGAGCCGGGCTTCGTCTTCGTTCATTTACGGTTGCCGATTTGGCGCGGTTTCGCCTTTTTTAGCTGCTAATAAAAGTAACGATAATGACAACAATTCCTCGTCCCCCTCCCTTGTCTGCTCCTCGCCGAACGGTGGAATCGAAGCCCTCAACTCGTCGCCGATGACCCTGGGATCGGCGATCCGCCCGGCCGGACATGGCGATCCATAGTTCTTCGGTCTCCTCCTCCCGCTGCAGCACCCGTCAGCTCATCGGAGGTGGACGAACAGTTGCCGGAGAACTCGTTGGAGAGGAAGCAGCCGTCTAGGGTTTTCTCTTACGTTGCCTTATTCTTTGTTTGTCTAAGGTAATGTTGCCTTCTTTCCTCTTCGAATCGCGTCTTTTTCTGTCGGATTTGTTGGGAGTCTCTGCGATTTGTCGCCGTTCAATGTGTCTGAATCAATTTCGTAGGTTTCGTTCCTTTTTTGTGGGAAATTTCTAGCTAACCCTTTGGGTTCACGTGTTTGTGTTTATGGATCATGTGATCGGGCTCCATGATCGTTTCACCGTGTCAAGTTCGAACAATCGAATGCATCGCTCCATTTCTGGATCTCATCTTTCCGATCTGAAGAAAAAGAATTTTGATTTTGGTGTGTTTTGATGCCACGCTAATTGTCGGCTTTTTGACATGCTTGCTTATCATCGCGGACCTCAGCGCAAGGATCGTACCCGAGGATCCGACAGAATGCAAGGCAACATGTACGGGAGTCCACTTCCACTCCGTATGTCCGAATCGAATCGGAGGATCATCGAGGCAGGCGATCCAACCAAGCGGCTATATCAAGTGTGGAAAGGGAGCAACGTAAGAAATCCATCCCCCCAATCTCGCTAATCGAGGAAAAAAGAATGTGAAAAGAAAACCGATATGTTTGCTATTCGAACTCAATCTCTGTTTCCTTTTTCCTCAATTAATCTGTTAACTGATCATAAATTGGAACGGAAATTAATTGTCTTTTCTTTGACATCTCGCAGAGATTTTTTCTGGGAGGGAGGCTTATATTTGGTCCAGATGTGAGATCTCTGATGCTCACAATACCTCTTATCGTAGTGCCGGTTATCCTCTTTGTGCTATTTGTTTCACACAAGCTGATTAATGAGTTCCAGCATCACTTGGGGAACTTCATAGTAGCTTTTGCTGTCATATTTGCCGCATATGTGAGTCTCTCTTTCTCATCGCATTTAATTTCACAGCGTTATAGCATCATTCTATTGTTTTATTTGCGTATGTTAGCAATCATAATCATAGAATTGATTGAGATCCTCGAATTCGTATTTAAAACATAACAATAGCATCAAAATCTTCAAGGAGAACAAAATAGCATGGACATGTCATGATTCATGTGAAGTGTTATATTATTCGAATATTCATTAAGAACACCCGAGCAATTAGTCTTATGATAATATGCATGTATCCTTTTCATAGGTTATCATATGTTATATTGTCCAAGTGATATTCGAAAAAAAAATTCTATTAGGATAATAATAATAACATAAAGGATAATCAAGCAAATATGTTTTAATGTTTAACTAGTAAGGATCTTTATCAAATATTTGAAAGGTTTGAAATGAAAATTTGACTTCACCATTTATTGTTTGATTCTATGTTAAATTATTTATATTTAAAACTGCTTTTGTGTTAGTGAATTAATCCAGATAGGCATACTTCTAGGAGTGACAATAACTTGGATTGTGCTCTGTATTAGGAGAAAGAATCTATTCATAAAGAAAAATAATTTGAGTTTCTGTTACATGTTCTTCCACGTGTGATGTATTTTGAATATATATAGGTGTCACGGGGCCCCTATATCACCATTACGAACCGCAAGGATGCACGTGGAAAAAGCCCCAAATTACCCTAGACATGAAGCCTAAGTATATTATAAATCCAAGCATAGGGAACTTCCAAGTGCCGAAGGAACAATAGAAAGAAGCTCCAATTTCACCATGTAATCAAAACTCGTGGTGATGAATCACTAAAAAAGAATGGAAACCCCAAGGAAACTGTCCCAGTAATTAGCCAAAATAGTAGTTGAATATACGAATACATGCCCAACTTTATGTTTGCCACTTGACTTTGTTGTCATCATCAATGAAGAATATCGGCATTGTTGGTTATGAATACATGCAGGACATTCTCGTGCTCTTTCTTACGTCCGGCAGAGACCCAGGAATTGTTCCTCGAAATGCGCGTCATCCTGAGCCAACAGACGCTGGTAGTGTCTCCCCCAGTTTATCCGCAGAGTGGTCAGGGCGCTACAGTACCGCCTCAACTTTGCCGCCGACCAAAGATGTCTTTGTGAATGGCATTATCGTCAAGGTCAAGTATTGCAATACATGCATGCTATATCGTCCCCCTCGTTGCTCCCACTGCTCGATCTGCAACAACTGTGTGGAGCGCTTTGATCACCATTGTCCCTGGGTTGGGCAGTGCATTGGAAGGGTACGTACATATTTCCTTTTTCTTGACTCATCCTTCGCTGTTGTCTCCTTTTTCCTACTAATTATCTGTTCTTTTGAAGTAGAGATTGTGATGATAGACAACGAGAACTCATAGAAGTTTAAGGTGTCAGAGTTATTGTGCCTGATTAATTACACGAGTCTCCTTAGTCCATAATAGCTACATCAGACTGAACAGAGTAGGAGCTGAATAACTTAGTTGTCTAGAAATTGAAGCAATGCCCACAAAATGAAGACAGTAGGTTTTATCATTATAAGTTACTGTTCTTATGTCAGATTTTGGATTTTGCTTTTTGAGCAATTAATATCTCCCAACCCCCCAAAACTTAAAAAAAGATCATCAAGTCTTACATAGGATGATGATGAATGTTTTAGGAAACTTGCATGAACTCAAATGCAACATAGGACGTGGAGAGATTTTCTGAATAGCTTCAAAATCATCCATGGATCTAACATAAAAATTATAACAAAAAGCCAAAACTGATAAAATTGACAAGCTTATAATCCTGTTGACTATATTTCTAGTGGCAAGCAGAGACTCAAAGTGAGTGACGAAGTTTGTCTTCTAATGCTTGTTCAGCCGGTGAGATACGCATGGGGGTACCGAAAGGTTAGCTCTCTCTCCTCCGGAGCGAACTCTTGACCATTCAACATTTTGTGTGATGGTTTAGACCGAGTGATTACCAAACCTACACCACTTTATGTGGGTTTGAGAGGCCCCTCTGAAGGTCCAAGTTTTAGTTTAGGCCCAGAGCTCATATTGCAAGCCTAAGCCTGGCCAGTTTAGACCTGAGCTAGCACTTATGTGTTTGCTCCCAACTTTTCCCATTAGGGAGGGTAGAAACATCTATTTTCAAAAATTATGTGATGAACTGAAGTTAGCTGTTTCTTTACTTTGTTGGAAAATAGTCGGTTTCTTCTTCAAGTTTTGATCTTTTTCATCCAAAATAAAAATAACTTAAAAAGTTGAACCAATAGACAATTTTTTTTTTTGGACTCATCTTGCACATATCCAGTACTCTATCGATACCTTTGATGTCATCACCATCATGCCTCTCTGATTAGCTTTAATCTAGTTAATCAAAAAAGGAAAATCTATAGCAATTATCTGAGGAATACAGACACCATCAATTGGATCTTTTATGACTTACTGCTTCATTCATTATATTGAAACAGAGGAACTATCGTTTCTTTTTTATGTTCGTGTCCTCCACAACCATCCTGTGTCTGTATGTCTTCACCTTCTGCTGGGTCAACCTCACAAAGATCATGGGGGCCTATGATTGCAATCTCTGGCGAGCTGTTCTGAAATCACCTGTTTCCGGCATGCTCATCATCTACACATTCATAGGAGCTTGGTTCGTCGGAGGCTTGACTGCCTTCCACCTTTACTTAGTCTGCACCAACCAGGTTTGCTTTCTCTATGTCTCGGATCAAACATATGGGACCAACTCCACATGTTCCATCTGTATGTGCATCGATGCTTCAACTCACTCTGCTTGCAGACAACATATGAGAACTTCCGATACCGGTACGATGGCAAAATGAACCCTTACAACCGTGGTTGCATCTATAACGTCAAGGAGGTCCTCTTCTCGGGGATTCCCAAGTCCATAAACAACTTCAGAGCAAAGGTGACAGATGACTTATCTCGATTCACCACATCACATTCTCTAGGGCGAACCGTGAGCACAGACATGGCGAAGCCAAACTTCGACCTCGAGGTTGGCTTGAAGAGGCACTCTGTGGCCGCAGAGGAGCCCGGAGACATACAGAACAAGTTCGAGATCGGCGCGTTAGAGAGATGCGAAGCGCGGCCACCGCACTCGATCTGGGATACAACAGATGACGTTGATGCACTGTCCGTTGAGTTCGGAATGGGAGGCAAATGGGAGACACAAGATGTGCAGCATGGATACGGCGAGAGAGTAAAGACTCGGAGTAATGATCACAGGGTGAAGATTCAGCATGGATATTGAGGTGCGGCAGAATAGTAGGCAGACATGGAGTTGAAAGGCTTTTTGTCTGGTTCGAGCCGCGAAGGCAGGTGCCCGTAATTTCCACTCTTTGCTGCATAGGGTTCTAAAAACACGTCTGTAAAGGCCTGCATGAGCTGTTGTTTTGTTGGTGATTCGCTCTTTCACGTTCACTCCATTCTACTGAATCTGTCATCTATTTAATGTTTCAAGCTTGATGTTAAATATAGGTCTTTGTGTATAGACTTCCAACTCTCGCATCATAGCCCTCTCCCGGGCTAAAATCCTTTCACCGGGAGATCTTTTATCAAACTGAATCAGATTGATATATCGCAGATCTTAGAGCAACTCATGTATTCAAAACCTATATTTGTACCTCTTTAATTAGCTTATAAAGGCTCATAAATATATCCATCTCATTCCTAACAGTCTGAGCCTTTGACATGAATCATAACTTAATCCAAAATGTTCATTAGTCAGAAGGAGAGGCCATGTTGAAAGCAGTAATCTCCGGTTCCCATAGTTCTTCCTATGTATGAGCTGAACAGTCTTCCCCAAAAGATTTCACCATCCAAAACAGAGAACAAAAGAGACAAGATGAATCATAGCCGTTACTCTCAAGAACCATCAGGGTTCCCGTTCCCGTTGTGGATGCCTCACGCACGACAAAACTTGCACGAAGCCTACACTCACAAAGATGAGATGAAGCAAGAGGAGACATCCCCAGAGCAAACACAAATCCATCTATACTCACAAAGATGAGATGAAGCAAGAGGGGACATCCCCAGAGCAAACACAAATCCATCTATACTCACAAAGATGAGATGAAGCAAGAGGAGTCATCCCCAGAGCAAACACAAATCCATCTACTGTGGGCACAACGGACGCAGCCATATTTTTGGATGACAGGCTAGATGAGAAACAAAATAGTTGATGATATTTATGCATCTGCAACTCAAAGAGTTGACACAAAAAAAGACCTACACTTTACAAAGGCACGTCTGACTGATTAGGCCAAGCGGTGTCAGTTCCCAGCTTGGACATATCTTGGATGCTATACAGACTGATTATGGACAATACCTCATGTATTTACAGGACTAACTCTCCTTAAAACTAGCATTTTCAGCATCTTAAACAGCCAGGTTTACTAGGCAAGACCAGTACATGCATTAGGGTCAGAGTTAATGATGGGAGATCATGCTAGCGCCGGGGCAACATGTTGCTTCTCGGAGCTCCCACAGGCGAATCCCTCAATTCTTGCTTTAGGGCTCCACGAGAAGACCCACAGGTCGGAGACCCTGTTTCAACTATTCCAGCGTGCTTCATGCGAGGAGAGTTTCCAAGTGGAGAAGAAGCTGAGGACTGGGCTTGTTTGGCAAACTGTACATCATGGACAACTGGATTGCTTGTGCGTACAGGAGGAGAGCCGCAGATGAAACCCACTTGGTTGCTGGAGTCTGGCTCATTGTATGGGTCATTCTGGCAGCGAAAGATATATTGTTAGCATCGCCCATGGTGAATATTTAAAAGAAACATGAAGCCCCTCTTCCATGAATACTTTGCTCAGAAAATTACCTGGCTCAGGATAAGATCAAGAATCTCTGGAGCACAATCCACTCTGTGCATAGGCAAAATGCTGCAAAGAATGTTTAGCAGAGTTAGCGAACAATTTAAGAGCATGCCCAAGGACTAGTCTTTTCATATGAAGCAGAAAGGGACACTGTTCCTGCTTTCTATGTCATAACCACTATAAAGGATTTTACAACTTGGAAATTGTATTCACCATCCAAAGCTTTCATAGTGACTTATGATGAACATGTGACTGACACATGAAACAAAGAACAAAAGTACTTCCAAATTCCAATACAGGATCCTCATCTAGGGGCTACATGGAGATTAATCAACTTATGACACATGTCCTGAGTGGATTCTTATCCCAACAACATAAAGTGTGTCATAAGATACTCTTAAATTCAAGATACAGCAAAATAAAAAATTATAAGAACTCAAGCACACTACATAAAGGTAGAAGAGTCAGCTTCTTGGTCGGAAAACAAAAAATGACTCATAAGGCCATCAAGTCAACAATATGAAATTTGTGGGACTGAGAAAAGAAAAAAATAATGAAGCCATGGTGATGTTTGCAAAATAATTTTCATTCACACTCACCCCTTTGGCTTAGAAATGACACCATTGAAGGTATGAATCAAATAGGGAACTTTTACAGCTCGACGAGGTTGAGGACAAATCGCGTCAGACCTGAGATTTGGTTGGTTATCAATTTGCCAAAACCTTGATTTCCTATCCGACACGCAATCTGTGTATAGTTGTCCAATGGTATTAACTCTCACCGGGCAATTCTCCATTTCGATCGTTCACTGTTAAACAAAATGCACAAATAATATGATTAACATATACACATGAGAAGTTGAAGCTTGCAGACTAGTTAATCTTCATCACCATTTGCATATTTCATATGCTTTTTCCAAAACATAAACTGCAAAAACTCAATTTCTTAAGGATCTGGTTTCCAAGAATGCCCCTTTAACACACCTCTTCATGTGTAGGGCAATGATGTATAAAGGATTGCGATCACCGACTCAAAGCAACATTCATATGCACAGTAAAAAAGATATTTAACTACATTTATCCAATTCAGTAGAACAAAGACAAGCTTAGAGAAAAATATGCATTGTTGGCCACAAGTCTATGTTCTAAAAGGAATGATGCATAGTTAGCTTCAGCAACCAAAAGTTTAATAATGACAATGTTTATAAAGCTTATAAAATAATAATAATAATAAGCTCGGTAGTCTAAACAGCAACAAATAAATCTCAACAGTCATAGCCAAAGTAGCATAAAACCTGCCATAATAGCACCTAGGAAAAAAGTTTAAGACAACTAATGATAGAAAAGAAGAAATCAAACGTTATCACTAAGCCATTCAATAAAATTGATATAACGCATGTATACCAACAGATCCTATCAGAAATATCTTTCAGAAGTAGTAATATATAACAAGTACTAGAAAATTCTACCTCAACATATTTATCATAAAACAAGAAAATCTTTATCTTTAAGTAGCTAAAATTCTATGCAAGTATGACTGACATTTCATCCAGAAAAAGACCAATATCAAAGGTCCAGAGTTCCCAATAAGTTTATACCTAGGAACTTACAGCATGCTAAAGAAAATGTTTTTCTTTAGTGTCATTGAATAGGAATTGATAGTTTCCACATTAAAGGTAATCAGTACACTCTGAGGATACTACCCAAAGCATCGATAACAGCAAATACGTAATAAATGAGAGCCTCAATGACACAAGAAACAGTCATATACAAAAAAAGTGTACACTGGTACAACCAACAGAGACGTAAACACACATACAAGGTAACAAAACCACATTGGAGGTTATAAGCAACTATTTCAGGTTAGAAACAACAAGTTAAAGAACCTCTATACATCAAGTCAAACAAATAATCAATCCAGATGAATCTTTTCCATTCGTAAAACGGTTTAATGTGTTCACTTCCAACAGTAACCACCGGACAGACATTAGCATAACATGAGTACTAACTGATTACATAAATTTCTTGTAGGCACACTCATGAAAGTGACAGAAAAGAAAGTGTACATTCTTATTGCAAAAGGCCAGCGAAATCAATGAAGAACTGTAAAATGCCATTACTGTCAACTCTTCCATCACACATTTTCTTTATTCGACCTTTTCGTTCCCAGTAATACACATTTCTGAAATAAAGCCAAAATCCTCAAAACAAAAAAGAATAGAAAACCTAATCACAAAATTTATGAGAATCAAACAAAGAAAAGCCAGCAAAATAAGAGCAACAACCACTTGACGTGCAACTCAAATTGAGTCCTCAAGAAAGAGAAAAGGTCATATCTTGGGCCACGAAGATTGACGAATCTAGGTAGTAGGGCATTCCAATGAGACAAATGATCGAGTTCAAGGAAACTGTTCGAACCCTTGCAGATTCTAAACTTGGGGTTGATCTCTTTAGGGGATCGGCCTCCTTGGAACTCTATAGGGGTTCCCCCCTCTAAGTTGTTGCTCAATGGCTGCAGAAAAAATTCATCTATTGCTTATCAAAAGAAGAGGAATACATGGCTATTATAGGGTTTCTAAACCCTAACTCCTAATAGGACTCCTACTCAAGACTCTACTTCTAACCAACTCATAATAGGACTTCTACTCAAGACTCATATTCCTTTACAACTCCTAATTCATCTCTAAGAAACAACCTCCTAACCCTAGTCGGCCTCTTCACCTCTTTAATAGGGGTCGCCTTAGGTAGGTTTTACATGAATGTCCCTCTCAATTAGGACACTCCTAGCTAGAGTCCTAATAATGCGAGAAACATTACTGGCCTCCATGTTCAAATACAAAATTAAATCATCAAAACCTCTTTGCTCTGATACCAGTTGATGGGGATATAAACCAAGAATAACCTTTGTATATGAACAAATACTAGCAGGCCATGATATGCAACGAAATTAAATGGAACCACAATCAAATAGAACACCAAGTTATACGTGGAAAACCCCTCCAATTTGAAGGGTAAAATCCACGGGGCAAACTAGAGATAATCCACTATGAGAATAATGAATGTACAAATCTCAATCTCTTGCCCTAAACCCTAGCAACAATCACAAGAGAACAACTGGGATACAAGGATCACGTCACTATCCACGATATCTAAAACCTCCCCAAGTAATCACAACAAGAGTCTACTGTAGATTTGATTTAACCTGAGATGAGAACACTGCTAGATGATTGAGAACAACCTCTTTGCGTTGTCCTTGTCTTCTTCCCTTTCTTTCTCTTCCTTTTCTGCCTTGTTTTCTTCCTTTTCTTTGGAATCTCGTGGCTGTTCTCTTCTCTCACGTTGCTGCCCTATTTATGCTTTTTTCTGCCTCCAAAATACAGCAACCACACCCCTCCTAATGTTAATTAGGGTTAAGTTAAGAGGGGGTGTGGGCTGTGGGCTGCCCAAGTCCATTATGGGCTGAATCTGTGGGCTGCCAACCCAACAACCTCCCCCTTCAGCCCATAAGGAAGGCTGTCCCATGACTCCTCAATGTGAAGCCATGTCGACCAATTGTCGGCATATTTCCTGTCTTTCTTTTGGTAAAGTTTTTGTCAATATGTCTGCTCCGTTGTCATCTGTGTGAATTTTCTGAAGCTGTAACTGCTTCTCTTCAAATACATTTCGAATCTAGTGGTATCTGACATCTATATGCTTTGACTTGGAATAAAACATTGGGTTCTTACACAAATGGATGACACACTAGCTGTCACAATGTATCACATAATTTTCCTGTTTCAGTCCCAATTCTTGTAAGAATTCTTTCATCCATAACATTTCTTTGCATACCTCTGTAGCAGCAATATATTCTGCTTCTGTGGTGGAGAGAGCAATACACCTTTGCAACATGGATTGCCATGACACAGCTCCCCCTGCAAAAGTAAGTACATAACTTGAATTGGACTTTCTCGTATCTATATCTCTTGCCATATCTACATCTGTGTAACCTGTCAACACATGTGGTCCACCTCCAAAGCTTAAACAAACCTTAGAGCTCCCTCTGAGATATCTAAAAATCCACTTCACTGCTGCCCAGTGCTCTTTGCTTGGATTTGCAAGAAATCTGCTAGTAACACCAATTGCATATGCGATGTCTGGCCTCGTACATACCATTACATACATTAAACTTCCAATTGCTGAAGCATAAGGAATCTTTTGCATTTTCTCCTTTTCCTCATCACTTGACGGACTCTTTCTTCTAAACTCCTCATTCAACAAACTGCTTGTTATTTGACTCATAATGACAACACCATCTGGCGCAGAATTACCGAGGGAAACCACCGGTGTCTCCCAACTTTCTGATAATGAACTGAGAAATAACAATACCTGCAACTCATCATCAAGAGACATTTTCATAGAGGATAACTGGTTAGTAATACTTTGCATTTCATTCAAATGCTCAGCAATAGAAGCACCTTCTCTATATTTTAGGTTCACAAGATTTCTAATCAAAAAAGCTTTGTTGCCAGCTGTTTTTCTTTCATAGAGACTTTCCAACTTTTTCCAAAGAGAATATGCAGAAATTTCAGTAGAAACATGGTGAAAGACACTATCATCAAGCCACTGTCGAATAAATCCAATTGCTTTTCGATCTAACATCTTCCACTCATCATCTGTCATAGTTATAGGTTTTGCACTATCCCCTGCAAAGGTCCATACAAATCTTTGCAATACAAGAGATCTTCCATTCTTGGTTTCCATATCTAATTGTTTCCATTTAAACTAATAATGCGAGAAACATTACTGACCTCCATGTTCAAATACAAAATTAAATCACCAAAACCCCTTTGCTCTGATACCAGTTGATTCGAAATATATTTGAAGAGAAGCAGTTGCAGCTTCAAAAAATTCACACAGATGACAACGGAGCAGACATGTTGACAAAAACTTTACCAAAAGAAAGATAGGAGATATGCCGACAGTTGGTCGACATGGCTTCACATTGAGGAATCATGGGACAGCCTCCCTTATGGGCTGAAGGGGGAGGTTGTTGAGCTGGCAGCCCACAGATTCAACCCATAGTGGGCTTGGGCAGCCCACAGCCCACACCCCCTCTTAACCTAACCCTAATTAACATTAAGAGGGGTGTGGTGGCTGCGTTTTGGAGGTAGAAAAAAATATAAATAGGGCAGCAACGTGGGAGAAGAGAACAACCATGAGATTCCAAAGAAAAGGAGGAAAACAAAGCAGAAAAGGAAGAGAAAGAAAGGGAAGAAGACAAGGACAACGCAGAGAGGCTGTTCTCAATCATCTAGCAGTGTTCTCATCTCAGGTTAGATCAAATCTACAGTAGACTCTTGCTGTGATTACTTGGGGAGGTTTTAGATATCGTGGACAGTGATGTGATCCTTGTATCCCAGTTGTTCTCTTGTGATTGTTGCTAGGGTTTACATTGATCTCTGCAATTCCTACTTCAATTATCTGTTTTCTTGTTTCTAAAGCTTTATTGCGGGGAATGAGTTCTCTTCGTTATGTTGTTTTGCTGGTTTCCTTGAACTCGATCATTTGTCTCATTGGAATGCCCTGCTACCTGGATTCGTCAATCTTCGTGGCCCAAGATCTGACCTTTTCTCTTTCTTGAGGACGCAATTTGAGTTGCACGTCAAGTGGTTGTTGCTCTTATTTTGCTAGCTTTTCTTTGTTTGATTCTCAATTGGCGTTCTTGGCATCTCGCTGCCCTTCCACAGCCATCCATCAACCCTCCACAACCGCCCAAAGCAATTCCCACAATTGCTTAAAAGATCGTCGCCAAATTCCGCCGTCATCTCCACCACCACGGATCATCCTTTGATCTCCCCATGAATTGCAACAGGTTCTGGTTTTCTACCTTACTGCTGCTGCAATTTAGTTATCCTTATTTGAAAATCCCAAAAAAATTATTCCTATATTGCTGCATAAACTTTTCGTCATAAAGTTTTCATCTCTACGATGAAAGATACATTGTAGAATTCCAACCGTATAGCACCGTCTGTTTGATCTTGCTACTATGTTTTTTTTTCTATCCAAATCTCTATGAAATTTTTATGACATCTTTGACATTTCCTAACAGCAGATTTCCTTTGGTTTTTGTCAAAAAATTCTCAATATAAACTATTGATATTTTACGTCTAATCTGCTATACTTGAAAATCTACACTGTAAAATTTCAGCCGCATAGCACTGTTTGTTTGATCTTGATACTATGTTGTTTCTATCCAAATCTCTACGAAATTTTTATGATAGCTTTGACACTTCCTAACAGTGGATTTCCCTTTGGTTTCATCAAAAAATTCTTAATATAAACCACTGATCTTTTACGTCTAATATGCTATACTTAAAAATCTGTGCTGCAGAAAATTTCAGCCGCATATTGTTGCCTTAACCCATCTATTTACAATCTTTTTTGAATGAAATTTTGTATACACTTCATAGATCATCTTGGCTTCCATCTAAGATTGATCTATTAAGAAATTCATCTCTAAAAACGATTTTGTGTTACTGTAAATTTTCGTCGTAAACCGCTAAAATTTTTCGACGAAAATTCTGCAATCGCAACTTGCACCAATTTCCTTGCTGTTATACTGCCGAAATTTTCTTGATTAAATTAGACATCCTTGCTGTCATATAAACTGTGATTTTGCTATCAATTCCCTCCTCAATTCTCTCAAGTTTTTGGTGAAAATTACGTCGAGAAACCGTTGTTTCTTCGACGACAATTCTACTCTTATAAGACAGCACATACTTGCTGCAACTTCCACAGATTTCTATCAAACCTTTGCTACCATCTACCACAGATCCAAAACTTTCATCCACAGCCCTAAAACTCCACCAAATCACACCCTCAAACTGCACCCAAAATAGCCACAAAACAAGCCTAAACCGTAGCCTACATCCACCAATCCACCAACCCTTTCGACCATCACCTCTCTCAACCAATACATGCCTTTAACCCGACAACAAAAGAGAGATCTTAACATTACAGATTTGGCGGCATATACTATGGCATCTGAGGAGGTAATCAATGCTAAATTCGAAGCCTTCGAGGCGCGAATGGGGGATAAGATTCGGACGCTCTTTACCGAACTCAGATTGGGCCGACCACTAAGCCCGAAGAAATCACATCAAGGAGAGCTTTGCCCAATCGCACCAAGCCCAAAGATATGACTTCCAAGAGAGGGGAAGCTCTATGACCGACCCCAACTATCCATGCATGAGAGTGGACTTCCCTAGATGGGAAGAAGGAGATCCGATTTGTTGGATCTCGTGCGCGGAGCGATATTTTCAGTACCACAAAACCGCGGATGCATCTATGGTGAAAATTGCAGCTATACATCTTGAAGGGGATGCTATATAGTGGTTTGACTGGTTTGAACATACTTATGGAGTCCTTTCATGGCGACAATTCAAAGGACTGCTGATACGCTTTAGACCAACCGATTACGAGAATATTAACGGACAACTAGCAAAGATCCGACAAACCTCCACCATTCAGGAGTACCAAACCAGGTTTGAAAGGTTATCTAATCAAACTCGTGATCAGTCTCAAAAACAGCTATTGAGGACCTTCATTGAGGGCTTGAAGCCGGAGATCCGAGGAGAAGTTAAAGCACGACAACCGTACACGCTTATGGCAATCATCTCTTTCACACGGCATCAAGAGGAGCAATTGAACTATGAAGCTCGGAGGACTAGGGTCACTCCTCAACCAGCAATATTGAAGCCCTCAGCCCTCCCTATCGATCGAGTCCCTACACCAAAGAGGTTAACAATAGAAGAGCTTCGGGAGCGATATGCGAAGGGGTTATGTTGGCATTGCGACGAGCCGTGGAGCCGTGAGCATCACTGTAGTAAAGGGAGACTTCTTATGATTGAACCAATAGAAGAAGAGGTCATTGAACATCCAGAAGAGAGCCTTGAACATGAAGAAGAAGATATAGAAGAAGAGCCACAATCGACTGAAGTTACAGTACATGCACTAGCCGGCTACTCAAACCCGCAAACAATGAAAGTTGAAGGCCTTCTCAAACAATAACCGATCACTGTTCTCATCGACACGGGCAGTACTAAAAACTTTCTAAACAATAAGGTTGCTGTCCAGATGGCTTTACCTATCGAGAATTGCAGCAGGTTTGACGTTAAGGTCGCCAATGGATGAATTTTGAAGTATGATCGTAGGCGCCCGCAAGTGAAATTGTTGTTAGGCCTTACCAAGAGATAATTACAAATTTCTTCCTTCTCCGTCTTGATGATCATGAGGCCATGCTCAGAATTAAATGGTTGACGACATTAGGTGATATTTCTTGGAATTTTATGCAACTAATTATGAAATTTTACAGTAAGGAGAAACAGGTGATACTGAATGGGAAACGTGGGGGCGACGTAACGACGATTTGCACACAACAAATGAAGAAGGTTTTGCATAAAGCATGCAGCGGCTTTTTGGTACAACTTGAGCAGCAAACTAAGGGAGAGCCAATAAAATTTGAAGATCCAAACCTACTTCCTTTGCTTGCTGAATTTTCAGATATATTTGATGAACCGCACAACCTATCTCTTACCCGTCAGCATGATCATTATATAACGATTCTTTCAGGCAAACCTCCAGCAAATACTCGGCCATATCAGTATCTACATCTCCAGAAGGATGAAATAGAAAGGATTGCAAAAGAGATGCTCGAAACAGGAGTTATTCGACCAAGTTGCAACCTCTACTCTTCACCGGTGCTACTTGTACGCAAGAAGGACGGAACATGGCGAATATGCGTTGATTACCGAGCTCTCAATGGCATAACCATCAAGGACAAATACCTTATTCCAATAGCAGATGAATTGTTAGATAAAAGGGAACACAAATCTTTACAAAGCTGGACCTTTGATCCGGGTATCATCAAATATGAGTGTGCGAAGAAGACATACCGAAAACCACCTTTTGAACACACAACAACCACTACGAATTTTTTCTTTCTTCAACAGAAGGTGGAATATCTTAGGCATATTATATCAAAGGAAGGTGTGACAATGGACCCCTTCAAAATTGGAGCAATGCAAAACTAGCCGATCCCGAGAAACATAAAATTGCTACATGACTTTCTGGGTTTAACAAGCTACTACCGCAAGTTCGTGAAAAGCTACAGAAAGATCAGTGCATCACTTACTTCCTTACTGGAAAAAGATGTCTTCCAATGGTTGGACAGAGCCTCCGCTGCCTTCAACAAACTTAAGGCAGCCATGACGACGACGTCGGTGCTAACACTACCATATTTCAATCGACCCTTCATTATTGAGGCTGACGCATTGGAGTCGGAATTGGAGTCATTCTCATGCAAGATGGTTGACCACTTGCATACAGTAGCAAGACATTATCTCCCTCCCATCAAAATAAGTCAACATATGATAAGGAGATGCTCGCCATTGTGCGCGCAGCAACGAGGTAGAGACCCTACTTAATTGGTCGATGATTTCAAATTAAAACCGACCATAAAAACCTAAAGTACTTTTTTGAGCCAAAGATATCGTCCTAGCAACAAAAATGGGCTTGACGTGCAACTCAAATTGAGTCCTCAAGAAAGAGAAAATGTCAGATCTTGGGCCACGAAAATTGACGAATCTAGGTAACAGGGCATTCCAACGAGACAAATGATCGAGTTCAAGGAAACCAGCAAAACAAAACAACGAAGAGAACTCATTTCACGCAATAAAGCTTTAGAAACAAGAAAACAGATAACTGAAGTAGGAATTGCAGAGATCCACCAAAACAAGACCATCAGTATGCTGAATCAAAGTAACAACGGTAAGACCTAACATCACTCGCATTCTTACCGAGTAAAACTCGCGGATCCCCTCCTATCTCCTGCGACCCAAGCCGACAGTCACCGAGACGCCGGATCTGGCTTCTATTTCACATCAGACGACTGAATCCGGCGCCTTCTCCGAGACTCCCATCACGATTAAAGCAATCGACCGGGAAAACCCTAAATCCGCATTATATACACCATTCGGAAGGCCGAGGACGGAGGGAGGAGGACGAGACGAAGCAACCGATGGCGTGAGAGAGGAGAATCGAGAGATACTCCCCGATCTAAGCGGAGGATTACGCCCGTCCTAATAGCACTTTAGTCCGCTTGATGGGTAGTTTCCCTAATTAATTATATTTCCGCTGTATATTATTCGTTGTACAATTTCTAAATACGATATTTATCATTATGGATCTTTAATTTAGCACATATGTAACCCTCTTATTAGTATAATTTTCAAGAATATATATATATATATATATATATATATATATATATATACTCAATGGTTATTGATTTTTTACATTTACCTCCCTAAATTTATGTTAGCACATAATATCCCTTTTATTAGTATTTTATTAGAAAACTTAATTATATATATAATATCCTCCATAGTTAATAATTTTTATAATTATGAAATACACCAGAAAGACTCATTTATGTCCCATATTTTGAGATTTATAGCTTTGTCAGGAATAATAAAGATATATTCTAGAATTTTTTTAAATAATATAATACTGAGTTATAATCATTTTTTCATTAAGGTATTAATTAATAACTTATTAGTAAATTTAAATTAATATTTAAATATTCTAATACGTTAGTTGAATACTATAATAAAATCTAAATATCACTAATAATTATCATAAAACAAAGTATATTAGACCTTTTATAATCATTTATTTTAATTATTTATCTCATATAACTTTCAATAGTTAAATATGTGTTCGTTTAAATAAATAAGGTCAAATTTTAATATTTAGTGTAAATTAGATATGCTCAAGCTATTTAGAATAATTTAATCCATAAATCATAATTGAAGCATAAAAAAAATAAAGTACCATTATAATAAAAATTAATGTAATACTAATACTTTAAGTTTTTAAGAAATAATAAATTATTGATATCATATATATTTTATCTTTAGATAAAATATTGATATATCTAGTATTTACTAAAGATTTTATAATTATAGAGGATCAATACTATCCTTGTAGAATAATTGTACTATATTTGGATATACAATATTGAACTGTAAGGATATTAAAAATAATATTATCCTACCCAATCATATAATTATTTAAAATATATTCTCCTTCGAAATTATATAAATTATGTGTATCATTATGAATATTATTTTTTAATATCATTTAAGACTAATTTTTTAATATAATTTTATAAATTTATTAGTTCAAGCCATTGTGACGATTATAAGATCAATATAATAATATAAAATATATCTTAAATATCTTATAAATGATCAAATATTTATTATAATTTATACCCGATAAGTTTATCATCCTAGACGAATTTAACGATTACAAGTCAAATAAAACTTAGAGATATAAGTTACAAATAATATTTATTAAAATTTTTAATTTAATTATATAAAAAATTATTCAATAGAAATAATTATAATAATAATTGAACATAATCAGCATAATAAAAACTTATATGATGATAATAAACATGAGAAAATAAAATTTATTTTATAATTTCAAAATATATGCATATGAATAACTAAATAAATTCTAAAAAATAATAATTAAAATTAAAGTATCATAAGCAATAAAAATTTTACTTATATGTCACGTGAGAAAACTATAAAAGAAATCCATAATTTATATTTTCTTTATTATATAAAGAACCCAAATGAACTAAGTGGCACCTAAGTGGCTATCTAAGTGGGCCACATAGATTGGATAGCTTAGAATTAGGCCACGAGCCAAATAAAATAGAACCAATCAACCAAACTAGTCAAAATTGACCTATCACAAGGTAGATTTAAATTGGGTCAAAATCAAAGTTGCCCAAGGTCAAAATTATATCTTGACCAAAGTCAAAATTAGGGCTTAACCAAATTGCGCAGCTCGTAATTTCTCATCTGGCATAGGGCCAACTTGTTCATTATAGTTTCCTCATCATAGTGAACTCCTCAACGGTGGATCCTCACCTCGACACCTCAACGCACACTGACAGTTGCTCCGCGGTTGACGACGACGACCTTGCATTGCATAGGCGCCGATGATGCTTTACTATCGCAACCTGCGCTGTTGTGAAGCTTGGCCTCCAACAACATCTCGTCGACATCGACCATGGCTAACAAATACTTTTGCGACACCTGTCCCGCGGTGCCTTCAACGTGTCATCTTTCGATGCATGCCCACACCTTGTATCGCTCCACCCCACCACCATCACGCTTTCATGCTGCAAACCACCCAAATTGCATAGTGCAAGCACCATAAGATCACAACAAAAGTAATAATTTGATATCATCAAAGAAGATATAATATCTAGTTTCTTTAAATAACTTAGATTTCAATTACATACCTCTAATACCCATTGTTAGAAATAAAAACTACAAGGCAAAATAACTTAATGTTAAGATTAAAATTATAAATATTATAGATCAAGAATAGATTGGTATGTACCTTTTAAATACGATATTCAACATAATATCTTTATCGTTATAAAGTATCTCTATTATTAATTATATCACCGTAAAAATATACACAAAAAAGTTAAACTTATATTCTTCGAAAGATGAATCATGTAATAACCATGACTGACTTGCTTCTAGAAAGATCCCCTTCACAACCAATAGAATTCCTAGATTATGATCATCAATAATAGATAAATTAGAACATTCAATAATATATATTCTCAACAACCACCTCTATTAATTCCTACTTTAAATCTTGATGAACGTAAATACAATTAAAAATAATTTATTAACTCTAAATAGTTATAGTAAATCATTATGTCACTAGAATATATGTGAAATAGATGTGCAAAGTCAATACCAAATACAAGTCATATATAATTTTTTTAATTTCTAATGCATGCTCCTAAGAAAATGATTATCCGATGTCATTAGCACTTCACCATAGTCATGAATTTTTAACTCCCCTATAAATAAAATTACATCATCATATGATTGCTCAAAGTCACCACAAACTTTATTAAGCATAATTTCTTGTGCAAAATAAGCTTTTTTAAGACATAACAACTTCAATTTTTTTTTAATATCTATAATAATCATGTTTGGAGTATAATAATCATTTGTTAAAAAAAAATTTCTTTTATTTTCTCCATAATAAAAGAATTGTTATAATCTTCGTGATCCTTATTTAATCTTGAAAAAATACATTACTATATTTTAGAAAACTTAGTAATTCTAAAACAATCGGCTCCACCATGGGCACACTTGAGAATATTTTATCTCAAGTTATATCTCTTACTTGCAACATATTTGATCTCAAGTATCTACAAATAACATACTCCTTCAATGCTTTTTGGACTTCTACCTTAAATTAGGTTAGATAATATTATATAAACTAATATCATTAATAATATGTATTTATCATATATATATATATATATATATATATATATATATATATATATATATATATATATATATATATATATATATATATATATATATATATATATATATATACCTGACCAACAAAAAGGTCATTAGAGGCAAATTCATCATATAAGGAACCATGACATTTAATAACAAGCCATCATCTTAGCTATCATTATATTCATTCATCGTTCCTTCATTATTGTTATTATACATATCTTGACCTTATACGACTCGTTCATCAACAACATCAAGTGAAGTATAAATATTTGAGCTTATGTTACCATCAACCTCTTCCCTTATTCTTTCTTCAGCGATTCCATTTGTAAACGCATCACCGCTATCATCATCTTCTTCTTCATTATAATAAAATAGAGTTTAGGCTTTATGAGCTACCATACATTTTACTTTCACATAGTATTGATATCTCACCTAAAATTTAACTATTAATGTCATTAATAATCAAAAAAACTTTTTAAGGAAGAGGATCATCCCTACAATGAGATTATTAGAACATAATATGTAAATGTAAGGATAAGCAACTTGTCACAAAGATAGCTTTGATATAACAATAAAATAGTATTATAATAATAATAATAATAATACAATAATAGATCAATAAAATAGTAAAAGAAATAACATGGTAAAATAAGGCCACAAGAACCCTAGATATTTGGCATGCTACTATATTTATGAAACCCTACTAAACTCATTAAATATATACCTAAACTTCGATAATATACTTATGTTGTTGTTTCACGGATGATGATTTCGACAAGAAGAGCAAGGAGAAGAAACACAAAGAACTAAATGTGTGAGAATGAGAAAGGAAGGATAAGAAGAATGAGGAGAAGAAGGATGAGGAGAAATCTAAGAGATTGAATGAGAAAGATAGATGCCTTCTTCTCGGCTCAAATGAAAGAACGACAATTATATCTCACAATTGCTCAAACCACTAAAAGTAAATTATATTACATTCATAAAAGGAACAAAACTCAAACTAAATAAGAATCAATCTCTAAATCAGATCAAACTCATGTGAACTGATGATTTATACCTCTGATTTCAGCTATCCATGCTCGAAAAGTAAGAAAGAAAAGTGCTTATTGAATATCCAAATTATATGAGAAGAATTCTTACAATAAGTTTTACAATATTAACAATATTGATCGATTTATTTTCTCTGAGATATTTTTTTGATATATCGGTAAGAATAAAATTTTTACTTTGATAAAATTCTTCTATAGTGTTATTGTTGAACCAAAATTTATGTTCTTTTAGAGAAGACTTATTGTAAACCTATTATTATTATTAGTGATAATGGAGGTTTGAAGTGGACTAGGTCCCATGATTTTTTTCGCATTCGATTTTTCATGTAAAAAATTCGATGTCTCACTTTGTGATTGATTTATTATTTTACCATTTATGTTGCTCTGATTAATATTTACTTTTGATAATAAATTAGTATTTTGGTGAGAAACCTATTTTGACACACAAAGAGGAAAAAAAATTATTCCGCTATAATAGTTTTTCCCAACAAAGTGGTATCACAGCCAGGTTGTTTAGTGCTAGTTTTTCTTGTGTGATTGAAATGGAAGAGTCAGATGATATAATTAAATTAAACTCATCAAATTATTTCACTTACAAACGTATGATGAAATATTTATTATATTACAAAGATTTGTATAAGCTCGAAAAATATTTTACTATAGAAGATGAGGAATAAAAGGTTCAACATACAAAAACTATTGCTTATATTAGAAGATAGATGAATATAAATTTGTACGAGCATATTTATGATGAAACCATGTTATTTGGCAAAAATTAGAAAATCTCTTTATAAAAAAGATAGTGAGAAATCTAATTTATCTTGTCAATTTAAAGTATAAAGATAGTGGTAATATTGTTAAGCACATAAGCTTGCTTCAGAGTCTTGCAAACAAGCTGGTTGATATGAAAATGAATATAGATGATGAGATGCAAGAATTATTATTTCTTAACTATTTAGTAAAAAGTTGGGAAATATATATGGTGATAATTTCTAACTCCATGAGGAGACTTTTGTAGGAAAATATGGGGGCCACATCACAGAAAAATAAAAAATAAAAATCTCTAAATTTTTCATAAATGTGTTCGATGTTGTGCGAATTAGTGCGTAAAATCCACAAAACTGAAAATTGCATATATGAAAGATTATGTTATATAGGGAGATCGTATATCCTTGAATCTCTATAGATATATAAGAGAGGATAAAGGAGGTTAAGTGTCCTCATTTTTAGTGGTGTTCCATATAATAGGGCTATGACGACTCTCTTCAAATCTCTAGGCCTACTATCTGAGGAGAAGGGAAGAAGAGAATAGGAGGTGGCAACCAAAAACCTCTAGCCTATGAACCTTTGGTTCCCTCCTATTTATATAGGCCCCTTGTCCACTTAACCATAATGAATTCTGCCCTATTGGATATTAGATCTCCATCCAACTACCCAAGCCTCTTAGATTAGTGGATCTCTATCCAATAATCTCTCATTGGTTCTTATTTGATCTCAGATTTTGATGAATCTTAGGTGTTGAATCTCAGATTTTGATGATAAAATCAATTGATAGTGTTTATGAATTAATCTATGTTTTGAGTGATGTAGGAAGCTTCGATCAGGGAGAGACAATTAAAGCAGAAAGAATCATGTTGGGCCAGAGAAAACATGTCAGAAGATTGGACGTCGTGCCGAAGGATCGATCGACGTATCGACAAAAGGCTTTAGGCTATAGGTTCGGGCATCGGGCCAAGAAGAGCGGATACTATGCCAAGGAAATTAGAGTTGCTGAGGTCAACTGGTCGATTAGGCAATAAACCGCAAGAGAGGACGATGCACCGAAGAATCGGAGGAAGCATCGATAAACCAATGACATACCGGACAACACTTGATTAGCTTATCGAGATCGAAGTGGGTTTTAAGTGTACAAGATTAACTATGATATCAAACATAAAGCAAAATGAAGTCCCGGAATCAAAAATAAGATTTCGTTGGGAGTTCGAGAGTTCATCGGAAGTTCTGCTGGAATTGACCAAGAAGCTTAGGAACTGTTAGGATCAAGAGTGGTACTAGGAGGGGGGGGGTGAATTAGTGCAGCAAAAAATTCTTTGATTTTATATAAAGTTTGTCTCGATTCAAATCATTTCGGAAAGATGTTGAACTTAAAACTTTTGTAAGAATGTAAGGAGAAGCTCAAGGAGGTTTGTACTAAAGTAAATTGCATAAAAGAAAAAGCAAACCAGAATTTAGAGTGGTTCGGTCAATGAGACCTATATCTACTTTAGATTCCTTCTTTGTCGAGGTCACCGGCATCCATTAAAGGCCTTCCTTCAATAGACGAAGACTAACCACCTCTTTACAATACTTTCTCCTTTTCATGGATTTAGGAGAAAACCCTTATAAGTCTCACAACTCTATTGAATGATCTCAATACTTAGAAAGAGAGGAAGAGAACTCTAACACTTTTTGCAATACTTTAACACTCAAGAATTCAGGATTATGCTAATGCTTTCGTGCCCTTTCATGCAGAAAAGGGTGGGGTATTTATAACCCCCAATTAGCTTCTAAATTGAAGCCAAAAAGTATCAAATCCCTAATTTTCGGGGTATTGGCAATACCATCGTCATTATTGGGTGATACCATCACCTAACACCTGATATCGGATAGTACCATCGCTTGATAGAGCTCGGAGATCGAGCTCTGGCGGTACCATTGCCTGATAGGGGCGGTACCATTGCTGGCAGCATTAACTACCGATGGTACCATCACCCATACCACACGACGACCAAACCACTATAAAATCTTGTTTGCATTTCTTTTGAGCAATTTACTTTAACTGCAAACTACCTTCTTATTGCTTTCATTATGCTCCCTTACGCTTCTAAGTTAATATCTTTCTGCTTAGTTTTCAATGTATGAAAGATTTATGAACTCGACGTTTTACTACTGCACCAATTCAACACCCCCCCCCCTCTTAGTGCCGACTCATTCCTAACAATAGGATCCAATAATTCAGGGGCTTATTGGATATCCAATAAGATATGAGCTCCGTGGATATCTCATATCTGAACCTCTACTCGTCGTAATGCCTACCATATGTATGTGACCCTCTAGGCTCAATATCGAGCTAGTCATGAGTCATACCTGTCAAAACTCCTTCTATCTCAGTAAATTATTATCTCTATAATAATTCACTCGATTTATTGAGTGCGGATGTATTAGGCCACTACGTCGTAATCCCCAAACGATATTGGAAAATCCAATCCATTGGACCTATCTATTATCAATTACCGTATATCTATAATCCCTCATTCATCTAATATCATAAATATTATATACCGAGCATGGTGCTGTTAGATCGATATGGTTTCTACTTGAGTCTCACTCTAATCAGATTCTCTCGGAGAACTCTTTCTCTCAAACACCGAGAGTGGATGATCCTCTATCGACACTCAATAGTCCTCGTAAGGTTGGCTACCACTCCCGATAACCGGTTGTGCTAGATCTGAAACCTCAAGACCTATAAGTCTGGTATCAAAGAGTGGAGTACTCATACAGACATCTTTGGTGTCTTAAGTCTAAGGACCAGATACACCACTAGGACTATGAAATTGAACAATATAATATCATCAACCATCCACATTCCATGAGCAGATCAATTAGTGAACTTATTCTCCAATGAGCACATACACTATATCCCTAGTGTCTACACACGAACAGCTATGAGACTAGCCTCCTCCATCATATGTATGGGTATATAGTACATCAGTCTGTCTGGTTATCTCGATGTCTCTCTCGAATAACTTATGACCAAGATTATTTAGGATATGTGTTTAAAGTTGAATCAGTCTTATTATCGTAATCTCATTATGATTTACTTCTCATTGCATAGATCCATAAACATCATGATATATTCATGTAATAAGCAATATAAAATAATAAAATACTAATATATAATATACAAAAAGAGTGTGTGTCATGTCACATGTGTCATCACTCACGTGATTGACTTGCAGAGCACCTATGACTAGCAATCTCCCACTTGACCTAAAGTCAATCACCTATGTATCTGATCTCCAGACTCTTGTGACGCTCAAAGATAATCTGAGACAATGACTTTGTCAGTGGATCTACGATGTTATCTTCAGATGAAACTTTTTCCACTACTACATCCCATCGGGTCATGATCTCTTTGATCAGGTGAAACCTCCTCGGAATGTGTTTAGACTTCTGATGAGACCTTAGTTCCTTCACTTGAGCAATCACCTCGTTGTCGCAATATAAGAGAATCGATTCCTCGCTGACCGTCATGACTTTTAGATTTGTGATAAACTTCTTCATTCAGGCTCCCTCCTTTTCTGCCTTTGCTATAGTAATGTACTTTGCCTCTATAGTCAAGTTAGCAGTAGTATCTTGCTTGAAACTCTTCCAACATACTGCTCCTCCATTCAGGGTGTACACATACCCTGAATTTGACTTATTATCATCAACATCAGACTGGAAACTCGTGTCTATATAGCCTTCAACCTTGAGGCTACTGCCTCTATATACTAATAAAAGATTCTTAGTCTTTCTCAAGTACTTAAGGATACACTTTACTGCTTTCCAATGCTCCAAGTCTGGATCCGCCTGATACCTGCTCGTGATACTCAAAGCATGCACTATATCAAGCCAGGTATATAGCGTGACATACATGAGAGACTCTATTGTTGAGGCATAAGGTATCCTATCTATGTTTGCCATTTCTTCATGAGTCTTTGGGGACATACTCCTAGAAAGTGATGTCCCATGTCTCAATGGTATGAAACATCTCTTGGAATTTTTTATGTCAAATCTTTTAACAATGGTGTCTGTGTACATGGATTGGGACAATCCAAGCATCCTCTTGGATCTAACTTTATAAATCCGAATCCCCAAGATATATGATGCTTTCCCTAAGTCCTTCATGGAGATATGTCTATATAACCAAGTCTTTATTGTGGATAACATTCTTACATCATTCTCAATGATTAGGATGTCATCCACATGTAACACCAAGAAGGTAATAGTGCTCCCACTTACCTTCCTATACATACAAGGCTTATCTTCGTTCTTAATGAAGTTGTAAGATCTGATTATCTCATCAAATCATATGTTCCAACTTCGGAAAGCTTACTTCAGTCCATAAATGGAGCTAAGCAACCTACACACATTATTTGGACAGTCCTTAGACACGAATCTCTCAGGCTATATCATATACATCTCATCATCGAGGTTGTCATTGAGGAACACGATTTTTATATCCACCTGCCAGATCTCATAATCATAGTATGCTGCAATAGCCAATAGAATTCAAATGTATTTTAGCTTGACTATGGGTGAGAATGTTTCGTCATAGTCAACACATTGTTTCTAACGATATCTCTTAGCCACTAGCCTTGCTTTATAGGTTTCTACATTTTCATCTACCCTGATCTTCTTCTTGAAGATCCACTTGTAACTGATAGGTACAATACCCTCGGGTGCATCAACTAGGTTTCAAACATTATTCGAGTACATGTAATCCATCTTAGAATTCATGATTTTTTATTACTTCTCGGAGTCTATACTCATAATAACCTCCTCGTAGGTCTAAGGAGCAATATCTTCAACATCATTTTCTCTAATATGTCTCACATATATCTCAGGAGGATGAGATACTCTATCGAACCTATGTAAAGTTGAAACTTGTGTGCTAGGTACCTAAATAGACTTAGGCTGTGGAGTGGTGCTTGAGCTAGGTTCTCAAACCTCGCTCAACTATATCACACTCTCACTATCTCCGCCAAGAATGTATTCCTTTTCGATGAACATCACTCTCTTGGCTATAAAGACTTTTTGGTACTAATAGAAATAATACCAAAAGAAAGAGAGAGGAGAGAAAACGTTAGGGTTTTGAGACTTTTGTTAAACGATTAATCGATTTCAGCCCAAATTTTATAACGAGAATCCTTTCAATAAGCTCTATAATCCTAATGGTGTTGATTTGTCTTCTCTGATATTCTTTTTTAATATATCCACTTGGTGAGATCTAAACTTTTTCTTTGATAAAATTTATTTATGGTGATGATGATATGTTATTGTTGAACTAAGATATATGTTTTTAATGTTATTATGATTATTTTATATGTTATTCTGAAAAAGATTTATTATAAACATATTATCATATTATCATATGAAGTGGAATATAGTCTCGTGTTTTTTCTAACTTTTTATGTAAAAAAGCTAGAGTATCTCATGATTTATTCTTCTATTATTGGACTCTATTTTGATAAAAAAAATTATTATAATATTTTTCCTAACACCATAGTTGATTCTCCGAATAATAAGGCGGAAAGACAGAATAGCTTATTCCATTTTCCCCAATTCATGGATATCAAACGAACACCAAATCCACAACACGTGGCGGCACTTCTGCTGCCCAATCTTTGATATGCTTCATACCACATTCTGTAGTCTACACCGCTCTCCCTGACAGCCGAGTCGCTGAGCCATATCCCAATCTTGTTTAGGAGCTACCAAGTACAAAATCTGGAGTCGTTATATCAATCAAAATCCTATATTGTGGTCCCGTTTTCTAGTTCGCGACGGCGATCATGGCGACGTTAAGGAGATCCCTCCTCTGTCTACGCCAAACCCTAATGCTTAGTGATACGAGATCTCCAGTATCCCTCAGGTACCTAGCATTCCTTTGATCTGTTCCCTGTATGCTTCGTTCCTCGATTCGATCCTCCATTCATGCCTCATTTCTAAGTGGTTCCTCGGATCCTAGGGTTTTCGTCTAATTTGGTCTTCTATCTCGATTCAGATCGCATGTTGGAACCATTTCTCGGTTTTATTCGGGTCATGGGTCGGTTGACGTTGACCTCTCCGACGAAGAGAGCAAGCGCCGGCTTCATAACAGGTTTTTCCCTCTTTATTCCATCGTGTCGAGTCGATTCATGTGTAGTGCGATCCTGCTATCCATAAAGATTGCATCTTGTCGTGGGTAGGTTGTTGTACAGGAGCAGGCAAAGGGGGTTCCTTGAATTGGATTTGGTTCTGGGGGCATGGGTAGAGGAGAACATTCGTGCCATGGATCAGCTCCATATCAGAGCCCTCATGGATGTTCTCGACCTGGTGAGTCTAGCTTACTTCTGTTATACCTTATGCTTAGATTACAGCCAAACCATTGTGGTTTATGGTATACAGGAACCACTGAGGTTCCCTTGTTCTTCTCTTCTTTGACAAAATCGTCTTATAATTCCTTTTATGATCATTTTTGAGGTTCAATAATTCTAGCAACAAAAAGTAATAAAAGTGTTCTTCAATTGTGTCTAACATTTTAAAGACCATCTCATCGTAACAAAATAATATTCTTAGATAGACGAAGGAAGAGCTTTTATCATATATTACAACAACTGAAATGATCTTCCAATTTACAGTGTTTTCATTTAGATTTGAACCACACAGTTTTTATGTGGATTTACATGTATTTGATCTCTGGAAGTAGTGTTAAACCTTTTCACTAACCAGCTTGTGAAACTTTATGCTTATGTTATTACTATTAGAAACAGCGGCAACTCGATTTTTGATGCTTGGATTCATTTTTGAAGAATCAGAACTAGCAGCTATTCTTGTAGAAATATCAAGGTTCTTTGGTTTGAAGAATCTTTAGCCATGAAGTGAGATTTTAGACAAAACAAACTTCTTTAAAGTAGCTAGCAATAACCTCAATCTAGCCTTGGCTCCACGGTTGTGTTTCTTGTTTTCAACTTAGGTGACAGTATTTTCCACCTTGCTAGCTAGATTCACCTGTTGAACTCTGTTACCTAGCAAACAAACATGGGTGTGCCCATGTTGTGTTGCTGGGTAACAACAATCCAGGAGATCCCAATTGTGTTTCTTCTTTCCACAACTTAGATAACATACTTCTTTTCAACTTCTAAGTTTGTTATGTTGTTTAGAAGCTTTAGTATTTTCCACCTTAAGACCCAATTGGGTGATTAAAGCTTTAACTATTAAATCTTAAGAAATCTGAAATAACATCCCAAAGGTACTTGCTTGATTGTTTTTACTTCACTATGTTTTGAGATTTACATTTTTTATCTCTTTCCCTCGATTGCCCTCGATCTTCAAATTACCATCATGAGATGTTGATCCTAGTTATCAGATCGCTACCCATAGACCTTGGATTTTTGTTTAGATATGAAGGCAAGTGGTTTGCAATGAAGTTGTACTGAGCTGTAGGGTGTTGCATGTGATATCAGGGATACCTGCAGGGTTTGGCTGAACATACATCAAGTTTTTACACCAATCATCTAGGGTGGTGGTGTTTTTCTAATCTTTCTTGATTCCGGTAACTCAAATAACTTGCAAGTATCATACAAGTTCATGCTGTTATTAAGAAGGAAACTTGGAATTAGTACTCGGAAAACAAATTAAGATGGTAACATGGTTCTTATTCCATTAGTCGAACTTGCCACACATTCATGCAACATTTATTACCTACTTTGTTGACTTTATCTGCAGCTCTCAGTGCCAATGACATTGCTAGATTTTTTAGAAAGATTCTTTGACAAGAGATAATTCTAAAATTTAAGTTTTTATATAGCATTGACACTATCATGGTTTCTAATAAATTCTTCAGGAAAACCCAGATTTGTGGAAGTGGCTAACAGGCCAAGAGCAACCACCAGAAGCAGTCAAGATCAATCCTGTACAGCATTTGAAAACATGAAATGTTTTCATTCTATCATTTGGTTTTTCTTTTCATGTTTTTGTTTTTTGAAACATGGTTTTGTAGGTATTTTGTGCCATTCAATCCAAGGTCATGTCAAATCTCAACAGCCATGCTGCTCCAGAGACCCGAGCAAATCCTGGTCAGCCATGGGTAAGAGGATGGGATGATAAGAAGGGAGCGGAAGGTGGTCCAACACACGGGAACCAGTGATGCTAGAATCTTTTTGCCACTGCAAATAGATAATGAGAACTCTCATAGATGTTCCAAGTAGTATGTAAGATAATGTCGCAAACACCAGGTCTATGTTATTAGTGATGAAGAATCAGCATGTCATGTAATAATCCAAATTTCTTTCGATAAAACAGATAAATTCCTTGTTTCAAGGAATACCTGCACTAGTTCTCCATGTCGGGTTAATTTGTTTGGAGTTTACTGAATGTTTATTCATGATCAATGTTTTCCTGTAAACCAAAGAAATAACCTGCTCCAATTTCTCTGTGATCGTCAGTAGTTATATTTTACTACTGTTATTATTATTTTGTCATTCGACTTGTGATTTTGATCTGAATTATCTTCATTGCGTTGATGTCATGGCAGATTGGTTGGTGAATAATGGGAGAATGCAGATGTCACCATGCTGCACCGTCTTCACGTCCCACCTTCCTCCTCTTCAGGTACAATCTACTACTAAGCATTCCTCCTCTTCATCTCCTTCCATAATAAATCAAAATTGACACTAATTACTAATCATTAACATTCTTAGAGGATGAACTCTTTGGATCTTATAAGTTCAAGCATGAACAACTTCTTTCTGTTTCTCCCTTTTGTTGGGCTGCAAACTGCAACCCGTCCATAAGATGGCCAAATGGACCAAAGAACTCATAATTTTACAGAAACTATGTTTCTGACATCACCTATTAACCTTAGCGATTAAAAGGAATACAAACTTGATAATACAAGTAACAGGTTATGGGAGAAAAACGTTGGATTATAAATGTGCATAAAGCACATACATTTCTAAAGGAAAGTTAGTGCAGTCATTACATGAAAAGAAATCAATTTCTGAACTCAAATCAAAGTTATTTTGTAAAAGAAATAATATAAATATTTCTATTCCAGTTCTTATTATCCCCTCAGCAGTCAAGGAAGACCAGCTAATGAATGAAGGATAAAAGATACATAATTACAGATAAAGAATGTAAAACGACACATGGTCGAACTGAAGATTAAGTGGAAATTTGGCTTCGACTAGGAAAAATATATTGCTGTGGAAAAACCTGGATGCTGTTGATGGATTCTCAACTTTGATCAACTTGGAAGACCTTGTTGGGCTTTGATCACCAGTTCTTCTGTGGTGGTGCCAATGATCTCATTTGCTCGCTTCAGGGGAACACAGTAGATTCTTCCAATAGAATCCTGTATGCATAAGCTTGCCATTTTAACTGTGCAAAGGTGCATTAGAGTAAACTAGAGTATACTAATAATGTCTTCAATCCATGGTCTATTCACTAAAATCAAGCAACATGGGAGGACACATACAATCACTGCAAGATATGCTGTTAAAATCTGCCTTTGTCTTCCATTAGGATATTTTCTTGTTAGCTTACTGAAGTAGTAAAACCTTGCATTACATTTTGGCTATAAATCATTTGTCTCTCTCTATGATTCTTTTACTTTTGTAGCATCAAGAACTGTCATCATTTGGCAGGCATTGAAAATGGAGTATCATGAACCAAAAAGCTGGAGAAGCAGCAGAACGCAAACTTACTCTTGCAACAATACCAAGTTTCTCCAGCTTTCGGACAGCATCCTCGACTTCAAAGTTGATATCCTCGTGAAACTGTTCTCTGATGAGTTCTTCACATTTGTGGTCAAGATCCTATACTTACATCACATAGGTAGTGAGGATTAAAAAAGAACAATATGGTAGGAAAAGAATGACAACAAGTTCACACCTTTATTGTTAGTTTCCCCTGCTCCATCAAAATGAAGTAAGAAATTATCACCTCTTTGACCTGCACATCCAGATCGCAAAACAATATTAGGACGTACATCAAACAAATCAATAACGGAAACATTTTCCTTGAGTTCACCTCTTGTTGAATCACATCATCGCACAAGTGTAGAAGCGTGCCTCTGCCACTATCAAGTTGCTTGTCATACATGGACTGGGTGATTAGATTTTGGTAGGTCGTCATGTTCTGTTGAAACCTGCATGGTTTTATAGAACTACCGTTTCCAACCTTAAAATCAGCGAAATGTACCGAACAGCTCATTGAATACTCACGTGAAGTAGACCTTAGCACAGTAACCAACCAAACCAGAGATGATGGCAATGACAACCCAGATGTCCGCTTTAGGCATCTCAAGGGAGCTGACAAGAGTAACCTGAGATCATATGTTATTTGTTAGAACCAGAAAGAGACGTAAAGCTGAACCAGTCAATTTATGCAAGTGCAATAACTTACAAGACCAAGCACAGCAGAAATGAGGAACTTGACCCAGTCCATAGGAGTCAAACTTGGGTTTTTCTTTTCAGGCTGTTGAATTAGTGATCAACTCAGGGTATAAGCCAAGCATAAATACCATAAAAAGTTTCAATATCTTGTGTATTGCCCCTGATATTTAGTTTAGGAATCTCACCAATACTAGTTCCATGTCAGCCATAGGAATATTTTTAAAATGTTTTACATAGATTCCTCGTTCTATTTGTGTCTTTGTGCTTGCTCGCCTGCAGAAGTTACAACGAATATCAGGATTTTGCATAATTTCTAACTATTTGAGGTTAGCTATACAATTTTTTTATCATCATTTATCTTTAGTTAAACTAAGAGTTATTTATAGTTTTTAATAAAATCTTCTTAGTTGTACCTCTATCTCTTCTGGTATTACTAATACTAATTGTCTCATATTATCTAACAATAATATCTATAGGCCTCTTGAACACATGTGGTATTAGTTTAAATGCTTCTCGCACGTTTTATCTTTGTATCTGATTATTCACAAATGAAAACATTCTTCCTATCTTTCATGGTAACTTAAAACAAAGTTTCTCAAGCATGTTAGTCATGATAGAATCCAATCTCTGTGATCCTAAATGCAAATTGGAGATGTCTTTATCTCTTTGCAGATAACTGGAGTGTATCTACCTGTACACAACGATCATCCTGTCAAAAGTTGGCTCTTGGATTGTGATCTGGCCGATTAGATTTCCGATACTGCAGTCAACATGAAATGAAATATATCAGTATATAATATTGACAGATCAAGCTTATAATTAATCAAGTGCGATATAAATATTAAAACCTAAGCTCCAATTTTTCAATTCGAATACGTTCCACAAATATGTCTTGATCCTCTGAATCAGAACTGATTTCATCAGTTTTCTTGGTATCTTTCTTGGATATCAACTTTTCGGTTTTGGAGAATAGTCTCTCGAGCCTGCAATCATCGAATACATCCTAGTATAAGTGAGAGTTATCTATTTTTATTAGAACAAATGTCACAGGAATACCTAGTAACTCTCAGAAACCACATCCAAATACGAGATATGATCATATCCAATTTCTCCATGATAAAGTAATCAGTTGTACGATCAATTCCGATCCCCCTGCGAAAAATCATGTACTTCCAAAACGAAAGGAACATAGGTCAGAAAAATCTTAATCATGAAGAAAGGTTTTCAGCATACTGCAATGGAAATGATGTTACATCATAACTGTGTATTAGATCATATAGACATGGCATTAAAAGATGAGCAACACTAGAGGAAACAGATTATACAATACTCTGTTCATTAATAAAAAATACAATGCATTTTTTGCTCTAACATCTCATCACTCATCATAGATTCAGTAGATAAGATATGTTTCATCAAGGAAAGAAGTATCACATTTCCAAAGATAAAAATTCTCTGATGGTTCCAGTTTGGATTTCATGTGTTATTACCATGGATTGGAAGCTAAGCAACAAATGTGTAATAAGATGTACCGATAAAACATCTATTTCATTTTGCTTCACATAATGAAGTGGAACACTACAGTTGTTGCAGAGAGATACATTTATTTGCAAACATAAGGGAGAAAATTGAAATTTACTGGGAAATCACAGAAAAAGAAATGTGACTATACTTGAACATATGTTAAAAAATTCTACATATTCGTGAAGAATACAGGGAATGCAACTTTTTATTCAATTATCATATTCTAATATTAAATTGAAAACGTCTTATAAGAGGATGGCACCATATGGAGAGAATAAGAATCCCATGAATTGGCATGATATGACTGAATAGACGTGATCTTCCTTGAGAAAAAGTACAAGATGACCTTAACAAATACGAATTGCATCGAGATATTGCAGTCTTAAGAGCACCAAGCAAACTAAAAGTATGAAATTGGTAAATTTTAGTACATGTAAGTTATGTATTGTGTGCATAAAAGGAGCCAAAAGCACAATGCTCTAGGAGAATAAGACAATACCTTATCAGAAAAAACCGGGAGATTCTCACGAGGATGCTCCTTAAAATACCTTGGCAGAAGCTTCTTGTCCAGCTAGATATCGAAAGAACTACAAGATCAATTAAGGTAATATCAAAGATTTTAAGCACTTCAAGTATATATTGGACCATGTTACCTTGGATTCATCCACTTTGATCGGTAGATTTAAGAGATATTGCCCAAATTGCGCAACTTCAATCTCCTCATCAGTCACTAGTTTGAAGTTGCTCTTTTCCATTACCTGCTTCAATCAGAAAAGAGAAGTTATGATTGTTATGGCTATTTTAACTGGAAATTCGATGCAAATGGAAGTCTTGTTGCTCCAAAGAAAAAGATTTTGGTTGGTAGAAGTTATTTCTCTTTTATTGTTCTGATTTGAGTAAACCAATTGCAATTCAAACATTGGGATTTAGGATATATAAAAACTTGTCACCAAAGCAATTGTATCCAACCACAAGATTGATGCAACAGAACTCATGCCAAGTAAAAGACACGAAGCATTGCTTCAGGGACACTTATATGCTTAGGAGGAATCATCCATTAAAAAAGTAGGATAGAAAATAATACTCAAACAATCTGACGAGAATCTTGGAAGGAGTGAATAGGAAGCAATAAATAGCATCTTGCATGTAGAAATCGGATCAGCTTAAATCTAATTTACCAAAACCAAAAACATCGTTCATCTCAGCTGTCTACTGAGAAATCATAACTTCATATCATGATAAAACTGCAGTAAAGTTACCAGGAAACTGAAAAACCTGGAATAAATATGTTATAAAATTCAGTTCCAGAACATCGATCTCCTCATCAGATAAGTGCTGTTGTTCCAATCTCCGAGCACCATGAACAGGATCAAACAGTGAGTAAAGTTGCTGCAGATGCAATGTTGTTGAGAAAAAAGAAATCATCAATCAAGATTTCATCTAAGTGAACATAACATAGTGCAAAATAGTCAAAAAACAGCTATGATATGAGTGCACAGTTAACTCTATATTGGATATCTTAAACATTCACCAATCCGTATATGTTGCAAGAATAGGAGAGAGGTAGTACCATAAGATCTTCAAAATGTAGAAGGTACCAAGCGCGAATAGTGTACTCAACTCTTTTGCATAGCCTAAGGAATTCAGCTCGGTCAGTACCAAGCTCTGGAAAAAATGAAAGCAACTCATTCAAAGTCATGAGCGTCGAAATACACAATCAATCATTACTAGTGATTAATTGGTACTTCAAAACTAGGAATATTTATCATATATCAAAAGTGAGATTCAATTAAGGAAGCTAAATTGCTTGGTTATTAGCCCATCAACTACAATCACCAACATACACAATAGCGAAAGAAATGAGGAAGTTATATCAAGAACTAAGCAACTTCTCTTTTTCTTGTCTCCCATTGTTTTTTTATCCAAGGAGTATGATTTAGTAGGTATAAGCTTGTTCCTTCCAAAACAACAAAACTAAACACACCGGTTATAAGACTCACCATGAGCATCAGAGTGAAGCAACAGGATAAACCAGAGGGATGATTAGTTCCTCCCTAACGAAGCGTATTAATTCTAGAAAAAATTGGCTACCCAATGAATAGTATTAGCCTCCCTGGGTGTATAGGTCATCTTAACATTAGAATGTAACATATTGACTAAGTCGGTATAAGTGTTACTGTGGAAAGCAAAAGCTATAGGATTCTCTAATAAAAATGACATTAAGAACACTTTTAAACCAGAATTTAGTGAAGACAGTGATAAAGAAAGTTATAAGGGCGAGATCTTTAAGATGCAGAAAATTTCACCGATCCTAATATATCTATTAGGATTTTCTTGTTCCCCTGCTTGATGTCCGATTACCATTATTGAATTCTGTAAGAAACAATATCCTCATTCAGGCGAACCCTACACAAATCTTTTACGGATTTCTCCCAATTTCTAATATAAAAAACGTTCGAGCTTGGATTTTTATGAATTATATTTAATAGATTGAGAATTTAGAAGGAACCTTCTCGAGCTATAACTAACTACACAGAAAACAGAGAATCTGGAGGCCTAAAGGGACACAATCCACCCAAAACCATCTGAGACAAGTGCAGGATTACCGATGAGATACGCCAGTTTCATGATGAGTTTGGGCTTGAGAACCGGAATGACGGATTCGCGCTCCAACCGAATCACATCCTTCTTCTTCCTCTGCTCCTCCCCCATTGCCGCCGCCGGCTCCAGGAAGTGGGCTGAGAACGGGACGAGAACGACAAGATGATGGCGACAAGAGATTTGCTTTATGCGGAAGGGGAGCGGGGAGGGAGAGATTGGAATCGGCCAAGGTTTCTTGCGAAGGAACGGGGATCGCATTCGAAGAGGGAAAGGCGGAAGCTTGGAGATGGAGCAGCCGTTGGTCCGTTTGGCTCGTTATATAACCGCTTCACCGGGTGATTGTGATGTGATGTAGTGTGATGCTGACACCTCCAACATCGTATAAAATATTTGTTGTTTAAATCGAATCGAAGTCGATCGAAATCCAACCTGAATCAAATGTGAAAGTCATACAAATCGATTAATTAAATTGACTCAAAGATTTAATTTTACAAATGATGCATGCAGGTCATTCAATTGGTTCAATATTTAGATTCGATTCAATTCATTTAAATATATATATATATATATATATATTTAATTATTTAAAATTATAAATCAATTAACCAGTTAATCGAATCGGATTAAACAATCTTGAATCGATTCGATAACTCTCGAACGATTGCGGTTCAAACTATTTTATTTTTATCACATCAAATAAAAATAATAATTCAATTTAGTTCCACCTTTAATTATTCGGTTTGAACCGGTTTTAATGGATGGAGCGATGCTTTCCCTACCAGTTCGTCCATTACCCAGTTGTGTCTCGGTCATGTGACCGAAGACATATATCTGGACCCACTGCGGATGTCGAGCCGATATATATATATATATTTGAAGACAGCTATACATATCCAATTTTTGAAACTAAGTAATTTACATTAAATTTTAATTTTAAAATAGTAATTAATGATTTAATGATATACACCCACATGAACTGCTGAACCAACTAGTTGAAACGTACTTTAATATTTATTTTAAAACAAAATAAATATATAAATTCTAAGTAAACAATTATAAATAAGATCATAAACATAGATTTTTGATATAGTGAAAAAAGATAATAAGGAAACAATAATATAGTAATAAACTTCTCTTACATCATTATAAATAAAAAAACTTAAATATTCTTAAGAAATTAAATATATTCGATAGTGAGATTCGAATAAAGAACATACAAATGGGCTAGAAACATTATTATCAGAGATCACTTGATCATAGAATCATTTTTTTGTTAAGTGTTTCCAATGGGCTAGAAGTTTCCAATCAAGCATTTCTACCTACAGAGAATACATCACATTCTTAAACCACTACCAAATATCAAATAATACAAACCATGCCAGCGACAAAACCGAGACAACATTTAGTTCAAGCAGGTTCTGCAATCCAAACTTCTCATGTCCACAAGTTAAAAGGGGTGGTGAAGCGAAAAGAAGCAGCTCTCCTGATACACCGACTCTCAATCTAGCTTAAGCGTAGAAGTGGAGACAAACTGATAACGGGAATCAACGCCGCCGCATGCCTCTTCCACCACGGCCACGGAAGGCTGGTCCACCCTGACCACGACCCATCATAGCACTTGCAGCAGCTTCACCTTGCGCACTTTCCGACTGATGTAGTTGAAAAGGATGTGAAACAAACATCAAAAGTTTATTCAAAATATGATCTAATTCTTAACACTGCCTAAAAATTATTACCAACCAACCGAATAATGAATTCAGTACTATAATGAGTAGCAGGATGGCTCAGAGCAAGATGAATAGTTGAATACCATAAGCTCTAGAGTACAATATGAGAACCACAGCAGCACAAATACCATAACCCCAAAGCAAAGCAAAATGCAACAAAAAAAAGATAAAAATAGAAACCAAATCTGGATAATCTTTTCTTCTTTGTTTACCTTCCAAGCATTTCAACATATATTAATAGGCATATAAAAATATATTTAAGCACTATCAGAAAAAGGCAGCTATCTGGAGTCAGATACAGATACAAGGCTTCAGGAGTTCTTTGTGATAGCGTGGATAAGAACCAGGAGTTTTATTTGATAGTGTGCTCCTTAGGCTGTGATAGGATGCTTCTTAGTTTATAAAAAGAAATTATAAGAAACAAATCATGCTTTCATATACAGAATGTTGTATATTGAAAAACATGTTTCAAAAGTCAAGTTGCTAAACTTTGAGAATGTTGAAATGGATACATGGGTTTATTAAAAGAATAGAATATGAAATGTTTACATTTGTGAGCAATTAGGTACACCTCTAGCCGGTGATAAGAAAATAATTTATGAATATATGAATATATCCAAAACAAGGTCGTCAATTTCGAATAATACCGCTCATACCGGGTGGTATGTACCAATCCGCCAACAGACCGATACACAGACAGCTCGCTACCGGACGATATATATATATATATATATATATATATATATATATATATATATAAAAAGGCGACGTCGTCTCGTTTTTCTACAACGTCACCCCGCCTGGGGAGAAGAGAGGCGACGTCGCAGATTTTTTTTTTACTTATATATATATAGAGAGAGGCGGCATCGCCTCATTTTTCTACAATGTCACCCTGCCTGGGGAGAAGAGAGGCGACGTCGCCTCGCGGGGAGAAGATATATATATATATATATATATATATATATATATATATATATATATATATATATATATATATATATATATATATATATATATATATATATATATATATATATATATCAAGCTGTATCTTAAGCATATCAAGCCAAGATACGATCATCGCATCGCATCGAAAATTTATCTCGAAACTCCAATATGGTATGACATTCCAATGCTTGATCCAAAGGAGACCTATAAACTTCACAATAGAATGATGTGACATAGACGACCTAAGCAACTTTTCTTAGAAATCATAGGAAATATAATTGCATTAGTTTCACCAAAGGTTCGTCATGCTGTGGTATACCTCCCGGTATGAACGATATACACCGATCCAATAGGGTGCTGACACGGAAACCACCCTGTACTAGGTGGTATATGCTAAATGACCTTGTATCACTGGCTATAGGGTCTGTAATGATCGGAATGGTCGAAATTAGATCGTTAACTTGTACCGATCGATACCTGTCGAAATTGTTTCACCAAAGGTTCGTCATGCTGTGGTATACCTCCCGGTATGAGCGATATACACCGATCCAATAAGGGACTGACACGCAAACCACCCTGTACTAGGTGGTATATGCTAAATGACCTTGTATCACTGGCTATAGGGTCTGTAATGATCGGAATGGTCGAAATTAGATCGTTAACTTGTACCGATCGGTATCTGTCGGATTTCGACCGTTACAGACGAACGACTTAGATCTGACTAGTTATAACGATCAAATCCATTTGAAAGGGTTTTTAAACCCTTTCCTCCCCCTCTTTCACTCTCTCAAACTCTCCTACCCTCTCAATATCTTTCTCACTCACTTCTCTCATTCCCACATTTGCATTCTCTTAAAACTTCACAAAACTGTGATTTTTAGTTTGAATCAAGTTTGGAAAGTTAATTAGAGAGGATTTTGGATCACTCCCAAGTTAGAGGGAGAACTCTCTAATCAAATATATGTATTTTTTTCTCGATTTTTTATGATTTATGAGATAATTAAACCTATTCTATGTTCTCAATATCTAATATGTTGTTTAAGGTCTTTAAGATAGTAGAGTAGTGTTAATTAGAGAGAAATTAAGGCCTTTAAAGTTGTGATTAGTACATTTAATGTTGATTTTTTTAAATTAGACACTTAATGAGTCAAATCTTTGTATTTCAAGCATATTATGGTGATTTACATCTTTGTGATGGTATAATAGGTTTAATTAAGATTTAATTAATTTTTTTAATGCTGTGATTAGTGGTTTAATGATGATTTAATTAAAATTTGACCCATATTGGGTCAATTCAATGCCTTTAATACCTATTAGAGTGTTTGACATGTTTATAATGATGAAAAAAAACTAATTACGGAATGATTAACTATGTTAATGCTGTAATTAATGTATTTAATATTGATTTAATCGAAATTTAACCTATGTTGGGTCAATTAAAGGAAGGTTGTCGTCCGTGTACTTTTAACAAACGATGACATCAAATGGTTGCGAATGTTACTGGTCAGAGAAACTTGTATATATCCATTACAACGTATAGCTAAGGTTACAATGTGGCGAGCTAGACAAGGAGCGAGAGAAACCATAGATTGATCTCATCGACCTCCAATACTACAACGAGAATTCACAGTCGATGTTAGAGTGGGTCATAGCAACAAAGAACCAAGATGATCCTCAATTTGATGAGGTGGGAGATCCTCTACGCTATTCACGTATAACCACCAAGGCAATAGAAGAGAAAGCACATCCCCAACAAGAGGAAGATCCCCCTTGATTAGAACGTGACGGAAGGAGCCAATCAACATCAAGTCAGACTACTCGAGAAACTAGAGACGCCCAACGTTCAAGGCAAAGGCAAAGGGGAAAGTAGTAGCATCATCGACACTATTGGAAAGAAATGAGTCGGGCGACAAAACACCTCAATCGTATTCAATAACCCGCTCAGTCCGGAGACATGACAATGATGTAGACAACAGTGCCTCGACCGATAATGGCGACAACGCTAGGGAGTTGATAGTCCCATCTACACAATTTGAGGGTAGTGCATGAATCGAGAAGCAGTATTTTATATATGCCAACCAGAATTCAAATCATGGAGTTCGACGACGTACTAATCAAGTTTACATACGAAAGGGGGAGGGGAAGGCAATGGATGATTTTGAGTAAATGCGACAGAACCTCCATAACATAGACACAAAGTGGAGCTCATCGTATTCATAGTCATTGTACTATGGAGAATCTTACGATCAACAACAGAACGAAAATAGTTGGTCATTCTTCCCCGAGCAACAATACGATAATCAATCTTATGATACGGAGCAACAGATCAGTGGCGAAAGTACTAACATTCTCTAACCTTTAATACATGCCACAATCGTACTTGCTTTAGGAGCCATCTTAGACATATGTGATTCATAATGATCAGACTACAACCATCATCACATTGATGTACCAATGACATACAATGTATTAATATACTATATCATGAGATTAATTTCAGGATTGGGTCTGACAAACATATCAAATTGATATATAGATACATAGGATCGAGGACCCCGATGCATCACCCGTAGAGTCACGTCATTCTTTTTAGTGGTAGAACCAGGTATAAACGTTGATCGATTACTTAATTCATTTGAATCTTAAACCTTAAGTTGATTGACAAATAATCTAACAATTCAAATCATTTCATCGTATATAATTTAATATCAATGAAAAAACGACTTGAAACGTATCGCAACGCTACTCCTTATGCCCAAAAAAGATATATGCCACTATTCTTTCCTAATTTAGATTATTTTTGCTAAAAATATATTAAATTTATATTTATTTTCAACTTAAAAACTCTAATCTAACATTTTTAAAGGAATTTTTGGAGCTATTTTGAACCATTTTTTCGTGTTGTCGATATGCCCTGTCGTACCGATACACGATACGGCGATACAAAACGGTACATACCATACTGTCAACCATTTGATAAATCAGTTCGAATCAGTATGGCGAACCTTGGTTTGACTAATGTTATTTCATGCAGAGCTCAATGATGGAAAAAGATTCATGCAACGAACCAAAATAGTTGGAACATTATAACTTGTTATGTATTAGAGTATCAATGGGTCAAATTAGATAGATAAATCTTAAAGCTTCACTTCCATTAGGATTTCCCTTGTAACAATAAAGATACACAAAGCTAAAAAAATATCTGGACGATTAAGCACCCTTAAAAAGAAATATAGAAATAACAGGAAAGAAAGAACTACATAAATATGTCTTTTCAATGATGGAAAAAAAGCAAACACTAAGGACTTAATAGGCCTAAAATGACCTGTCATAAAACTCATGGTTAAAGAAAGCTTCTCTCTCAAAAGAAATATTTACCTTAGGATTCTTCACAGTCTCATCCACACTTAAGATAAGACAAGAAGCTTCTGTTGCAGCATTTATAGCATTGATCTGCAAATCATGTTTATTGATGCTATTAACATTAATTAACACAATTTTGATAGAGAGCAAAGAAATAGAAAAATTACTTTCACAACTGCAGGTTCCCATACGAAGTTAGCAAAAGAATCAGCAATTCCACCAGTATTTATATCCACACCATAGTTTGAACCTTCCCCTGTCGATGTTGTGAATTCCAGCATGTGTTACTAAAAGCAAACATCCAAGTGATCTCATTTATGAAGAAAAGGAAGAAACTAACCAGACGCATGCTTCTGTCTTAGTTTGTTCAGTACATCAGTTGAATCAAATCCAGCATTGTCACAAAGTTGCCGTGGAATGACCTGCAGAGTAAGAAAAATAGAACTCTTAAGACTAGAAATCCAAAGAAAATATATAGCAATCCTTCCAGGTCAAAAAGCTACATTCATTACAGGTAAGCTATTCTGGAAGCCCATCCAGTGATTTAAAAAGCGCTATGCGCCAAAAGGCACCAAGGTCCAAAAACGCCCAAGGCGCTAGCGCTCGCCCAAGCGCTTGCCCGAGCGAAACGAGGCGCTAAAATATAAAAATATATAATATAATTAATAAATATAATTATTTAAAATTTTAAATAAAAATATGCTATTAAATTAAGAAAATCTAAGATACAAAATCACAATGTCACATTAACAAAAAGTTTCAAATAAATAAAAATTAACAGTATTAAAATTAAAATAATATATTATTAATCTATTAACAACATTGAAAATTAATCATTTCAAATAAACTTAATAATATTAACAGTATACAATATATGTATACTGTTAAAACTTAAAAGGAAGTGTAAAGGGATGCTGAGCTTGTTGATTGAGAAAAGAGGAAGCAGCAACAGCGAGTGGCGAGCAGCGAGAGGCGCGAGCGACGACAGCGGCAGCGTTTGCGAGCGGCAACAACGGCAGCGTTTGCGAGCAGCGATAGCGGGAGCAGGAGCGGCGAGCAGCGGGAGGCGTGAGCGACGATAGCAGTAGCGTTTGCGAGCAGCGACAGCGGCAACGTTTGCGAGCAACGACAGCGGCGAGCAACGAGATCGAGATCGGGATCAACAGCGACGGGGGTTAGGGTTCGATTGTCACTTATATCAGTTTTAGTTGGTTCGATTGAACCAACTAACCATCATAGACCGAACCAAACCTAAAATCCTGGTTCGGTCGCCTTGGTTAACCTAGGCGCTCGCCCGAAGCGCCCAGCGCATGGGCTCGGGTGAGCGCCCAGGCGGCACCTGTTTGAAGCGCGTCGCCTGGGAGATTAGCGAGGCGCTCGGGCCTCGCCTCGCCTCGCCCGAGCGCCTAGGCGAGCGCCTTTTTAAATCACTGAGCCCAACTAGATCACTATAGCACCAAATAAGACACAAACATCTTATTAGAAGTCATAATTTTGTTCTTCATTATAACTGAACATGATTTTTCAAGAGTCGTTTCCTTTTCTTTCTTAAAACATGACACTTCTCAATGCTCTTCTTATAATTCACATTTTAGTTGATCCTAATCCTATAACATGTTTGTTCTCTTTTAGTTCAAAACCATTCAATGTGAAATAACACTGTACATCCCCTCCATTTGAACTATCTAATGTTTTTCTAATCTTCACAATCCAAAGATACCAAAACATTTACGCTTTACTGACTAAGTTGCACAGCATTTAAACCTACTAAAGGAGTTCCAAAGAAAAATAGACAAGAAAGTAGTAAAATTAATGGCAAATTGATAACTCTCTAAATGCTCGTGCTCAACAGATATAACCACCAATATATTAAGGGAACTAGGACATAAATACTCATTGTTGTCTACCTCAAGAGCTTTGGCATACGAATTGATAAATAGCTGTGACTTCCCGGCTATTGTACGTGCATGCTGTCTCAAATATCGGCTTAGCTCCATCTGTCATTGACAGAAAAATATTATGGTCCGAAAGAGATAAAGTAGAACAAAACAATGCTTTGCTACATATAATTACATCAATAGCGCCACCACCAGGCACAATGGTAGAGTTCTTTAAAGCTCTCCTAACAATCATTATAGCATCATGAAGGCTCCTTTCTGCCTCATCAATAAACTGAAGAGGGATAGCAAAAAAATTAATGACAATAAGAAGCTGTTTGCATCAAGATCTCAAAGCCAACACAAAGGAACACCACCATTTCAAGCAACAAACCTGATCTGCACCACCTCGGAGAACAATGGTTGCTGTCTGACCAGAAGGGCAGCCATTAAAAATGTTAAACCGTTCATTGCCTACTTGTCTTTCCTCGAACACTTCACAGGATCCGAGAATCTTGACACAAAAGCAGAGATACTTATGAGAAATTAGAAATTATATCAAACCAAAATGCTTTGTTTTCAAAATCAAAGAGTTCAACAAAATAAGCATAACTCATGCATCATGTCAATAACTAACAATGAAAAATAAGCAAGCATGACAGAAACCTCATCGATGATATTGTTGACAGATGTCTGAACAGTTCCACCTGTTGCAGCAGCAACTCGTTGTAAATCTTCCTCTGTGACACGGCCGGCACAGAAAATATCTCGATCAGCAAAATACTGCACAAAAGGACAAAGTGTTATGGTTCAATGTACTATGACTCAAGTGACTAACAACTGACTGAAGATACCTGAGTTGCAAGGTCACCAATTGCCAATCGAGAGAGGACAATTTTTGCACCACTCTTGACACACTTATCTAGCTTGTCATAGATGATATTCCATTCAGCATCAACAATTGATTGGTACTGTAATGGATCTGATAGCCTACAGAAGAACCAGAAGGCAAAAGTATATATATATGTAGAGAGAGAGAGAGAGAGAGAGAAAGAACTATATATAAATGAAATTGGAGCTGGTGTACCTGATTTCCGCATTTTCTTTCTCTGACTTCAGTTCCAACTCAATGTTCAATAAAAGTATCTTCGGATTTACAAATTTCTTGGGCTGTTGCTCGAAACCAGCATAAGAAAATGTCTTTTTAAAAGCAACACCATTAACAAGAAATGAATCTCTCATGTTACCCCCAGGGACCTACACAGATAAAGCCAAAATTTAGATGTTGAAATATCTTCCAAAAGCTATATCTTCGTTCACAATTTCATTATTTTAGCTTGAACTGGTTGAAAGGAGAAAAGTAGCCGTGGAACTACATATTAATACTAACAGACAGAAAAGGCAGGAAGTATCCAAAATCATACTTTTGTATGTCGAAACTAGAATAAAAAATGCAAGATCGCGTTGAAAGCCAAATTCCAGGAAAATATCAAATATTAACTTAGCATTTCTCTATATTAAAATAATGAGCTAATTTTTGCCTGTAAGCAAGTATAGCCAAAGGATTGAAAAAGAGAAAATCCCCCACCAACCAGAAAAAAAAAAAACTCTGACACAGTATAAAACTATAAATAATCACTATCAAGCTTCTCACTCCCACAAGCAGCATATAGATATTTGCTGCTTTAGATACTCTCAAGATATATGGATCTTTTATTTAGAACTCGAACCAAGTTTTGCCATTCAAGTCATGTATCTAAACGTATCTAATAGCTATACTTTAAAACAATGAGTAAATGTTCGGTGTAAAATGGAACAGAAACTTTTTGCGATTCATTTGAATAATAAGGAATCTAGATGGATATGTTGTCCACATGTGAAGCAACAGTAGGATAAGATATTATTACTCTGTAATTTGATACTCCCACAAAAAAACATAAAAATTATAATAGGAAGTTCAAAACTACTGAACTAGAGGACCATTTTAGGAAGACGAACATGACCTTTTTTATCCCGATCATATTAAGCCTGTCGTCGTTGCCAATAGCAAGGACAGCATCCACAACTATGGAAGCAAAGAACTCCTTCTCACCACCTATTAGTTTCGAAGAAAGTGTTGTAGCTGCACATTTTGCCAATAAAGATTTCTTTTCTTCAAGGCTTTTCCCCTCTATGCTTACAGCAAGTTCTTTAATTTTGTTAATGGCCTGAAATTTGTTATCCAAAATTTGGTTAATGAGGTTCACAACCAGTCATAAGAAATTTCAATTTTCAGGTACTCACCAACGAGGATGCAGTTCGGTAACTTCGAATAAGATTCTGAGGGTGAACTCCATCTTCAATGAAAGGTTTTGCCTCCTTTAAGAACTCACCAGCAAGAAGCACAACAGTGGTGGTTCCATCACCAACCTGCACCGGAAGGAGATGCATCTTTGAGGCCTATCTACAATGGCTCAATACTAAAACCAGCGTCAGGTCAAGAAAGACACCGACAAGCAAACAGAACTAGTTTAAACATCAAAAACATATCCAAAAAGATGCATGCTTTTATAATTTATAACACCAGTGCTTTATGTTTGCCTAGGACATCAAATAAGCACAAAATCTAACCACAATTAACACTGCAACAATTAACAACAAGACAACAATCACCTGACCAGGAACACAGCAAAGAAAGGTCCAATCACCATAGAGGCAAGAACCAGTTAAAACCAACCAGCATTAGCCGGATATCAGTAAGCCCATAAAGGTATGAGGGCATGAGTGAATTTGTCAAATTGAAACCAACAAATATCACATCAAATTAAGTCTAAGATAAAAAGTCTAGCACTGTAAAAAGAAGTCCATAAATGCATGAAACCAAGATGATGTTGCTTTCACCAGCTAAAATAAACTCTGGCATTAAAAAAGGTTTGCTTTTTTTGGATCATGTGGTTAAAGGCTCCTATATCTGAGTTACTAGGCTAATGGACCTATTAGGCCAAATCATGACATCTGCTATCACAGATTACTAGTAAGCAAATGCGTGGATAAATGAGGCCCAGTGATTTAAAAGGCGCTAGGTATCAAAAAGGCGCCAAAGTCCCAAAATGCTCGAGGTGCTAGGCACTCGCTCAAGCGAAGCGAGACGCTTTGAAATATTAAAATATAAAAATATATAATATAATAGATAAATATGATTATATAAATAAAAATACAACATTAAACGACTATTAACAGTAGTTAGAGAGGGAGAAAAGAACTGTTAAGAAGGGGAGAAAAAGTCGTCGATAATGAAACTTTTGGACAAGAGCGACAGCGGAGGAAGCTGTGAATGGCAGCGGTGGCAGCGACGGAAGCTATAAACGATAGCGAAGGAAGCTGCAGATGGCAGCAGCAGCAACGACAGCGGCAGCAGCAGAAGTTAAAACGACATCATGGGCGAAGGAAGCTTCAAAGGTGTCCATCGGTGGCGAAGGAAGCTGCGGTCCTCTACCTCGATAGTGGAAGGAGCTGCACATGGAAGCAGTAGCAGTGGAAGGAAGCTATGGACGAAGGCTAGGCTGTTAGACCTTTCCGTCAACAACAAACGAAGCCTCAGTTCGCCATGTCCGCGACGGAGGTAGCGGAAGCGTCGGTGACAGAGGCATAAGTTGTTCTAGGGTTGATGGCTCGAGGGTGCGTGGGGTGGCATTTTGCAAATAAGAAAGTGGTTAATTGATTCAATCGAACTAACTAATCACTGTTGAGCCGAACTAGACTTAAAAGTTTTGTTCGGTTGCTTCATTTGAATCGGGCTCGAGGCGCCCAAGTGACGCCTCACTGAAGTGCACCGTCTAGTGCACTCGAGCCTCGCCTTGCCTCACCCAAGCGCCTAGGCGAGCGCCCATGTGCCTATTTAAACCACTGATGGGGCCCAATCAAGTGGGCAGCGCAAGAGGTATATCACAATGTAGACATGAGACCTGAGCATGAGATTCACACACCACCAAATAGGAAATGACTCCAGGATATGTAATACACCTTCACAATGATGTCCAATCTTTTGAATGAAGAAGTTTTTTATGGCCTAGTTGCTCTCGGTTATGACAATATACAAGAACCACATTGACTCACTACCAAGGACACAAGATGAAGCAATTTGGGTTATATGATTGATCATTATATCTAAATTACTAAGCCAATGGGCCTACCATGAAGAGTCATGACAAGAACTTTTGACTTAAGCAACTTCCAATCCATTAGTTCAAAACCAACAACACCAACACTACAGGATATTCATGTTAAACAAGATTCTTTTTTATTTGGACCAACAATTATTCTTTAGTTTGCTAAGAACAACACAAATTCATTGGCCACAAGAAATTGTAAAGATGGAAAAAAAAAAAGGAAATGCCTTGCAATATAACTTGGATTTAGCGCTAAATTGTTCATATTTTGTAAAAATTTGGATACTTCACAGAAGTTCTCCAACATCAGTAGAACCATCTGTGAATTTTGGCATGAGATTAGATGGTTCTCTAGCAAATGCAGATTTCCAACACCGTGGTAAATAACCCATGAAGAGGTGCTGTAGCTGCTGCTGTCAATTACATCTGGGTTCAAGGAAATAATGGGATCTTTAGGAACCAGCAAAACTTAACTAAGATAACAATTAAATATGTCCTGAAATTTACAGAATTAATTTCCTATTGAGAGCAGGATTCAAAGATAACCTTGCCAATGGGGACATATTAGCACACTGGGCTAAAGTCAATATTGATTATCCTGATACTTCAACTGCTGCATGTAATACGTCACCTTCTGCATTGGATTAAGAAGCCAACCTAACCTTCCTTTGCATGAGAGTGCACCACATTGTGGGCAACAAGTAAAAAAGGAGAATATGTATTACATGCACTCAAGCACCCTTAAGCTCTAAGCTCTTTCTAATATTTTCTTAGATTGAGCCTTGGACAATGGCCTCATCAGCCCCCTTTTCCTGTCTCGATAGTTCAGAATCCATTGACAATCTGCACATCAGACCCTTTGACGTGGCACACTATCACTCAAGGAAAGGCCCAGGTGTTTCCCCAGTCTAATCCAGTAGGATGAGCAGAACTGACCTCATCATCAATGTTGTTTGCATGTAATTGTTAAGAATGAAGGTGGAACTGGCTGTGTTAAAACACAAAGCTGCTATTATTTTTGCTGGTTTGAGTTAGTTTGTTGATTTTTTTTTTCTTTTTGCAATACTGTTGGAAGATTCCTAGTCTTGTAAATGCATGAAGATCTTTCAACAGATTCTTTTGGCTAATATTATTTTTTTACTTGCTGGAAAACCTACAAAATACGTCCCTGACAAAAATGCAAATTATACAAACACAATAAGCAAGAATAAAGACCGTAATTTTTGTAGCAAAGCCACTAGTGCTCCAATCTTTATCATCAGACCCCTAAAAGTTGACACCTATTCCGTGTTCCCGGCGATTCAATGATTATTTCACAATAAGCAAGAATCAAGACTGTAAGTTCTGTAGAAAAGCCACTAGTGCTCCAATCTATATCGTCAAAACCCTAAAAGTTGACACCTATTTCATGCTCCGGGTTCCTACAGAAAATCTGGGAGGCGGCAAGTTACCTCGGAGTCCTGTGACTTAGCAATGTCAACGAGAATCTTGGCAGCGGGATGAATGATGTCGAGCAGCTTCATGATGGTGGCGCCGTCATTGGAGATGGTGGTGTTGCCCTTATCGTCGTGGATGAGCTTGTCCATTCCTCGGGGGCCCAACGTCGTGCGAACCGCGTCAGCCACGGCTGTGCAAGCATTGATGTTGCTCACCACCTGCGCCTTCCCTTGCGAGGTGTCCGTCCCTTCTTTCAGCAGTATGATCTGGGGTTGCTGCAATCATCACACCAAAATATCCAAATGGTTAACTGGTAAGCCCTAAACAAGAAAAACTGCGACGAAATAGATATCGTAGAACAGAGATCATGTACCATCATCGCCGCCATCTGAGCGGAAGGAGGAGGCGAAGTGAGAGGCGGAGGAGAGGCGAAGGGAGAAGGAAACCGAAGGCAGCTACGGCTTTTAGCAGAAGGCGGAAGGTTCGAGCGACGGAGTTAGGGTTTAGAGACGAGCCACGTTGGGCCGTCTCAACTGTAACCGGAGTCGGGCGAGTTGGCTCGCCTGTAGGCCACATGCAGGTCGAATCGCGTTCAATTAAACGGGCCGGATCGGGCTTCCGTTGTGCTAACCACCGCCCCGTTAGCTCAAGACATTCCGACCTCATCTTCCCTATGCTTTTCGCCTTTCCCAAAACCTCACTGGGGTGACCACGGTTTGTGAACCCGTTACAATTTTATCAAATTTGGAACTAAAATTGAATCGGAAACCATTAATTTAGTTTCGATTTTGATTTGACCCACTAATTGTAATTTTTAAAAATAAAGTACTTTACCAAGACCCAAATCCTATATTAATAAGTTTTAAATCTAAAGTACTAACCACTATGCTAAGATCTTATTTATATTTTATTTTTATATTTTTATATTTAATCGGTTTGAAATCAAAATATAATCATATTGCCTTGTTCCAGTTCGGTTCGAAATTGTCAAACGTTTATCTTATTTAATTTCTATTTCAAACCGATTCAATTTCAATTTGATTCTAATTTGAATTGAATCCGTACCCATGATTAGGGTGAACCATGTTTTGCAAAATAGAGAATCAAAACCGAATCGGTTTAAGGCGATTGCAGTCTACAAACTATTGATTTAGATTTTATCCACTAATTTTAATTGATGAAAAAATTACTATATATATATATATATATATATATATATACTTATTCTATTTGAAATCATTGATTTTGAATTTGATTCTAATTTTTAAAAATCGAAACCGGATTTAGCTTTACTTCTGATTCAGTTTGAAACCATTAAATTATTAGCCTAGTTGGATTCTCATTCAAACGAGATGATGGTCGTCTTTATTTAGCTGACACCTAAATCTCGTTCGATCGATGTGGCAGCCAACATTTATCTTTCGTTTGTTCAATTCCTTTCTCATATTTATCATTCGTTTCTTTTCTTCTTCTAACAAAATGGCTACGTAGCTAGTTTCAAACTGCAGTCTATTGGCATGTTAATGGGACCTACTAGGACGTTCACCGTCAGCTAGCCTACTGGTGCTTTGTGCTCGTACGATTAAATAGTGTTCTTTTTTATTCTTTTCATATAAATAAGGAGTGGTTGATGGCGGCATGGTCCCATATCTTTGTTCTGCTCTCTACCGTGAGATATTAAATAGATGGTCGGCGATCTAAATGCTTATGTCCACACGTTCACGTGGTGAGCTTCTATTTAGAGCTCAGTTTTACTATTGATATTTTTTTATTAGTTATAATTATTTAAAAAAAATTAATAAAATATTTTTATAATTTACAATCCCACTAATTCATCCCATTTTACTTTTTTTTTTTTCTTCTCATGACCCTATGATCGTCATCTACTCCCCTACTCTTTCCAACTCATGTTTCTTGTCATCTCTTAGCCTACGCCGTCAATGCTTTACTCACATTTCATGCCATCAATCATCGTCATCAAGCTTGTGTTCTAACCTAGTTCAATATTATCTAACTGTGCTCGTCATCTCCTCGACACTATACTCTAAGGAGTATGAGAAAGAAGAAGATGAGAAAGATAAAAAAGAATAGAAGGAAGAAAAATAAAAGAAGAGAGGGAGGAGAGAATGAGGAGAAAAAAAATATATATTTATGTCTATTTTAAAAAATAATATTAAAATTTTAAAATTAAAAAAAAGATTGTAAATAGTAATATTGTAAATGTAGTGGTCGGTTGAGATATTTTCTTCCTGATTTCTTTGATTGTTTTCCTTGCATGTGGGTTTTGAGTGTGGTTGTTTCTTATCTTGTTTTTGTTGCTTCATAGTTGTCTTTGCTAACCTACGTTGTCTTCATGATGAGTGGTATTTTATCTGTCTTCATGACAAGTGGTATTCTATCAAAAATCAAGATAGAAAAAGATAGATAGAAAGAAGAACTATAATCATTTAAAATATAAAAAAAATATCAAGGAAAAAAACATGATTATAACCCTTACAAGTGGTACCTTATGATGTATTTACCGATTTTTTCTTAAACTGACTTGATGTTCTCACGAGTAGTTTAGACTCATGACACATAAATAGATTATGGTTTATCATATTCTTATTTAGAATAGGTAGTCTAAATTAATCAAATTATCATCTTAACACTCCAAGATTAATTTTACTACATATAAGTACAATTTTTCCTTCATAGTAAAAAATCTCTCCATCTCTTTTGTTCAGCATCTATTGAACTTATGCTTTGTAAAAAATTCATCGACTGTGTTGATTTTATTTTTTGATGAAATAGAAAAATATTCATGCTAATGATGAACTTGAATCTTAATAAAATATTAAAGTTTTTCTTACTTTCCTTCTCAATAATTTGGTAAATTTTCATTACAAAATATTGATCTTTTAGGGTTTACACGACTGCTAGCCATGATGATCCAAAATCTCTCGAGGATAGAAAAGTCCTCAGGTACGATGAATATGAAAGAAGGTGTGTGTGCTAACCTTGCAATATCAAGATCGACTTGATCTTTCCACCGTTGTTTGTGATCATCTCTTTGATTTACTTAGTCTCTTTAGTCGTCGTTTTGATTTTTCATTATTTTGTCATTGATCTTCTTATTTGTCATGAGTTTTTTATAATGATGTGACTTAGCAATTTTTACATCAGATCATAAAAGATTCCTTCATGGCAGAAGGAGAATAAAAGAAAGGAAGAAACATTCAACGTTGGGACCTAAGGAAGAAAGTTCTAAGAAAAGACGTCATGATTCTTTTCTTAAAATTAGTTTACCTTAAAATACTTGGGAGCTATTTGGATTGCATGGCCATGAAAAATAATCTAAATCAATCTTCAATCTTGTTCATTTCAAATCAAAATCGAATGGATAAAGAGTCAAAACTAAATCGGGTCAACACTAATTTTGATTTTAATTCAGTTCTAAACCAGTTGAAAAAGAGAAAAAAAATATTAAGACACAGATTGATTCCATGGTATGGTGTTAGTACATTGGCTAGCATTTTTAATTTGGATTAAATTTTGGTTTTTTTTTTTTTTTGTCAATCGGAATCAGCAATTTTGATCAGGATGAATTAGTAATATTTCAAGTATAATAGAATAATAATAACAATACTTTATATCATTATCTCATGACTTTAACAGTACGTCACATGTGCCTTTAATTTATAGCTCATGCGTCCTTTGTGACGCATCGCAATCCAAGCAAACAGGAGCCGGCGGCAACCGTTGTTGATGTGTCCGGGCCGTCTCCCAAACCAGGCGGCAGCAGCTTCCGCGAACCCCTTCCTTGTCGTTCATGGAGTTACGTACATCACTGGTGTAGGGAATTATGACTCCTTAATTCCTCTCCACCTTTCTTCCACTCACCATCCTCTACTTGTCTTATCTGCAGCTGCTAGTGTGCAAGTGGCTCATATAGTTAATCGAAAATAAGGGGATATAATCATCACTCCTAATTAACATCATGTTGTTTAAGTATTGCTAGTATTATACCACCAAGAAGGTGAAGAAAAAAGGACTTTGATTTGCTAGCTCAAACATCTTTACACAGCGGATGACATCAACACCACTCGTAGCCAAGAACTCGTCTCCAGTGCGTTTCACTGGAGAGTCGATGTCCTCCCTCTCGAGTAAGTGGATTAAAGAATTCCAAGAAAGCCTCCATTATGTACATGGTAAACGACTCAGGGGGCGGCGCGGCGAGTCACGACTCGTCCGAGCCTTCCAGGAGGAGGTCACGGAGCGCCCGCTCCGAGTCGACTCGGTCAGCCCCCGCAACGAAAGGGTGGCCCAGGAGCTCCGCCACCGACCACCGCTTCCCGCTCTCTTTCTGCAGGCAGCACTCGATGAAGCCCCGGAACTCGCCCGACGCCGCACCCTCGGGGACGGCGCATGCGGCCTCGCCGAAGCAGATCGCCACCATCAGCGCCGCCCAGTCGGGGCGCGCCCCCTCCGGGAGCAGCGGGAAGTGGCCGCGGTGCAGCTCCAGAACCGCCAGTCCCAGGCTCCACACGTCGGCCGCGTAGGGATCGTAGTCACCGCCGTGGGACACCGGGTCGAACCGCTCCGGGCTCATGTAAGCGCACGTGCCCACGTAGGAGTCGCAGGGGTCGAGCGACCGCCGCAGCACCTTGCCCACCCCGAAGTCGGCGATCTTGACCTCCCCGGCAGCGTTGATGAGGAGGTTGGCCGGCTTGATGTCGCGGTGGACGATCTGGCGGGAATGAAGCTCGGCCAGACCGAGGAGGGCCTGGCGGGCGATAGCCGCGAGAGCGGGCTCGGGGAAGGGGCGGCCACGGCGGCGGAGCAGCACGTCGAGGGACCCGCCGTCCATGTGCTCGAGGAGGAGTGCGACGTCGCCGGACGAGGTGGGGACGACGGCGTGGAAGCGGATGACGTGGTCGGAGTCGACCGCCCGGCGGAGGATGTCGACCTCGCGGTACACCTGGCGGCGAAGCGAGACGTCAGCAGCGTCGGTGTTCACCACCTTGAGCGCGTACAAGGCGGCGGTGCGGCGGTGGCGGACCTTATAGACGGTTCCCCCGTTGCCGTGGCCGAGAACCCGGATCTTCTCGAAGTCCGAGAACCGGATCTCGGCCGACGGCGGGGTGGCGGCGGAGGCCGAGGCCGAGGCGGAGGAGAAGGCAGAAGACATGGAGCATGGCGGCAGCAGGGGCGGGAGCGCGAAGCGGAGGCGGCAGTCGGCGGTGGCGCCGGTGTCGGGGAGCTCGAGAGTGAGGTTGACGTGAGGGAGCCTTCGGTCGCGGACGACGGCCATGCGGATTGGGGGAAGTCGGGACTCGATTTGGGAACGGTTGGAAAAGAATCGAAAGGTGTGGGCTTTTATAAAGAGTGAGTGGAATGCGGATGAGTGAGCATGTGGTCACCACCTTAGGGTCGATTACCCAGACCGAACCGGTGGGAATATCCCTCGTTGGCGGCGCCAGGGAGGTGAGCGGATCCGATGGTGGCCCGTGACCGAAACGTGGAGCGGCCGAGGAAGCGAGGTAGAAAGAGGTAAACGTTTCTTATTTCCTAGTAAAGCGACCCCGGGAATCGGACGTTTAGGTTTTACGTCAGAGTGGGGCCTGTCCTTTATCGTCTCTAGGCTGTGGACGACATCCTTTATTTTTACTGGCGGTGGCCTGCTGGGTCACGATTTTGGGTGATGGTGAACTTACCACCACTATGCGTGCGTGGAGTCTGCCTCAGGAAAATTTCGCATGTGCTCTAATGCTTATCTATAATTTAGATTATATCAATATAAAAATATAATAATTCCACCATCATTATTATAATTTGTAGTCCCACACACGTAATCATTCTAATAAGTAATCCATGACATCAAAGTCAATGATTTGCGCAGCAGCACATCATATCCATTCCCAATAAATAAATATTATATAATTACATATTATATATTGGCAAAGGAAGCCATTAGGTCACGTGATCGAGGGTGGAGTGGGGGCGGGGCAGCGCCGCCCATTCGCCACGGCTGCTTCCATCCGGCTTCGTCACGTGCCCCACCATCGATGCTTACCAACACCCTCCGGTCTGCTCACGGAGGAAAGGATTTGGCTCACGAAGTAGTTGCCGAGAAAGAGAGGTGAGATTGACGAACGACCACTCATCACATCAAGCAAATCGTGTGGTTAAGCTAGGGGCGACGTTTACCTGAAGGAGGTTTCTCTCGAGGCCAAAGTCAACTAAAGTCAAAATTCCACTCATTAGATGGAATTTTATCACGTATGCTGATAAAAATGCCAACTTTAAAATGTTATCATATTTTTATGCACTTTTTGTTTTTTCATAGTCAAGCAATTGATGACACCACATCCTCTGATATAACTGTGGTACAGGTTTTGCATCATGAAAATAATTTTATGAATCCAAATTGACTGAAGATAATATCAGTGCTAAAACTAGTTGTATATGCTTTAAAATTTCAAATTATGGTGTAATTTTCTTTAATGTTTCGATAATAATTTTGATTGGGTGAATATAATTGGAAAATCGAAACAAATTAGAAAAGATAGACAAAAAAATTCACGATAAGAAATTGAAGTGACCTTCGCAGAAGACTTTTCCTCGTTAGAAGGCCATCGAACTTCAGAATACGACTGATGACGGGACAGCTATTGTTGAAAGAAACAAATTTGAGAACGAAATAGATATATATGTACATTGACCCATTCTTGTTCCTGTTGTTGTCAAGCTAACCAACAAAGAAATGTATATCTCTATTCCCTATTTCATATGTTTTATGTAGATAGGGGTGGGGAAATAGTTTAAATGCATATCTCTAATTCCCTATTTGGTAAATTTATGTAGATAGGGGTGGAGAAATAATATTACTTATTTTCTTAATCTTAGATAGGAATAGAGAAATAATATTATTTATTTATTTTAAATCTTCTATTTAATCAGACTCTCTTTAATTGAAATATGTGTAGATGAAATATATGGAGATGCATATTGAGGTAAAAATGAATATATCGACATTAGTATAATGATATATGAAAACATTACACATTAGTATAATGATGATGTATCAAATATATTTAAGATTGGGGATTCTAAATCTTGAATTATATCCGACATAAAGTTTTACCTATAAACAAAAGATTTGAATGCTATAGTTGTCTTGACTAATAAAAAATTTATCAAATCATCGAGAGCTTTTTGGATCAAAATTTATTTTTATTATTTATTTTTTAAACAAGAATATGTATGATAAATAAAGAATAATATAATGTCGCTCAACCATGGATGATATATTTTTTTTTAATCATGAAGGGAATACTTTTTATTTTAGTGCAATATTTTTTTACGGAACCATGACATATGAGCTAACTGAGTTGATATAATTATGTTTCGGTGTTCTTAACTTTGAAAGTTTGTGTGTTAGTATTTTTTTTAATCCACATTATATAAAAATATTTATATGAAAATAGGGCACAGATATTAAAGTATTTTGGTATAAAGTATATGTAGGATGAATTCCCAAAAATAATATATATTTTTTAGTGTTTTCAGTAAGTGATCCTATTTTTAGAATTTCTTAATAATATATTTTTTAATAATACTAAAAAAATTATAACATAGTATAAAAATAAGGTAACCAAGAGAATTTTGTGTCAATTCCTAATATTCTTCAACAATAACTATGCATTATATATTTGTGAAAATACGAGGTATAAGATTCAACTTAAAAAAACATGAGTTATTTTTACATTATTACGTAGTAATAATTTTGTAGTAATACTAAATTATTTAAAATATTAAATAATTATGAATTTTCAATCATACTAAAAGAACACTATACGTAGTACAAAAAGGTATTAAATAATTTTATGTTAAAATTTAAAATTATTTAAAATAATTATGAATTGTATGCTTATAAAAATACTACGCATACGATTTAACTAAAAAAAAACTGATTTATGTTGGTTCGTTAAAACACGTATGAAGAGGCGGGGCCCACGTCCAGCCTCCACTCCGGGCTTTTCCTTTGAGGACCCCGTCCAACGCGAGGCGCAGATGCATGCACCTCGCCCGTGGCTCGTTTACAACGTGGCGAGGATGCCTGCTGTCGTCCCCCGTGTTCGGCATCTGGCGGGCCCCATCAGGGTTGCGTCAACCACCACTACTCTACGTTCCACGTGAACCGTGGGGTCCACTATGACACTCTGTCAATTTAGTGCAATTATGATCCGGATTTCGTGAGCCCGGATGACGTGTGATCTTTATCCGTCATGCATCACACGAGATTTGTGATTTAGGCGAGCAATCTTATCCACCCGACTTCAAAATTTCTTCTATTTTATTCGCTTATAAATATATATATATATATATATATATATATATATATATATATATTTATATATATTTCAACCCCTAATATAAACAAAAATATTCCTAATGCAAAATTTGGTTGCATTTTTCCTGTCGCAACGTCAACCCATCAAAAACCAAATGTTCGAGAATTACACGCCACTGCCATAATACCTGGCAGAGGAGACGTTGACTTGAGTTTGAATTATCATATTATCATGACATAGCATTATGTGATTGATAATTTAACGTTATGCGATCACATGATACTACATTAACACATGATACTACATTATCAACGCTTCAATATTATATCTCTAATATTTCAACATCATATGATTTTATCATTATCCATTGGACATTATCGGACATTATCGATCATATCATATAGGCATAATACATTTCATGAATTTTCTCAACATAATTCTACTTAAGACTTTTTAAATATATTTTTCAATATATAAAAATTTATAAATTTTTTTATGTATTTAAGTTAGTATTAAGTTGATATCTCATTCCTTAAATTAACTTAAGTATCAAGCGAGTTATAACGAGATAATTTTATAAGGTTCGACATGATGTTTCCCGACACTAATAAAAATAAACAAAAAATAGGATAATAATTGGTTCTGAATTAATATCTGAATCAGATTTTGACTTAACAATTTCGATATTTAACTAAGATAAATTATTATAATATAATTATATATATATATAATCTTGAGTGACAATCTTGAACTGTCGGGGAACGTGCTAACATTTTATAACTAACAAATGTTATTTGTACTATGTTGTGAGAGAACCGATGACGAGACGTTAAATTAGATAATCATGTGATTAAGACATTATATATATATATATTATTTTATAAAGTGATATATGTAAATTAGGGAATACTTTATATCAGTTTAGTTAGTTGAGAATGATATGAGTCCATGTAATTGTTCGACAGGAGTCGTCTTCTTAATATAAATAATGAATGCCAAAATGTATACACTCACATTGGTGACCGGTGCCAGTGGTGTAGATTCCCATCAAACTGCATTGTGATGGTGGGTGCCTATTTATTTTCCATGATTATTGTAAGTTCTTTATCATATGGATGGATGGATTCCATTATTCTTAGTATATAATAATAGATACGGAAATAATAAAAGTCAGAACAGGATTAATAATTTTTAACTTTCAATTAGAACAAAATAACTAAAATATTATAAAGCGAAATAAAAAAGTAAAACACGAAGGCCAATGTTCATTATCCTAAATTTATTCCAAGATAAGATACAATTGGGATACAGATTATTCTGTGCGAACAATCAGGAGGACGTTTTGATACTAGCAAAATAAATTAAAAAATAATGAGAGGTGTACGCTGAAAAAAAGGTTGAGTTATATAAAAAAGATATAAAAGAATAAATTATAGATTTTTTATTTTTTATTTTATCAATCGAGGATTATCATGTGGCAGCTTGTGAATGATCCACATGGCACCGACGAGCTGAAAGCCCACTTCAGTCAACACATTGTGCATGGGTGAGAGGGAGTACCAAGGAGCGTTACTCCAAAGGCAAAACCATCGACTTATGTTGAGATAAATGCTCTGACAAAAACTATAAATTTTACACTTATGTTGAGATAATTTTTTTAAAAGCTAAAACATTAGTACAATAAATAGTCTACGTGTCACTTACAGTTGTTGAGAGTCCGAAACCATCAACTTAGAGATTGAGACAAATGGAAAGGTGTATGAACATATAGAATTAAAATATTTGATTGTGAAAGAAAGTTCATAAACAAAAAATATCAATTGAGCATATTAGCACCATAAACTCGGGCTAGTGCTCGGCAATATCATCGATAACCTCAAGTTCCAAAATAAAATTAGCTATAACCTCAAAGCATAAGCATGTCACAAACTCAACTTTATGATGAATGCAACAATGAGCTTTACACATCTTCACGAAATTGTTTCTTCAACTCTTCGACTCAAAGGAATAAATAGTTGAGCATTGATTTTCTTGTATTAATACATCCAGTAAAATCTGAATCTAAATATCTAGTTACTTTAAGATCATATAAGTGAGCATATAATCTTTTATTTCTTACAAGAATATGAAAGTTGTGTAAGTTTGGGTTACATTAAGCTTCTCAAGACACACGAATAACAAATTCTTTTCATTTCATCTCATTTTAATTAATTCTTTAGATATTACATAAGGGTAAATTTATTTTATTGCATAAGGGTAAATTGGAACGAGTAATTTTTCATCTTAAATCTCTCTAGACTTTATTAATATATGTTTTTTGAGACTATCCTAAAAAGTCTTGTGATCAAACTTAAAATATTTAAATTCCTATATCTCATATGTTATCTCTCTCATATTATTTTCTTTTAAAGTCCTTATAGAGATATTTCTTAGTTTTACATAATAAGTCAAAATTATTAGTGACAAACAAAATATCATCAACATGTAGAATAAAAAAAATATATTTTCATTGATCTTCATATATATACATTAATCAATGATGTTTTTCTTAAGTTTAAAATATTTTATGGTATCATTAAACTTGAGATTCTATTATCCAGAAACTTGTTTAAGTCCATATATAGATTTCTTAAGTTCACACTATATGTTCCTTCGTTTTGATTCCAAAACCTTCGGTTGGTTCATATAAACTTTTTTAAATTTTCATTTTTTTTCACATTCATTTAGTGTAACTCTAAGTTATAATGAACTATTAAAGTCATAATAATTATAATCTTTTTAAGAAAGGTGAAAACACCTCTTTATATTAGATGCATCTCTTTGAGTGAAACAATTAGCAACAAGTTTAGTCTCATACCTTTTGATATTATCATTTCAATTGTGTTTGATATTAAAAAATTATTTAGAATCGATCCTCTTTCAATCAGTTCAATAAGGTTCCATACTTAGATTTTCATTCATTTCAATTCTTCTTTCATAGCATCAGTCTATTTTTTAGAATTTATACTTTCATCAGTTTATTTTTTAGAATTTATACTTTCAACAACTTATGAAAATAAAATTGGATCATCTACTTAAACCAATTTTTGACTTTTATAAATAGACCATATAATAATCATGAATAACATATCATCTTTGTCTTTCAGATTGTCTAAATCATCTTTGTTTTTGAGTTCGTCTTAATATTATTTCTTATGGTTCACTTATTGTAGATTTAATGGTAATAGTTTCATTATAGAGTGATCGATCATTTATTCAAACTGTTAAACAGTTAGGAATAACTTTAGGAGTTACCGATAAAGGTATCTCTATTTGAATTTCTTGAATAATCATATTAAATATTTTACCACTCCCACTAATATTATCATTTTCAATGAATCTACCATTTTCAGTTTTTACAGTTTTTGGACTATAATTAGGATAAAAAAATTAATACCTTTAATTTTTTTTGAATAAATAATGAAGATTCTATCATCATTCTAAAATCTAATTTTTTATAAATTATAAAATTTTATTTTTATTGGATAATCTCAAATATATAGATATCTTAAATTGAGTTTTGTTTCGATCCATAATTTAAATGAAAATTTTAAAATTATCTAGATAATGATGATACATCCATAATGACGTAATATACTCATTACTCTATCCAACAATGTGCACTTAGGCCTCTCGGCTACACTTCTACTATACCGTTGTGTTATAGTGCATCTAGCATAGTATATTGAACACTTCTGCCATGACTTTTTAAGAATTTTGACAAATGGATCTTAACGTTGTCTTGATTTATTATACTTTCCATAATATTTACTATCTCTATCTTATCTTATAAATTTTTACCTTTTTGTTTAATTACCTCTCAATTTTCTTAATTTATACTTCAAGGTTGTCTACGATTAAGATTATAGATCAATATAATGATAATGTAAAAAATTATTAATAAAAATGATAAAATAATTTTCTCCACTAAGAGATAGATTTTCAAAACATCCACATATATTGTGTGTATAATTTCAAGAAATTGTAAACTTCTTGGCTCCTTTCTTAGTGTTTCTTGATGTATTTTCCTTTCATATAATTAATACGCTATCAATAAAATCCAAATTCGAAAGAATTTTATTCTTTATTGATCTTTATATTCTTTCTTTGGTTATATGATCCAAATGTGATGTCATGCTCATCAACTAAACTACATTTAGTACCAATATTATGGTTGATGGTGTCATAAGTATTATGGTTTGTCCACCGTCGAAGGTATAAGCTCATTCATATGCTTCTTTCTGACGTGGGTGATTTGGTGAGGTGAGATAATCCTATCGGTGAGGACCCGATTCAGGATAGGCAGTCTGGGATCTTCCTAATTGCAAGATTCTCTCTCGAGGTCGAGTCGTTTGGGTGTTCCCGAGAGATGATTTGTCTCATGGTTGCATGGTTGTCCTAACAATGGGGTCGTCTTTTGACCGCCAATGATCTTGCATGATAGGCCGGTGTTGGAGGTTTCTCGACGCGATCCATTCGATACTTAAGTCAATGAAGGGGAGAAGATAGTAGTATAAACTACACGACTAGGTTAGTGTGTCAAGGGTTCCCTGTTAGGATCGTGAATGACACTAAGGAGGGGGAGGGTGAATTAGTGCTATCACAAAAATTAAGTCGATTCAAAACTTTCGGCTTGATAAAAATGTATCAGGAAAGATATTGAAAGTATGCTTGACTTAGAATAAGAGTGATAAGAAATTAAGGCAGAAAACACCAGTAATGAAGAGCAACAAGAAAGTGCATACTAATTTTATAGTGGTTCAATAGTCGTGACCTATGTCTACTCCTGATTCCTCCTCTGTTGAGGCCACCGGCATCCACTGTCGGTCTTTCTTTAATGAGCGAAGACCAACCACCCTCTTACAACACTTTCTTATTTTTACGGATTTAGGAGACAACCTTTTACGAGCCCCACACCTCTCTTATATTGATTATAAAGCTAAAGAAGGAGGAGGACACTCAGTACTTTTTTAACACTTTTATAACCAAAATCTTAAGACTTTTGTTTACACTTTTTATGCCCTTTCATGCTAAAAAGAGTAGGGTATTTATAGGCCCCAATGACTTTAAAATGAAGCCAAAATGTGTCTCATTCCCGGTTTCCGAGCTACTAACGGTACCACCACCATTATTAGGCTATACCACCATTTGTAGACTGACACTAGGCGGTACAACTACCCAAGGCCCGATCATTGACTCCAGCCCAACTTTGATTCTTCTTTAATTGTTTTTCCTTTCTCATGATCGTAGGTAGTCCTACATCACTTATCTCAACACATAGATTAGATCATTAATTCACCAATTGATTTCATCATGAAAATCTGAGATTCAACATTTCCTTGCTCAATGTTAATTAATGGGTTCCTTTTTATACCTAATTCCCAGGCCTTCTTACTGACCGATTTGGGATAAGATTAGATGAACCATCTGATCATTCTATGATCTTGATAAGGTAGGGTGATTATCGCCAATCATTGATGCGATGCACATTGAGACGCACTATGGTGCCATTTTGGGGTTGGTGACTTAGAGCCCTACTTAGGTGTTAGCCTCAATGCCAGATGAGTTGACATGAGATAAAATCATCCCTATCATTTGCCCCCCTTAGAAGGGCATCATTCGAGGCATTTCTTCGGAGGGTGCACTTGCATGCTCTTCTATTGGGCATGTGTTCTGATGGAAGTTTGCAAGCTAGGGTGTTGCATCGATCTGGATGAGGTACGATACTGGGGTCTTCATACCGAGTGCGCGGCTTAAGATTGTGTAAACTCAGCCTAGGTGTATCCCTTGGGTCTTCACACTGAGATATATTGCGTAGGAGCGAGTCCTTTTTAACTCTTACTCATTCGAGGTGCTACTCTTGGGTCTTTAAACTAAGTGCACGACTAGGGAGCATGTAAGCTTGGCCTAGGTGCTGGTCTAAGGTCTTCATGCCGAGGTGCACGACTAACGAGCATAGGGACTCAGCCTAGGTACAACCTGCTAGTTATAGGTGTCGTGCAAGCCAATCACATGAGCGATGATATGTATGACATATTATGCAGTCTTTTTACTTATTATTATTATTATTATTATTATTATTATTGGTATATTCTCACTTTATGTTGCATGTTGCATATATTATGATGTCCTTAGATCTGTGCAATTAGAATTAGATCATGATGAGATCATGATAATGAGATCAACTCACTTATAAACACAGACCCTAAATATTCTCAATCATAAGTTATTCGAGAGGGATATTGAGATAGCCGAACAGACGAGTGTGCTGTATACCCATCCATATGATAGAGGCGGCTTATATCTAGCTGCTTGTGTGGGGACAATAGGGATATAATGCAGGTGCTTATTAGAGAATAAGTTCATTGAATGATTCGCTCATGGTATGTTGGATGGTTGATGATACCTCATTGTCAAACAACGATTTTGTGGTCTCAATTGTGTGTCTAGTCCTTATGCTTGAGACACTAAAAATGCTCTATATAAGTACTTTACTCTTTGATATCAAACTTATAGGTCTGAAAGTTTCAGATTTAGCATAGTTGGTCATCGGGAGTGACATCCAACCTTACGAGAGAAATTGAGTGTCGATAGAGGATCATCAACTCTTAGTGTCATAAAAGAAATATTCTATGTATTCTCGCTAAGGCAAATCTCTGGCCAGGGTCATTTATATTTAGAGAGAAAAGAGTTCTTCGGGAGAATCAGATCATAACGAGACTTGAATGAATTCTTTATGGGCCTGACAGCACCATGCTTGGTATATGATCTCTGGGATATTATATAAATAAGGGACTATAGATGCATGATAACTGAGGATAGACAGGTCTAATGGATTAGATCCCCATGTATCATTTATGGACTATAGCGTAGTTGTTGGGAAATCTTGGGGGCAACATCACATGCGCAGCGGAAGAACAAAAAACAAAATCCCCTATTCCCAAAGAGATGTTCATCGTCGTATGGAGATTGGAGCGTAAATATCCGCAAAACTTAAAACTGCGTATAGAATAGATTGTGTTACCTAGGGAGATCGTATATCCCTGTTTCCCTACAGATCTCTAGGAGAGGGTGAAAGAGGTTAAGCGCTCTCCACTCTAGCGGCGATCCACACAGTAGGGCTGGGACGATGCTCCTCAAAACTCTAGGCCTACTCTAAGGTGGAGAGGGGGAGGAGAATAGGAGAGGTAAGCAAAAGCTCTAGCCTATAAACCACTGAATCTCTCATATTTATAGAGGTTCCCTATCAAACCCTAATGGATCCTCCTCTATTAGGTATTGGATCTGCATCCAACTACCCAAGCCTTTTAGATTAGTGGATCTCTATCCAATAATCTCTCATGTGCTCTTATTTGATATTATCCAGAGGATCCAATAATTCAGAGGCTCCGGAGGATATCTTATATCCGTACCTCTACTCATCGCAGTGCCTACCATATGTGTGTGACCCTCTAGGCCCAATATTGATCTAGCCGTGAGTCATACATACCAGAACTCCTTTTGGCTTAGTGAATTATTATCTCCATAATAATTCACTCGACTCATCGATTGCGGACGTACTAGGCCATTACGCCGTAGTCCCCAAATGATACAGGGGAATCAAATCTATTGGACCCATCTATCCTCAGTTACTGTATACCTATAATCCCTCATCCATCTAATATCCCAAAGGCTATATACTGGGCATGGTGTTGTCAGACCTAGATAGTTTCTACTCGAGTCTCGCTCTAATCAGATTCTCCCGAAGAACTCTTTCTCTCTCAATTCGAATGACCTTGGCCAAGGATTTGTCTGAGCAAGAACACATGGGATATTCCCCTTATGACACCGAGAGTGGATGATCCTCTATCGACACTCAATAGCCCTCGTAAGGTTGATTGCCACTCCCAATGACCGGCTGTACTAGATCTGGGACATCCAAACCTATAAGTCCAGTATCAAAGAATGGAGCACTCATGTAGGACATCTTTGGTGTCTCAAGTCTAAGGACCATATACACCACTGGGACTAGAAATCACTGTTTGACAATAAGGCATCATCAACCATCCAACATTTCGTAAGTGGATCAATCAGTGAACTCATTCTCCAATAAGCACCTGTACTGTATCCATAGTGTCCCCACACGAGCAGCTATGGGTCAGCTACATCCATCATATGGACGGGTGTACAGCACACCATTCTGTCCAGTTATCTCGATGTCCCTCTTGAGTAACCTATGATCGGGATTATTTAAGATCTGTGTTTAAAGGTGAATCGGTCTCATTATCGTGATCTCATCACAATCCGATTCCCATTGCACATATCCAAGGACATCACAATATATACATGCATATATGCAATAGTCAATATAAAGTGGTAAATACTAAAATATAATAAGTAAAAAGATTTCGTGTCAAGTCACACGTGCCATCACTCATGTGATTGGCTTGTTGGGCACCTATGACTAGCAATCTCATACTTGACCTAAAGCTAATCACCTATGTGTCTAATCTCCATCAGACCCCTATGACGCTCAAAGACAATCTGAGACAACGACTTTGTTAGTGGATCTACAATGTTATCTTCAGATGGAACTTTTTTCACTTCTACATCTCCTTGGGTCATGATCTCTCTAATAAGTCAGAGCCTCCTTAGAACACTTCTGATGAGACTCGGGTTCCCTTATTTAAGCAATCACCTTATAGTTGTCGCAATATAAGGAATCGACTCCTCGCTATCTGGTATGACTCCCAGATCTATGATGAACTTCTTCATCCAAACTCCCTCCTTTGCTACATTTACTGTAGCAATGTACTCTACCTCTATGGTCGAGTCAGTAGTAGTATCTCGCTTGTAAGTCTCTCAGCATACTGCTCCTCCATTCAGGGTATACACAAACCCTGAATTCGACTTGCTATCACCAACATCGGACTGAAAACTCGAGTCCGTGTAGCCTTCAACCTTGTGGCTACTATCTCCATATACCAGTAAAAGATTCTTAGTCCTTATCAAGTACTTAAGGATACACTTAACTGCTTTCCAGTGCTCCAAGCCTAGATCCACCTGATACCTGCTCGTGACACTCAGAGCATGCATTATATCAGGCCTAGTACATATCATGGCATACATGATAGACCCTATCGCTGAGGCATAAGGTATCATATCAATGTTCATCCTTTCTTCAATAGTCTTTGGGGAGATACTCCTAGAAAGCGATATCCCATGTCTCATCGGTATGAGACCTCTCTTGGAATTTTCTATGCCAAATATTTTGACAATGATTTCTATGTACCTGGATTGGGACAAGCCAAACATCCTCTTGGATCTATCTCTATAGATCCGAATCCTCAAGATATAGGATGTTTCTCCTAAGTCCTTCATGAAGAAGTGTCTAGATAACCAAGCCTTTACTATGGATATCATTTCTACATTATTCCCAATGATCAGGATGTCATCCACATATAACACCAAAAAGGTGATAGCGCTCCCACTTATCTTCCTGATAAGGCAATCGGATCTTATGTTCTAACTTCGGGAAGCTTGCTTTAGTCCATAAATGGATCTAAGCAACCTGCATATCTTATCTGGGCAGTCCTTGGACACGAATCTCTCGGGTTGTATCATATACACATACACCTCCTCCTCGAGGTTCCCATTGAGGAATGCAGTTTTCATATCCATCTGTCAAATCTTATAATCATAGTGTGCTACAATAGTCAATAGAATTCGGATGGATTTTAGCATTGCTATGGGTGAGAAGGTTTCGTCATAGTCAACACATTGCGTTTGACGATACCCCTTAGCCACTAGCCTTGCTTTATATATCTCTACCTTTCCATCTACTCTGATCTTTTTCTTAAAGATCCACTTGCAATCGATGGGTACAATACCCTCGGGTGCATCAACTAGGTTCTAAACCTTGTTGGAGTACATGAAATCCATCTCAGAATTCATAGCTTTTTATCACTTCCCGGAGTCTATACTCATAATAGCCTTCTCATAGGTCTGAGGATCAATGTTCTCAACATTCTCTCCTCTAATATGTCTCATATATCTCTCATGAGGATGGGATAATCTGCCAGACCTACGTAAAGTTGGAACTTATGTATTAGGTACCTGAACAGACTCAGGCTGCAGAGTAGTGCTTGAGCTAGGTTCTCCAACATCGCTCAACTCTATCTTGCTCCCACTGTCTCCACCAAGAATGTGTTCATTCTCAAGGAACATCGCTCTCTTGGCTACAAAGACCTTTTGGTCCTCGAGATGATAGAAATAATACCCACAAGTTTCCTTGGGGTATCCCACGAACTTGTACCGCTCCGTCCTTGATTCCAACTTATCAGGGTTGTGTCTTTTAACGTGGGCAGGGCAGTCCCAAATCTTAACAACCTTAAGATCGGGCTTCTTCCCTTTCCATATCTCATATAGTGTAGACGCTACCGACTTAGTTGGAACTCTGTTCAGAAGGTAAGCTGCGGTCTCTAGGGCATATCCCCAAAATGAGATGGGTAGGTCAGCGAAACTCATCATGGACCGTACTATGTCTAACAATGTACGATTCCTCCTTTCAGACACACTATTGAGCTAAGGTGTATAAGGAGGTATCTATTGCGATAATATCCCATGGTCCTTGAGGAACTAGGTGAACTTTGTACTCAAGTACTTACCTCCTCGATTTGATCGAAGAGTCTTGATACTCTTTCCAATCTGGTTCTCCACTTCATTCTTATACTCTCTGAACTTCTCAAAGGCATCGGACTTGTACTTCATTAAGTACACATATCTATAAATTGAGAAATCATCAGTAAAGGTAATGAAGTAGGAGTAACCACCAATGGCATGAGTTGACATGAGTCTACATACATCACTATATATGAGTTCCAACAGCTCAGTGGCTCTCTCTCCAGTTCCATTAAATAGAGAGTTGGTCATTTTTTCACGAAGGCAAGGCATGCAAGTTGCATAAGACTCATAGTCGAATAGATTTAGATATCCATCCTTTAGCAATTTTTGAATCCTTCCCTCATGGATGACCTAGCATACAATGCCACAAGTATGCACTGTTCACCTCATATCGTTTCCTCTTAGACACACTTACATCAATGATATATGGAGTAGTGTCTAGCATAAATAAACCATTATGCAAAGATTCTTATGCCAATCTCCTAGGCTTTGCTATAATTTACAACGAATTGCAAATATGATAAGCACTACCAGTATCCAATACTCATATGTTATTATAAGAGCATGACAAATGAAGACTGATCATGAATATATCTGAAGCTTCTCCAAGCTTCTGTTTCACCCTCTCTACAAGGTACTTTTTGCAGTTCCTCTTCCAGTGCCCATCTTTGCTATAGTGGAAGCACTAGCCTTTGTCCTTTGCTGGGTCTTTCTTAGTAACCTTTGCTTTACCTGCTCTATCCTTGCCCTTGCCCTTGCTCTTCTTGAGGGACTTTTCTGCTTTTCTTTTCTTTCTGGTCTCACTAGTGTAGAGAACTGACTTCTCTTTCTTGATAGTGCTCTCTGCCTCCCTCAACATATTAAGGAGCTCCACTAGAGTTATCTCAAGCTTATTCATATTAAAATTTATTATGAACTATGAAAAGGAATCTGGTAGGGACTGAAGCACAATGTCCACACACAAGTTATCCTCTAGGACCATTCATAGACCTGTGAGTTTCTCTATCCACTCAATCATTTTTAAGACATGGTTCTGAACTGGTGTCCTCTCAGTCATCCTAGCTTGGAAGAGGCTCTTGGATATCTCATATCGTTGAGTCCTTCCCAGTTCCTCAAACAATTTATAGACATGTAAGAGAATGGATCTGGCATCTATCTTTTCATGTTGTCTCTGTAACTCAAGAGTTATAGAGCCCAACATGTAACACTGAGCAAGAGTGGAGTCATCAATGTACTTCACGTAGCGAGCGATCTCATCCTCGCTTGCCCCTTCCTTGGGCGTAGGTATCACTGTATCATGGACGTACATAATTTTCTCCACCGTGAGAACAATTCTCAAGTTGCAGAGCCAATCCGTATAATTTGGACCAGTGAAGCGGTTGACATCAAGTATGCCACGTAAGGGATTTGAAAGTGATATTTTCTAAAAATAAAGATGTAGTATAAATAAATAACATATAGATTTTGTAGAAATAGATAATTAAGATATGAACTTCTATCTTAATATGCTCATATTATTTTACTGGTGAGTCATGCGACACCCTCAACATGAAACAGAAGTCTCCGGCAGACTTCTAGTGGGGATCAGGATCCAATCAGTGTCTTAATGTAACCTCGAGGGACTCGACTAATTACATTAAGCCCAAAAGGTAGGCAACTCTTGTCGATCACAACTCCTTGTGATTCCCGTCCTATTCGACCTCCGAATCACCATGGTCTCGAGGGACTCGACCAACCATGATGCTCGATTAAGTTAACACTATCGTTACAAGATGAGTTTGATTTAATGATATACCCTCGAGAGACTCGACCAAGCATACCATGTCCTCAGGTCACCGGTGACATCTCTATGTCATAGGTAAGATAGCGAATCACGATATAGATGAGCCTCGAGGGACTCGACTAACTCAACCTACACAGGGAATCGGTCTCTTCCTATAATAATGGAAGACCACCTAGGTCACTCTAATTGCCTCACGTTTACTGATTTAATATTATCAAGAGAGGGGTTTCTATGATTTGGTCTCCTAATATGACATGTCACACATATACATATTTAATGTATATCTACATCGCATGCAAATATATATATATATATATATCTAGTAGGTGTATAAGCAATCATACCAGATAATCATGGACCACAACCTAATGTGATCAGGCCCGAGCCAGTGGATCTAATCACTTACATCAAGATCTATGTGTGCAGCGGTGCATCTCCATGTCCTGTGATCATCCATCTCATCCTCGTCGGTTCCATCGACATCTCGACGCATCTCCATGCATTGCGATTGTCTGTCCCGTGAGTCCCATTATTGCTTCCATGCTCCCGCTATGCCTTTTAGTGTAATTACAACTTAATCATAGGCACGCAGGCCCGATAATAAACGAGAAATAAAATGGAGGCTTGCTAGCCCCAATAATAATAATCACAAGTACACATCACACAGTCCCATGATCATCTGTCCACACATTATACATCACATGTATAAATCATCATCATGTTAAACTACTAGATAATAATAAAATAATAATCAATTAAACATTTTAATTAATTAATATTTTCTGAAATCAGGGACATGTAGGGAATTTTATGAATTCTAAGGGGTATTTTCATAATTTGGATAAAAATGGATAAAATTAGAATTTCTAAAATTCACAAGGGTAAAACTATCTTTTTGCCCAAGAATGCCTTATCCCTTTCTCCCCTGTTGTTGCAGCCACCGCCACCACTCTATCGGTGGCGGCCTATGCGGCGGGGGGCGGGGCGCTGCCCCTGCCTGCGGGCAACTCGCTTGCGGGCGACGTCGCTGCCTCCGCGGGCAGTTTTGCCTGCGGGGCAGCGGCCGCTGGCGATGCTGCCTCGCCGGGCAGCCGCTCCTGCAAGGGGTTTTGCCCACGGGAGCAGCGGCCGTAGGCGCCGATGCCCTACGGTGCCTCACCCCGCGGGAGAAGTGGCCGTAAGCGTCGTTGCCCCATGACGCCTATACCCGCTAGTTGCTAGCCTCGCCGGCCATAAACACTTGGAAGTTCGCTTCTCCTTTTTGTTGATGACAAAGGGGGAGAAGTATGATCATGTTATGTATGATGACGTATTTCAAATATTCATGATGAAATTTGCAATGACTTGAATTTAGCTTGAATTCAAGGTTATATCAATATGACATATTGATAGGGGGAGTTAAGGTTAACTCCATCATCAATTGGTTGTCATCATCAAAAAGGGAGAAATTATTAAATCTCGTATTTTGATGATGAAACCAATTGATAAGTGTTTATGATTTGATTTATGTTTTGAGTGACGCAGGATGCTTCAATCAGGGAGAGACATTTAAAGTAGAAAAAATTATGTTGGGCTGGAGAAACATGTCAGAAGATTGGACGTCGCGCTGAAGGATCGGTCGACGTATCGATAGAAGGCTTCAGGCCACTGTTTCGGGTCTTGGGCTAAGAAGAGTGGATATTGTGCCAAAGATATCAGAGTTGCGGAGGTCAACTGGCCGATTGGACAATAGGCCATAAGAAAGGACGATGGGCCGAAGAATCGAACGAAGCGTCGATGGACCAATGACATGCCGGACAATATGATTCATGCTTAGTAATAATTGTCTAGATCGAATTATGTTTTATGTGTACAGTATTAACTATGATAGCAAGGCATAAAGCAAAATGAAGTCCTGGAGTCAAGAATGTGATTTCATTGGGAGTTCGAGAGTTCGTCAGAAGTCCCTACGTTCGTCGGAAGTTTTGCTAGAATTGACCGAGAAGTCCAGGAGCTTGCCAAAGAAGCTCATTGGAACTCACCAAGAAGATCATCATGAAGTCCAGGAGCTTGCCGGGAGTCCACTAGAACATTGCCGAGATATTGACGAAAGTTCGTCGGAAGATCGTCGGAAGAAACTAGAGTTACAGACTTATTTAGCTTAGTAAATGTCTTAGAATTCATAGTTAGCACATAATTGAGATTGGAATTGGGCTAACCCAATTAGGGGCCAGTTGGGCCCATGTATGAATGGTGTTGGGCCTAATGAAAAGGCCTAAACAATGACCCAAGAGGTGACACTATCATGGCATAGTCTCCGAGATTGTGTCAAGCAGTGGTACCACCCAGACACAATCTCTGAGAGGTTGCAAGCGGTGGTATCGCCCAGTTGCTAGGTTCCAGGCGATGGCACCGCTCCTGTCAAGCAGTGGTACTGCCCAGTATCAGACTAACACTAGCGGTGGTACCGTTCATACCCAGGAAACCCGGGATAAGACTTTTTTAGGCTCCAAGTTTGAATCAACTTGAAGCCTATAAATACCCCTCTCATCCCTAGTTAAATAATACACAACTGAGAGAAAAAAAAAGAAAGAAAACTCTATTGCAATTGTGTGTGAAACTTCTCTCAAAGTTCTAAGTGTTAGAATAGTTTGAGAGAGGAGTAAGCGGGAATGTAAGGGTTATCTCCTAAACCCGGTAAAAGAAGAATCGAGTTATAAAAGGTGGTTGGTCTTCACCTATTAAAGGAAGACCGATAGTGGATGCCGGTGGCCTCAACGGAAGAGGAATCGATGGAGTGGATGTAGGTTACGACAACCGAACCACTATAAAAATCTGGTTTGCGTTTCCTTCTTGCAATTTACTTTTATAGCAAACTACCTTTCCTCCTTACTGTGCATTTACTATAGGTAATAAATCTCTAAACATGATTTTGCTAATAAGGGTCATGTTTATAGAAAAGAAAGAATTAGCTTTATGAGTAACACTCAACAAAAGCCAATTATCTTCGTTAAAGGACCTACTTTATATGTCTCACGGAGAGAAAAATATAATTTTTATGGAAGATATGGTCATTTTGCTTACAAATGTCCATTTAAACAGTTTAGTTCACATAAATTAGTTTGGGTTCCTAAAAGAACAATAAATCACTCAATAATAGGTAGATCTATTTATAAGGGACCCAAAGTTAAATGGATACCTAAAAGAAAACTCCCCTTCTTATAGATGTGTTTACAATCACAAACTAGGAGCAAGAGATGGTATCTTGATAATGGATATTCAAGGCACATGATTGGAAATCCAACTCATCTTTTAAGCTCACTAGCTAAAACAACAATAATAAGGAAAGATTATTTGAACCAAAATGATTTAAACTTGAGGATTTTTTATAAACCTTTTGATTAAAGATGGTTTATGTTGTGTATGTTGGTTTTAAATAACGATGCATGATTTTTGTATGAAATACTAGAGCATACTAAAGCTAAAGAACCTTAGCTATATTTAATCTTATGGAAAACTATCTACATTGCTTTCATTGGATTTCTATGATGACTTTGGATTTGTTTTCATATGAAATGATATGTTGGTATTTACGACTTGAGATGTACTATACATGAAACAATCTTCTTAATTCTCGAGGATATTCATCCAAACAAATCTTGATTCTTTCATCTCTTTTCTTTTTATGTTTTTCATTCTCCTACGATTCTGCCCTTCAATGACTAAGGAAAGGAGTTATCCAAATAAACCACTGGAATGCTAAATATAGCTACTAGGTTGTTATAGGTCAAAAGTTGAAGCTTGAATGATTAAAAGATAAAATTGCAACTTGAAATAAGCTGAAGGGAGTGCAGCAGTGGTGGCACCATTAGACTGGCGGTGGCACTGCTAGATCACACTACCCATAGGCGGTAGCATTGCCCAACTGGTGGTACCACCACCCTCAACCCTCTCTACACCCCTCTAAACTGCTTTACACCTCTCATTCCTCTTACTCTCACTCTAGAAACTCAAGAAAACCCTCATCCTTTACAAAACTAAGGATCAATCTCAAACCCCCCTTGGTGATCACAAGAAGTTTAAACTACAAAGGTAATTCCTAAACCCAATTGTTTCTCTCATTCTCCATTCATTACTTGTTCTTGCCTTTTATTCTTTGTGATATATGTGGTCTCCATGACGAAACCTATAATTCCATACTCTTTGATTCCCCTCAACATGCCCTTAAATTCTCAACCTGAGTCTAAAAGTGTACATAAGGGAAAATATATAGATATAGAAGAATTGAGTAATTTAGAACCAATTTATTCAAATAAGTGAACCTATTTATCCTAGACTTGTTTGATTGTTTTACAACAAATTACATGTGGACGAACAAGATAGGGTGTCCACTTATCTCTTATGGCATCACATACCCATTACAGATAGCTGATAAGACCCTAAAGTCTTATCGTAAAAAAGAAGAGAAAGGGGATGATCACTTTGAGGGGATCGGCCTTCTTGATCGCTTCGAGAGGATCGGCCCTCCTTGATCGCTTCGAGGGGATCAGCCTCCTAGGGTTTGTCAAAAGATAGAATAACATTTTTCATAGATAACTGAAAAAAACAGTTATATCTCTATTTATAGAGTTTCACCTAAAGTCCATCAGGACTTAAACTCTAATAATAAATAAATATTAAATAAACCTCTACTTGACTCTAACTGAACCAAACTGACTCAATAAATAATTGGACTAAATAGACTCAATAAACATTATTCAAAAGCTCAGAAAAAGGGTCCTAACAATAGCATAATTTGCAATCTTATATGAATTCCCAAGAAAAGGAGAGGTTGCTATTTTAGAGGACAATGAGACGCAGAATTGGTTAGGATCACATATTATGAGGCTTTAGGAATCATTTTTGGTGACCCAAATTTGTCTATCGTTCTAAAAAGTTATGAACATTTACTACATTTCAGCACAAAATTGTTTCATTACATTATGATAAGTATTCTACTTCCAAAACAATACCATCATGATGAAGTTAGTAAAATGAAATTAGGAATAATGTATTGGATTATGGTAGGACATAATAACTGTTTTGGATATCTGATATGACAAAACATGATTGAACTACCGACAAAAGATATAATGCTTCCATATGATGGCTTGATTACTAGACTAATGCATGCACATGACATAGTCATTCTACCAGATGAAGAAGCCTTGAAACTAGATCTATTTAATGTCATTAATAGAAACCTATTAAGGAGATTAAGATATATAATAAGAATGGTGTTTGGACTCAATTACCTAGGAGGACTAATCCTCCCCCACCTAAACCAAAACTAGAAACACCTATATATAGGAAAAGTCAATCTCCTCCTACTAGTCCCTTTGTGGTAGCACCTCCAACAATGCCAGCACCCTCCTCATCTGTTGATTCTATAATGACTCGACTGGATCGAATTAAACTACATCAAGATCAAATCTTAACCAAGATGCAGCAAATTCATCGAAAACTTAATACTTTGTTTAGGCATTTTGGTTTACCACCACGATCTTATGTGCTTTTTAATATTAATGATGCATGCAATATTCTAAGAATCAAGCATGCTAAATCTTTTGAATGCATGAGTTCCTCTTATATATTTTTTAGATTTCTTGATTTTTTTGTAACTTGAGTTTTTCATTTTAAATCGAGATCTTTCCTTCATTTCTTCTTCTTGCAATTCACTAAAGAATAGTTTTTATTCATAGACTTTTGGTATACTTATGCAATAATCAATTCCTATGAATCCTTCCTCCTATTTACAAGAATAGGGATTTAATTCATGAATTTTTAGTATGCACATTTTGATCTTTTATGATGAATCGTTTCTCTTTGCGATAGTAGAAGCTTGATTCAATGAAACTTATTTATCATGAATTTGATTTGGTTCAAATCCTTTCATAGATTTAGTTCTTGATTTTTCTTGTGATGAATATATTCCTCCCTTATTCTTCTTCCTCTTCTTCTCATTTTTATGACAAAAGGAAGAAAGAAACCTACACCAAAAAGTGCTTGCACATCTAAAGCAATAATGCTAGCTTGTCCATTTCAAGAAGCAAATGTAATTATCATGCAAAGTTTTGGCTTAACTTCGCATTTCAAATTGCTAGCTTGCATAAATTGGTGTAAAATTTACTTGAATAATTTACAATACTTGCATAAATTGTTGAATGATTCTCCTTTTTGTTGATGACAAAGGGGGAGAAAAGTAAAATATGAATACTTTGGTATCATGAATGTTATGCCCAAAATGATGTTAAGTTTGGTATCATGCATGAAGTGATAAATGATTAAAAAATACTTTAGTATCATATATGTTATGCCAAAAATGACTGAAAATATAAATGCTTTAGTACCATAAATATCATGCCAAAATAATGTTAATTTTGCTATCATGCATGAAGTGATGAATGCTTCAGTATCATATAGGTCATGCCTAAAGTGATGTTGATTTATTATCATGCATGAAGTGATGAAATTGTTCATGCTATGCTTTGATAACTTGAAACTATGATGATGCACAATATATAATTTGAGAGTATTGTAAAAGAGTCCTCCTCCTCTCTCTCTTTAGCTTTGTAATCATTCAAGAAAAGGTGTGAGGCTTGTAAGGGTTATCTCCTAAACCCGTAAAAAGGAGAAAGTGCTGTAAGAAGGTAGTTGGTCTTCACCTATTGAAGGAAGACCATTAGTGGATGCCAGTAACCTCGATAGAGGAGGAATTAGAAATGGACGTAGGTCACAACGATCGAACCACTATAAATCTGGTGTGTTCTTTCCTTATTGCTTACTTTCATTACTTAGCTGCTCACTTCTTTTTACATTCACTCTTAAGTTGTTACTTTGATTACTTTTCGATACGAGCTTTGTCAAAATGATTTTAATTGAACAAAATCTTCCAAATCAATGATTTTATCGTTGCACTAATTCACCCACCCCCCTCTTAGTGCCTTATTGATCCTAACCATTGGTATCAGAGTGAGGTCACTCTCATTTTGGTTTGAAACCCAAGAGAGATGGCATTTATTGGCAACCAAGAGGGTCATTCAATCATACATCCACCTATGTTCAATGGGTTGGATTATTCCTATTGGAAAACTAGAATGAGAATTTTTCTAATTTCTATGGATTTTGAGTTATGAAATATTATGGAAAATGACTTTCAAAAGTCTTCTCTTCCAATGATTGATTAGAATGAGTTGGAGAAAAAAACTTTCTCTTTAAATGCCAAGGCTATGAATGCATTATTTTGCACTTTAGATAATAATGAGTTCAATCAAGTGTATATTTGTGAAACGACTTTCGATATTTGGCACACATTCGAAATCACTCACGAAGGCACTAGTAGAGTAAAAGAGTCTAAAATAAATCTTTTAGTCTATTCTTATGAATTGTTTCGGATAAAACTAAGTAAAACCATTAGAGACATGTATACCCGGTTTACGAATGTCATCAATGGTCTAAAAGCGCTTGGTAAAAGTTTTTCTAACTTTGAACTTGTTATTAAAATATTAAGATCCCTTCCAAAGAGTTGGGACCCTAAAGTAATGACCATTTAAGAGGCCAAGGATTTAAATAATTTTCCTTTCGAAGAACTTATCCGATCATTAATGACCTATGAGATGACTTGCAATGCTCATGAAGAGCTAGAGAATAACCTTCCAAAGAATAGGAAGGATATGACACTAAGAACTCATGAAGACTACTTGAAAGGAAGTTCAAGTGATGAGGACTATGATGATGACTTGGCAATCTTGGCAAGAAAGTTCAAAAAATTCATAAAAAAATAAATCTAAAAATAACACTAGAAATAAAATTGAACCCAAGAAAAAACAAGTTATATGCTACGAATGTAAGAAGCCGGGACATTTCAAAAGCGAATATCCCCAAATGAAAAAGAAACAACCAAAGAAGAAGAATGCGCTCAAAGCAACATGGGATGATTCGAGCGATTCCAAAGACGAAGAACAAAGCAATAAAGAAATCACCAACTATGCCCTAATGGCTATCGGAGATGAGGTAAGTGGTTCATTAGATGCAAATTTACCTTTCAATGAGCTTTTAAGTGATTTTCATGATTTGTTCGATGAATGTAGAATAATGAGCAAAAAAATTTAATTGTTTGAAAAAGGAGCATGCCCATTTAAATAATGAATTTAAAAAAATTAAGCATGATAATCCTTCGTTGCCTCTATGCATTAAATGTGAACACTTAGAGGCACTTGAGAAAGAAAACTTGCTACTCAAAGAAACTCTAGAAAAGTTTAAGGTTGGTAGCAAGTCCTTGAACATGATCATTGCCAATAAGGGTCACGTTCATAAAAGAGGTGAAATCAGATTTGTGAGTAGCTCTCACCAAAATCCAACCACTTTTGTTAAATGTCTTATCTTTCATGTATCACCTCGCGCCAAATGTAACTTTTGTTACAAACTCAGACACGTTGCTTATAGATGTCTGTTTAAGAGATATAGTCCACATAAATTGATTTGGGTTTCTAAATAAATTGTAAAGAACTCCATACAAAACGATAAGTTAAGTAGATCGATTTTTGAGGCACCCAAGGTCAAATGGTTACCTAAAAATCACCCTTTTTTGTAGAAATATTTACCATTATAAGCTGGGAGCAAGAGATGATACATTGATAGTGGATGCTCAGGGAAAATCACCGAAGATCCATCTTAATTCTCTAAGCTCACTAGCCTAGACGAAAGGTATGTCACCTTCGGAGATAACAACAAGGGTAAAATTATTGGCAAAGGAACTAAGGTAACAAATCTAACTTTTTAATTGAAGATATATTGTTGGTTGATGGCTTAAAGTGGCTTAAAGCATAATTTTTTGAACATTAGTCAATTGTGTGATAAAGGCTATATTATTAGATTTGAATCCAATGCTTGCATTATTGAAAAACCACACAAAAACACATCTATGATTGTCCTAAAATAAAATAATGTACACATGATTGACATTGATGATCTTTGTAATGAAATGTATTTTTCGATTTTGAATAACGACGCTTGGCTTTGGCATAGGAGATTAGGTCCTGCTAGCATGAAACTAATATCTCAAATCTCATTTAGAGAACTCGTAAGAAGTATTCCAAACAATAAATTTGTTAAAAATAATGTGTGTGATACATGTCAATTAGAAAAATAAATAAAAGGTAGTTTCAAATCAAAGAATCAAATAAGCACCTCTAGACCATTACAATTGATCCATATGGATTTGTTTGGACCAATTAATACAACAAACCTTAAAAATAGCAAATATACCTTTGTAATTGTAGATGATTATAGTAGATACACTTGGACATACTTTTTGACACACAAAAGTGATTGCTTTAAGTATTTTTCGAAGTTTTGTAAACTTGTTCAAAATGAAAAAGGCTTTATGATTTCATCAATTCGGAGTGTTCACGGTAGTGAATTACAAAACCGTGATTTTCAAAACTTTTATGAATCTAGTGGATACAACCATAATTTCTCAACTATGAGAAATCCTCAGCAAAATAAAGTAGTAGAAAAAAAAAATATGAGTTTATAAGAAATGACAAGAACTATGTTAAACGAACATAGCCTACCCAAATATTTTTGGGCCGAAGCCGTTAATACGATATGCTATGTCATGAATAGGATTCTAGTAAGACCATTACTTTCCAAAACGCCTTATGAATTATGGAATAATGAAAAACCCAATGTTTCATATTTTAAAGTTTTCGGTTGTAAATATTTTGTCTTGAATGAAAAAGATGCCTTAGGAAAGTTTGATGTAAAATTCGATGAAGGCATTTTTCTTGGTTATTCTTCTATTTCTAAAGCATTTTGTGTCTTTAATAAAAGAACTTTGGTTATAGAAGAGTCTATTCATATTGTCTTTAATGAAAATTTCGAATTTAAGAAGAATGATTTTGATGATGATTTTAATTTTGATGCTTTGAATTTGAATGAAACCTTTTATCCAACTAGGAACTTGGATATATCTTCTTCTGAAACATTCTTACCTAAGGAATGGAAGTATATAGATGCTCATCCTAAGGAGTTAATCATAGGAGACACATCAAGGGGTGTTCAAACTTGTTCTTCTCTTAAAAATTTTTGTGCCAACGCCACTATTCTTTCTTAAATTGAACCACAATGCATTGATGAAGCCTTGAAAGATGATTCATGGGTTATAACAATGCAAGAAGAGTTAAACCAATTTGAGAGAAATGAGGTGTGGAAACTTGTTCCAAGACCTAATGACCATTTAGTTATTGGTACTAAATGAGTTTTTAGAAACAAGAAAGATGAATTTTGTATCGTAGTTAGAAACAAGGCTAAATTAGTGGTTAAAGGTTTCAACCAAGAAGGAGGTATCGATTATGAAGTAACCTTCGCTCCTATGGCAAGATTAGAAGTCATAAGAATACTCCTTGTCTATGCTTGTAGTAATAATTTTAAGTTATTTCACGAGTGCTTTCCTAAATGACTTTATTTCTGAAGAAGTGTATGTTAAACAACCACTTGGATTTGAGAACTCTCTTTTTCTTAATCATGTGTTTAAGTTAACTAAAGCTCTCTATGGATTAAAACAAGCCCCAAGGGCTTAGTATGAGAGACTTAGCTCCTTTCTTATCCAAAATAATTTCTCTAAAGGCAAGGTCGAAAATTTTAAAAATAGCTTTCTTGTTATTCAAATTTATGTTGATGATATTATTTTTGGTTCTACAAATGAATCCTTATGTGAATCATTTGCCAAGAGTATGAGCCAAGAGTTTGATATGAGTTTAATAGGTGAACTAACTTTCTTTTTAGGCTTACAAATCAAACAACTTAGTGATGGTATTTTTTTTAGTCAAACCAAATATGCATTAAAATTGCTAAAATGATTTAATATGGATGGTTTAAAAGCTATCAATACTCCTATGAGTACCTCCACTAAGTTAGACATGGACGAAAGTGGAGAAAGCTTTGATAAAAAAACTTATAGGGGTATGATAGGTAGTTTACTATATCTCATTATAACTAGACCGGACATCATGTTTAGCATAGGATATTGTGCTAGATTTCAATCTAATCCTAAGCTATCTCATCTTAAAGCCGTTAAAAGAATTCTTAGATGTCTTAAAGGAAACCCTAATCTAGGATTATGATATCTAACATTTGAAAACTTTAAATTAATTGTTTATGCTGATGTAGATTTTGCTAGATGTAAAGAAGATAGAAAAAGCACATCTAGAGCATGTCAATTTTTAGGTCATGCACTTGTCTCTTGGTCTTCTAAGAAACAAAACTTGATTGCATTATCGACAACCAAAGTTGAGTATATAGCCGCTAGTACATATTATGCATAAGTTGTATGGATGAAAAATACACTAGAAGATTATAGAATTTACCTTAAGAATATTTCCATAAAATGTGATAACACAAGTGCAATATGTTTAACAAAAAATCTTATTCAACACTCTAGAACTAAACATATTGACATTAGGTATCATTTTATAAGAGATCATGTTAATAACCATGATATATATTTAGAGTTTATTGATACGAAACATCAATTAGCTGATATCTTTATAAAACCCTTAAATGAAGAATAATTTGATTTCATTAGAAGAGAGTTAGGGATATTAAACGGTTAGAATATATGAGTTTGTTGTATATCTTTTTCAGGCTTTCTCGATTTTTCATAATTAAAGCTTTCATGAATTTATTTCAAAAATAAAACTTTCATGAGATTCAGAATTTCAAATTACTTGGTATTAAATTCACTTCATACCCTTGCTTCATCACTTAATGATTTTTGATACACTTAGTCCCTTCACTCATGGATTTCACTCGTGTGAATTTTTAATGAGAAATAGATTTTATTGATGGATATTCATAAACTTTCAATATTTCGATTCTTCTTGATAAATGCACTATTCATGATTCTTTCCTTCTCTTCTCTTTTTAAGAAGAATCCTATCATAATAAGTCAAATTTTGCTTGAGACGATTGCCCATTTCCTTTTTGTTGATGACAAAGGGGGAGAAATGTGGCAAATTGATGACAACTTGGCATTATGAATGTTTGACATAATGTATTATATCGTAAATGCTTGAATGTATTACGAATGCTTGAAATGTGATTGGTATCATCAAATATATCATAAATACTTGAAAAATATCAAAATATATCGCATATATATCATATGTATCATAGATATGCATCATAATATGTCATGGATACTTGAAAATATTTCATTCTTCAAATCTTGTTTGATTTCGTATCAAAATAATAAATGTCTATCATGAGGTATCAAACTTATCATGCTTAATTTCCTATTTACAATTGGTATCATGCCTCGGATTGATGTATTGTCATCTTTTATCAAACTTGAATCTTGCTAAATTTTCTGTTTGAAATTGTTATCATACTTGAGAATGATGATTGTCTATTATCATTCGATATTGGACTTGAAAATGGATGTCATGCTTTGAAATAATTTTTATTGTGATAAATACGTGATATCATATTTTGAGATGGTAAATCATGATTAGTATCATGATGTGCATGTTAATAAGTTTAAATGCATATAACTTACCGATTTGATGCTTGTATTCAAAGGCCTCAAATTCAATAGTGTCTTTTCTCAAGTATGGCATATAGATAGGGGGTGTTAAGGTTAACTCAATCATCAATTGATTATCATCATCAAAAAGGGGGAGATTGTTGAATCTCTAATTTTGATGATGAAATCAATTGGTAAATTATTTGATCCAATTTATATGTTGAGAAAAGTGTGCAGGATTAACTACGATAGTGATCAAGGCATAAAGCAAAACAAAGTGCGGGAGTCAAGATCGAGAATTCATTGGGAGTTCGAGAGTTTATTGGGAGTCCAGAAGTTCATTGGAAGTGCTACCGGAATTAGCCGAGAAGCTCGTCGGAACTCGCTAAGAAGATCATCATGAAGTCCAAGAGCTTGCTGGGAGTCCACTAGAAGATTGCCGAGAGATCATCGGAAGTTTGTCGAAAAATCGTCAAAAGCTCGCCAGAAGAAACCTAGACTTACTAGGCTTGTTTTGTTTAGTGTATGCCTTAAAAATTATAGTTAGCACATAATTAGGCTTAGGTTTGGGAGGTAATCCCATTATACCTATTAAGGACCAACTAGACCCGTAATTGGACTGGTTTGGGCCGGATTCAAGGCCTAACTAGGTTGATGAACCCTATTTGGTGGTGGCATTGCCAGACTGGGGCAGTGGAACCGCCTAGGGCTCAGTCACCAAGAAGCCTTGGCGGTGGTACTACCTAGACTGGGAGGTGGTACCGTCGATAGTTATTACTGCCAAGCGATGGTACCACCCAATCAGGCGATAGTACCACTAGTGCCTAGTCTCCGAGGCTCTGTTAGGCAGTAGTATCGCTAGACTAGGTGGTAGTACCACCCATTTTCAGTGCTGTAGGCGATGGTACCACTCAGCACAGGCGATGGTACCGCTAATACCTCGAAAACCCGGGATGAGACACTTTTAGCTCCAATTTTGAAGCCATTAGGACCTATAAATACCCCACCCTTTTCTACATGAAAGAGCAATTAAAGTGTGAAAAAATATTTAAGTGTTAGGGTGTAAAAGTGTTATAAAAGTGCAAAGAGTCCTCCTCCTCTCTCTCTTTAGCTTTGTAATCATTAAAGAAGAGGTGTGAGGCTTGTAAGGATTATCTCCTAAACCCATAAAAAGGAGAAAGCATTATAAGAAGGTGGTTGGTATTTGCCTATTGAAGGAAGACTATTAGTGGACACCGGTGACCTCTACAGAGGAGGAATCGAAAGTGGACGTAGGTCACATTGACCGAACCGCTATAAATCTGGTGTTTTCTTTCCTTACTACTTACTTTCATTACTTAGCTACTCACTTCTTTTTACATTCACTCTAAGTTGTTACTTTGATTACTTTCCAATACGGGCTTTGTTGAGACAATTTTAATCGAATGAAATCTTCCAAATCAATGATTTTATCGCTGCACTAATTCACACCCCCCTCTCTTAGTGTCGTATTGATCCTAACACCACCACCAGTACTCGATACTACCACTACCTGCTAGTCTAGCAGTACCATCGCCTGACATAGTCTCGGAAATTGTGTCTTAGAGACTGAGCCTCTAGCAGTTCCATCGCTTGGACTAGTAGTGCCACTGTTTGACCTAACTTTTAAGTCACTGAATAGGTCTTATAATGAGCCCAAATCAGTCACAATTTAGGCTCAATTGGCCCCTAATTGAGTTAGCATGATTACATCAAAAACTAACTCAATCTCTAAACTACTTTGATCTAGACAACTGATTACAAAACATGAATCCATTGTCCAATATGTCATTAGTTCATTCAGCGCTTCGTCCGATCCTTCGACGTATTGTCCTCTCCTTCAACGTATTGTCCTCTCCTTCAACGTATTGCCCAATTGGCATGTTAACCTTCTACAACATCTGATTTCCTTAGCACAATGTCTGATCCCTCGGCCCGATGCCTAAACTCATGGCACGAAGTCCTTCTACCGGCATGTCAATTAATCCTTCGGCCTAACATCTAATCTTCTGACATATTCAACTTCTGCCCAACGTCTGATTCCTCCTTCTTTAATTAATTTGTCTCTTCTTGATCGAAGCTAGTCCTACGTCACTCAAAATGCAAATTAGATCATAAACTTATCAATTGATTTCATCATCAAAATTCGAGATTCAACAATCTCCCCCTTTTTGATGATGACTACCAATTGATGATGGAGTTTAAACTAAACTCCCCCTATCAATATGTCATATTGATAGAACCTTTAAATTCAAAAAATCATGTAATATTTTAAAACATAAAAGCATATCCTACCATGCATGATTCAACTCATCATCATATCTTCTCCCCCTTTGTCATCAACAAAAAGGAGAAGTGCATCTAGCAAGTTTTTGAGTTATGCAAGTTTTACAACATACAAGCTAGCAATAATTTTGAGTTGTGCAAGTTTGCACTTTTGCTTTTCTTGAGATATGCAAGATAGAAAATTCTTTCTTCTCTTACAAGCTATTGATTTGCTTCTTCTTAAAATGTGCAAGCTAGCAAATTCTTTGCTTCCTTTTGCGATATGCAAGCTAACATGTTCTTGAGAATGTGATGTTTAGTAAAATTTTTACTTCTCTTGAGATAGCAACTTTTTGCTTCTCTTTCCAATGTGTATGCTAGCAAGTTTTCACTCCTTTGTCATTGTCAAAAGAAAGAATACAATGGTACAAAATTTTTCTTTTTACATCAATTTTCATATCATAACAAATATTAATAACAATGATAAGTTTATATCAATATTTTAATTATCAAATATGAAAGATCAAGTCATGAATACTAAAAGACCATGGTAATTTTTGACAAATCTCCTTTTTAGTAAATAATGAAAAGAAATCTTAGGAGATCTTCAAAGGTAATCTTATGTTATAAATTCTGAGAAATCAAGAGAAAAATTTGAATAAACATTCTCTTTAGTAAAATGAAGGAATCATAGTGAACGATATTGATTTATATAAAAATCTCAAGTTATAATTATCAAGATCATGGTTTATTTGCATAATTCTCCTCTATAGTAAAAGAAGGAATCATAAAAAAAATCTTGATTAAAAAAAATTCAAGTTATGATTTCGGGAAATCAAAAGAGAAACCATAATTCATTTGGATAAATCTCAATAAGAAGGAATGATACAAGAACATATAATAAGAGATATTGATTCATAAACGATTTAAAGTTATAAATATCGAGAAATCAAGATCATGATTTTGATAAAACTTATTAAATTCAAATTATCAAAATCACTTTCATAGTTCATAAGATTCATAACATAAATAGATTCATTAATCTCTTATTGAAAAATTTAATAAGTTTTTGGGGATAGAGTCATTTTCAAGAAAAATAATGCATTCCTCTATATGATTGATTTCATACAAGTATGCCATTGTTTTCTAAGCCAAAACCATGCATTATCATTTAAACTCAAAAAACAAGCATCATCACAAAAAATTATCATGATCAATAGTATGACATTAAAATATCTTCAAACAAAAGACTCAATTTGTTAATAATCATTTTAATTCCAGTGGTCTTTCTTTTGTTATTATTTGTTGTAGTAATACAATTTTTTTCTTAAGTAAATCTAACTTTTCATACTTAGTGCAAGGAATTAACATGCAATAGTCATGCTCATTAATTAATTTTTTTAAAATAATTTTAAAATCACTAGAAAGAGAAGCATGATTTTTTTTATATTTTTTATTTCTTACTAACTAATTTAAAAATAATTCATGAAATGCATCAAGTAATTTTATAGTAAGGTAAAGGAGTTTTGGTTGAGTCACTTACCTCGTAGTCAAAGGCCACCAAGATGTAGCTCGCAACCTTATCTTCGGATGTACTTGATTCATCCTATGTTTCCTTGAGTGCTTTCTTCTTTTTTTGTAGCTTCTTATTCACTTGTAGATATTTGCTTTTTAAGTACCTCAGCCGATTGCATTCATAGCAAGTTATTTTGTCATTTTTAAGTTTATTTTTATTTTTTAATTCTTGTTTTATGAACTTTTTAAATTTTATTGTTAGGAGTTCAAGCTCATCATAATCATCATCACTTGAGCTTTCTCTCAAGTGGTATTCTATTGTTCGAAGTGTCAAATCCTTCTTGTTCTTTGGAAGATTGTCCTAATGTTCATCATGTTCGATACAAGTCAGGTCAATAAAGACCCAATAAATTCTTCAAAAAAGAAATTGTTCAAGTCCTTTGTCTCTTGTATTGCCGTCACTTTCAGATCCCAACTTTTTTTGGAAGGAATCTTAGTATTTTGTTAATAAGTTTAAAATTAAAAAAATATTTACTAAGACTTTTTAAACTATTGATGACAATCATAAAACGGGTATATATGTCACCAATAGTTTCGCTTGGTTCCATTCTATAAAAAATTAAAACTATGCATCAAAAGATTAATTTTAGAATTTTTAACTCTACTTGTGCCTTCATGTGTAATTTCAAGAATGTGTCGAATCTTATGTGTAATTTCGCAAATAGAAACATGATTAAATTCATTTTTGTCTAAGGCACAAAATAAAGCGTTCAACGCTTTAACATTCAAAGAAAAAGTCTTCTTCTCCGAATCATTCCATTTGTTCATCGGTTTAGAAGACTTTTAAAAACTATTTTCAACGATATTCTATAAATCAAAGTTACTAGAAAGTAAGAAAATTCTCATTCGAGTTTTTCAATACACGTAGTCTGTCCTATTGAACATAGGAGGACGAGTGATAGAAAGACCATCTTGAAAATAAAAAAAAGCCATCTCTCTATTAGTACCATTTTATTTTATGATTTTTTGAATAATGTTTATTGAGTCTGTTTAGTTCAGTTAGAATCGGGTAGAGGTTTATTTAATATTTATTTATTATTAAGAGTTCAAGTCCTGGTGGACTCTAGGTGGAACTCTATAAATAGTGATGTAACCCTTTTTTTTGCAATCAAAATATTATTCAGTGTCATGACAAAACCCTAGGAGGCTGATCCCCTACTTTCGACCATTCCACCGCCACCCACCACTGAAAGGTGACTCCAGCGCTACCGCTTCACCTTGGTTGCTCGCCACCGCTCGTTCACCGCTGGCTGCCTCCTAGCCGCAATCCTAAAACAAAAAATAAAAAAGAGAAGAAACGAAGAGAGGAAGAAGAAGCCACAGCCATGCACCCTTGCTTCCCTTGCTTCTGGCCAGCCCACCCATTGCTGCTGCTCTCCGGTTAGTGACCGACTCTGCCCCGCTTCCTAGTCAGAGCCCACCGTCGCCTGTCTGTTGAATCTCGAATTTTGATGATAAAATCAATTGATGAGTTAATTGATTTAATCCATATTATTGAGTTAAGTGTGCAGGATTAACTATGATAACCAGAAAACACAAAGCAAGGATACCGAAGTTAAGTTCGATGGACGTTTAAGAGTCCGAAGAATCGTCGGAGATGTTGCCGGAACCAACCGAGAAGAAATCGGGAACCTGTCGGAATTTTTGGAAGTTCGCCGAAGAGATCATTGGAGGTTCACGGAGATCACCGAGAAGGCTCGGCTACTCATTAAAGTCATCACAAGTTCGGGAGCTTGCTGGGAGCCCGTCGGAAGAAGTTCGTCGGAAAGCTCGCCGGAACAAGACTCGACGTTCGCGATTGAAAAATTGCTTAGGATGTGTTTTGTTATGTAGTTCACTTGTAATTAGGATTAGGATTAAGAGATAATCCTATATCCTGGTTAGGGGCCAACTGGGCCCAAAATTAGATTTGGTTTGGGCAAAATTTGAAGCCCAAACAAGTGAACCGGTTGGGTTTGGCGGTGGCACTAAAACTTCTTGCGCTGATTGCACCGTCCCAGTGCCAGAGTCGGGCGGTAGCACCGCTTGGGCTGGTGGCAGTGGCACCCCAGCACTTGTCGGCGTCGACACTAACAAAGGGTGGCACCACCAAAGATCGGAACACAACGAGAATTCAAATTTGGAGCCCAAATTTGAATCCTCTTGAGGCCTATAAATACCACTCAAATCTCAGCTGAGATCACAACTTTTTGAGCAGCAATTGTTTAAGAGAAAGGCCTTAGAAAAGTCTTAGCTAGTCTTGTTTTCAATTTGCTAGTGTTCACCTCCTTCTTTCTTCTTTGAAAAAATTGTAAGAGAGTGAACCGCTTGTAAAAAGAGTTGTAAGAGGGGTATTAACCCTTCCCTTTCAAGAGATTTGCTAGTGGAAGGTGGGAGCCTCATCGAAGAGGGGCCTCGCAAGTGGATGTAGGTCACTTGACCGAACCACTTCAAAAACGCCGTAATCTCTGGTTTGCATTTCATTACTGCTATTTACATTACTACAAACCTTCTTACTTGCTTTATTTCATCATTACCTTTGCTGCACAACTTTGCGAATATGCTTTCAAGTTAAGCACTTCCGATTCCGATTTTTATCGTACGAAAAATTTGTTGAAACCAACGTTTTAATCCACTGTACTAATTCACCCCCCCTCTTAGTGCCACTCCAATCCTAACAATTGGTATCAGAGCAAGGCTCACTCTCATATTTGGTTTAATACCCAAGAGAGATGGCTTACTCCGGCATGCATGAGGGACACTCTATCACACGTCTACCTATGTTTAATGGGTTGGATTACATGTATTGGAAGACTCGGATGAGGATCTTCCTCATTTCTATGGATTTCGAGCTTTGGACTATTGTTGAAAACGAATTTCAAAAATCTTCTCTTCTGATGAGCGAATGGAATGAATTGGAGAAGAAGGTTTTTGCTTTAAATGCAAAGGCTATGAATGCCTTATTTTGTGCACTAGAAAAAAATGAATTTAATCGTGTTTCAATTTGTGATTCAGCTTTTGATATTTGGAGAACTCTTGAGGTCACTCATGAAGACACTAGCCGAGTGAAAGAGTCCAAAATCAACATCCTTGTGCACTCTTACGAACTTTTTCGAATGAAACCAAGTGAGTCCATCGGAGACATGTACACCCAGTTTACGGATGCCATCAATGGACTCAAAGCTCTTGGTAAAGATTTTACTAACTTTGAACTAGTAACTAAAATCTTAAGATCCCTCCCTAAAAGTTGGGATCCAAAAGTTACGGCCATTCAAGAGGCCAAAGACCTTAAAATATTCCTTCTTGAAGAACTCATTGGGTCTCTAATGACCTATGAAATGACATGTCAAGCTCATGACGAGCTCGAGAACCCCTTCCAAAGAACAGGAAGGATATGACACTCAAATCACAAGAAGACCACTTGAAAGGAACATCAAGTGATGAGGACAGTGACAATGACATTGCACTTTTGACTAAAAAAATTAAAAAATATTTAAGGAAGAATAAATTTAAAAATAATATAAAAAATAAATTTGAACAAAAGAAGGACCAAGTGATTTGCTATGAATGAAAAAAACCGGGACACTACAAGAACGATTGTCCTCAAGCAAAAAAGAGAACATCAAAGAAGAAGGCGCTCAAGGCAACGTGGGATGATTCAAGCGCGTCCGAAGAAGAGGAGTCCAACACTGAACAAGTTGCTCATTACATGCTAATGGCTTTAGGAGAAGAGGTATGTGATTTATTTAATGAAGATTTATCTTTTGAAGAACTCTCTATCGCTTTTCATGAATTATTTGATGAATATAGAACTATTAGCAAGAAGTTAAGTATCTTAAAGAAAGAGCATACTTTGCTACAAGATAAGTTTGATAGTCTTCAAACTCCTCCATGCTCTAAGTGTGAGCATTTAGAAGCAATAAAAAATAAAAATTTACTTCTTAAAGAAACCTTAAACAAGTTTAAGGTTGATAGCAAAGGATTAGATATAATCCTTGCACACAAGGGTCACGTCGCAAATAGAAATGGAATTGGATTTGTAAAATGATTATATCAAAATCCTACCACTTTCATAAAAGGACCTACATTACATGTTTCCTCTTATATGAAATGCAACTTCTGTTGCAAATCCGGACATATTGCCTACAAATATCCATTTAGGAAAATTAGTTCACAAAAATTAATATGGATTCCTAAAGGAACTATAAAGGATTCAATAATAAATAACAAAGTTAGTGGATCAATTTTTGAGGCACCCAAAATCAAATGGGTACCTAAAAGTCATCCTCTTTTGTAGATAAACCCACAAGCTAGGAGCAAGAGATGGTATCTCGATAGTGGATGCTCAAGACATATGACTGGAGATCCATCTCATTTCTCTATGCTCACTAGGAGCAAGGGTACATCACCTTCGGAGACAATAACAAAGGCAAAATCATTGGCAAGGGAACTATTGGTAACAAATTTAGTTTTTCCATTGATGATGTTTTACTAGTTGATGGATTGAAACATAATCTCTTGAGTATTAGTCAACTATGCGATAAAGGTTATATCATTAGATTTGAATCAAATATGTGTATTATCGAAAAACCAAACAATAACTTGACTATGATTGCATTAAAACAAAATAATGTCTACACCATCAACCTTGATGAACTAAGTAATGAAATGTGCTTCTCCGCTTTAAATGATGATGCTTGGCTTTGGCATAGGAGACTAGGCCATGCAAGCATGAAACTAATATCTAAGATTTCATCTAGAGAATTAGTGCGAGGAATTCCAAATATAAAGTTTATTAAGGATAAAGTATGCGATGCATGTCAACTAGGTAAACAAATAAAAACTAGTTTCAAATCAAAAACTCAAATTAGCACCACTAGACCATTACAATTGATTCATTTGGACTTATTTGGACCAATTGATACGACAAGTCTAGGAGGAAGTAAATATGCATTTGTAATTATGGATGACTATACTAGATACACTTGGACCTATTTCTTAGCTCACAAAAGTGATTGTTTCAAGTGTTTCTCTAGATTTTGTAAACTCACTCAAAATGAAAAAGGTTTCATGATTTCATCAATTCGGAGTGATCACGGTGGCGAATTTCAAAACCGTGACTTTCAAAATTTTTGTGAAGTTAATGAATACAATCACAACTTCTCCACTCCGAGGAATCCCCAACAAAATGGAGTAGTTGAAAGAAAAAATAGAAACCTACAAGAAATGGCAAGAACTATGTTAAATGAACATAGTTTACCTAAGTATTTTTGGGCCGAAGCCGTAAATATGGCTTGCTACATCATGAATAGAGTCTAATAAGACCATCCTTATCAAAAACTCCCTATGAATTATGGAATAACAAAAAACCAAATATTTCCTATTTTAAAGTTTTCGGTTGTAAATGCTTTATTTTAAATGAAAGGGATGCCTTAGGAAAATTTGATGCTAAATCCGATGAAGGCATCTTTCTTGGTTACTCTTCTATTTCTAAGGCTTTTCGGGTTTTTAACAAAAGAACCTTAGTAATAGAAGAGTCTATTCATGTAGTTTTTAATGAAATTTCTAATTTAAAGAAAAATGATTTTGATGATGATCTTGGTTTTGATAATTTGAATTTAAATGAATCTCCTCCTCAAAATAGCAACTTGGATGCACCTTCTTCCGAAATTTCCTTACCCAAGGAATGGAAGTATATAGATGCTCATCTAAAGGAGCTAATTATAGGAGATATATCAAAAGGGGTTCAAACTCGTTCCTCTTTCAAGAATTTTTGTACCAACGCCGCCTTCCTTTCTCAAATCGAACCTAAATGCATTGACGAGGCCATAAAAGATGATTTTTGGGTTATCACAATGCAAGAGGAATTGAATCAATTTGAGAGGAATAAGGTATGGAAGCTTGTTCCTAGACCTAGTGACCATTTAGTCATTGGTACTAAATGGGTCTTTAGAAACAAGCAAGACGAAAATGGTATCGTGGTTAGAAACAAGGCTAGATTAGTGGCCAAAGGTTTCAACCAAGAAGAAGATATCGATTACGAAGAAACCTTCGCTCCCGTGGCTCGATTAGAAGCCATAAGGATGCTCCTTGCCTATGCTAGTAGTTATAATTTTAAACTATTTCAAATGGATGTCAAAAGTGCATTCTTGAATGGTTTTATTTCCGAAGAAGTATATGTCGAACAACCTCCCGGATTTGAAAATTCTCTTCTTCCTAATCATGTATTCAAATTGACTAAGGCTCTCTATGGCTTGAAACAAGCTCCTAGAGCTTGGTATGAAAGACTTAGTTCCTTTCTTATTTTAAATAATTTTACCAAAGGCAATGTTGATACTATATTGTTTATTAAACATTTTGAAAATAATTTTCTTATTGTGCAAATTTATGTTGACGATATTATTTTTGGCTCTTCGGATGAATCACTATGTGAATCATTTGCCAAATATATGAGTCATGAATTTGAAATGAGTTTAATGGGTGAATTAACTTTCTTTTTAGGATTACAAATCAAACAACTTAAGGATGATATATTTCTTAACCAATCTAAATATACATTTGAATTGTTAAAACGATTTAACATGGATAATTCAAAAGCAATAAACACCCCTATGAGTACTGTGACTAAGTTAGATATGGATGAAAATAGTGAAAATTTCGATCAAAAAACATATAGGGGAATGATAGGTAGTCTACTCTACCTTACTGCAACTAGACCGGATATTATGTTTAGTGTAGGACTTTGCGCTAGGTTTCAATCAATTCCTAAATTATCTCATCTTAAAAGTGTTAAAAGAATATTTAGGTATATTAAAGGAACTCCAAATTTAGGATTGTGGTATCCAAAATCTGAAAAAATTGATTTAATAGCTTATGCGGATGCCGATTTTGGCGGATGCAGGATAGATAGAAAAAGTACATCCGGAACATGCCAATTTTTAGGACATGCACTTGTTTCTTGGACTTCCAAGAAACAAAATTCAGTTGCACTATCTACGACGGAAGACGAATACATTGCTGCAAGTGCATGCTGTGCACAAGTTGTCTGGATGAAAAATACATTAGAAGACTATGGAATTTACTTTAAAAATATTCCCATAAAATGTGATAATACTAGTGCCATATGTCTTACTAAAAATCCAATTCAGCACTCTAGAACTAAGCACATCGATGTTAGGCATCATTTCATACGCGATCATGTCCCTAACAATGATGTTGTTCTAGAATTCATTGACACAAAGCATCAATTAGTAGATATATTTACAAAAGCCTTGAATGAAGACCAATTTAAATTCATTAGAAGGGAATTAGGTATGTTAAATTGTCCATAAACAATAAACTTGTTTGAATGGATTTTCCGTAAAGTTTTTCATTCTCTCTCCGTTCCTCGGTGAACTGATCCTTCTCTTTCGATTCTAATGACATGTTAAATTTCCTTATCCTATCTTGAGTCAAACACCGCTCCCATCTGATCAAGATTAATGATTTTATTATATTTTGAATCTCGAAATTGATTTTGATGGCTTGATTATGAGTTTCAAGTTGACGAATTGAATTTGAATGAATTTGTATTCGAATTATGATCTTGACTTATTGGAGTTACTACTTGAAACATTTTTTTGTCTTATCCCAATCTCTTCCTTGTACATCTACAACTTTTGTTACTTATAGAACGAAGAGATTTGATAATATGGATGAATGCTGAATTTTCATTTAAGATGAACTCTGCGTAAATATTTTAGCATACTTAATTTTGAATGATAAAATCTTTGTATGACAAACTATGTGCTTCAAGTCTCATTCCCTTTTTGTTGATGACAAAGGGGGAGAAAAGTGATGACTTGTATCATTTTAATAGCATGACTTATATGAATTGCAAAAGCTTTTCAAAATCTTTGAGAATATGCCTTGCAAAATCTTTGAGAAAAGTGATCGATCGATGAATGTCTAATATGCCTTGCAAAATCTTTGAGAAAAGTGATCGATCGATGAATGTTTTATATGCCTTGCAAAATCTTTGAGAATATCGCAAGATCGATTGATCATATTGAAAGCATGTCTAACATGTATATCATGAAATTCATGTTGAAAATCTTTATCTCCTATCGTAGTAAAATTTGTCTCTTATCTTTCGACTTGAAAAGGATTTTCATCGAAGTTTCGCATTTACATTATGCTTAATGAGAATAACGATAAGTTCTATGGTTAGAACTTATCGGTTTATTCTTGAATTCAATGGGATGGAATTCATGTGTTTTTATCTTCTCATAATATGGCATATAGATAGGGGAAGTTATGTTTAACTCCGTCATCAATTGATTGTCATCATCAAAAAGGGGGAGATTGTTGAATCTCGGATTTTGATGATAAAATCAATTGATGGGTTAATTGATCTAATCCATATTATTGAGTTAAGTGTGCAGGATTAACTACGATAACCAGAAAACACAAAGCAAGGATATCGGAGTCAAGTTCGATGGACGTTTAAGAGTCCGAAGAATCGTCGGAGATGTTGCCGGAACCAACCCAGAAGAAATCGGGAACCTGTCGGAATTTTCAGTTCGCCGAAGAGATCGTCGGAGTTCACGGAGATCACCGAGAAGGCTCGGCTACTCATTAAAGTCATCACAAGTTCGAGAGCTTGCTGGGAGCCCGTCGGAAGAAGTTCGTCGGAAAGCTCGCCGGAACAAGACTCGACGTTCGCGGTTGAAAAATTGCTTAGGATGTGTTTTGTTATGTAGTTCACTTGTAATTAGGATTTGGATTAAGAGATAATCCTATATCCTGGTTAGGGGCCAACAGGGCCCAAAATTAGACTTGGTTTGGGCAAAATTTAAAGCCCAAACAAGTGAACCCAAGGGTCTCATGGTGCACTTTGCCAGGCGGTTGCGGTGCACCGCCCAACAAGGAGAGCTGGCGGTGGCACCGCCCGCTGTTCGCTGAAACTGGGGCAATCGTGGCACCAACACTGTCACAAATAATTGACACCGATGATAGGTGGCACCGCCAAAGATCGAGAACACAACGAGAATTCAAATTTGGAGCCCAAATTTGAATCCTCTTGAAGCCTATAAATACCCCTCAAATCTCAGCTGAGATCACAACTTTTTGAGCAGCAATTATTTAAGAGAAAGGCCTTAGAAAAGTCTTAGCTAGTCTTGTTTTCAATTTGCTAGTGTTCACCTCCTTCTTTCTTGCTGAAAATCTGTAAGAGAGTGAACCACTTGTAAAAGAGTTTTAAGAGGGGTATTCACCCTTCCCTTTCAAGAGATTTGTTAGTGGATGGTGGGAGCCTCATCGAAGAGGGGCCTCGCAAGTGGATGTAGGTCACTTGACCGAACCACTTCAAAAACGCCGTAATCTCTGGTTTGCATTTCATTACTGCTATTTACATTACTGCAAACCTTCTTACTTGCTTTATTTCATCATTACCTTTGCTGCACAACTTTGCGAATACGCTTTCAAGTTAAGCACTTTCGATTCCAATTTTTATCGTACGAAAGATTTGTTGAAACCAACGTTTTAATCCGCTGCACTAATTCACCCCCCCTCTTAGTGCCGCTCCGATCCTAATATTGTCGCCTCCCACCCGAGCCACCACTACAACCTCCTTCTCCACCACCGGCCGCCTCCCCTTGGGTCGCAGCCGCAGCCGCTCGACCACCCCTCCTCGGAAATCGTTGGTGACACTACTCCTAGCCGTGCCATCATCGCTAGCTCCTTCTCCACTGCCGCCCGCCTCCCCTTAGGTCACAGCCGCTCGACCTCCCCTCCTCATGGCGACCAAAATAGGGGAACCAAGAAAGGGCCGCGACACTATTTCTGGCCAGCGGACCACCTCCTGGCAGCGCCTAGCCTCGGCGCCCCTTTTCTGCTTCTCACCCTCGACGATCTTGCTCCCAACCGCACCTCCACTGCTGCCTCTCAACCCCGGCAACAACCTTTCCATCTGCGGTGCGACAAAAATAGAGCTCCCTCTATTTGCCGTAGCCCCCCATTGATCCTTGCCATGACCCTCACTGCCTCCTTCTCCACCGCCGCAGCTGCTTCCCCGCTGCTCGACCACCGTCGTCGCTGCTCCTCGGCCAACAACCTTCCCCTCTTCAGCACCGCCACCCCTGTTTCCCAGCAGCCCGCACCCTCCTTCAGCCTACCGTACCCTGCTTCCCTTCTTCTCTACCGTTGCTGCAAGGCAACTCCTTCTCCACCACCGCCACTGCTTCCCAACTGCTCGTCCACCATTGTCGCTGCTCCTCAGCCAATGACCTTCGCCTCCTCGCTGCCCCATCCTGCTCGAGCGAGATGGGCCATGGCCGCTACTTCATAGCCAGCATACCACCCCCTCGTCGCTCCTATCGTCGGTGACACTACTCCCAACCGTGCCACCATTGCTGCCTCCACTTGGGTCACTGCCGTAGTCGCTTGACCATCCCTCCTCACGATTATCAAAATAAGGCAACCACGACCACTGGAGCCACCGCCATTTCCTCAACCACACCTGATCCCTCGGCGTCACCAGTGCCTCCTTCCATAGTGTGATAGAGACAGAGTAATGCTACCTTCTATCCGCGCCATCACAGCCACCGCAGCGGCGAGCCCTTGAGGGCGCTGCCCCTAGTTGCACCACCATCGTTGCCTCCTAGCCCTTAGCAATAGCTATCCCTCCATGTAGCGACTGCAACAAGCATCGCTACCTCCCATGTAGTGATCGTAGCTACATCTCTGCATCCTCGCAGCAACCTTCATTCCCATAGTGCTGCCACCAACTGCATCACAACAGCAGCACAGAATAGGGCAGTGATTAATGGTGCGGTTGGGGGCAGCGTCACCGACGGTAGGAGCGATGAGAGGGTGGTCCGCTGGCTGCCAAGTAGCAGCCGTGGCCCTTCTTGCTCGATCAGGATGGGGCAGCGAGGAGGCAAAGGTCGCTAGCCAAAGAGCAGCGACAATGGTGGTCGAGCGGCCGGGAAGCAACTGCGGCGGTGGAGAAGCAAAAGGAGGCTAAGGGTCGCGATAAGGATCGATAGGGGGCTGCGGCAATAGAGGGAGCTCTATTTCTATCACACCACAGAAGGAAAGGTTGTTGTCGAGGTTGAGAGGCAGTAGTGGCGATGCAGTTGGGAGCAAGGTCATCGAGGGAGAGGAGTAGCAAAGGGGCATCGAGGCTAGGCATTGTTAGAGGGTGGTTCGTGTTGAATCTCGTATTTTGATGATGAAACCAATTGATAATTGTGTTTATGTTTTAATTTGCATTTTGAGTGATGTAGGATACTTTGATCAGGATGAGACAATTAAAGCAGGAAAAATTATGTTGTGCCAGAGGAACATGTCAGAAGATTAGATGTCGGGCCGGTGGATCGGTCGACGTATCGACAGAAGGCTTCAGGCCATGGACTCGGGCATCGGGCCAAGAAGAGCCGGTATTACGCCAAGGATATTGGAGTTGTAGAGTCAACTGGCCGATTAGGCAATAGGCCGTAGGAGAGGACGATGTACCGAAGAATCAGACGAAGCGTCGAGGGACCAATGACATGCTGGACAACTTGGTTAATTGCTTATGATTAATTGTCTCGATCGAAGTTTTATTTTACATGTGCAGGATTAACTATGATGAAAGTAAGACATGCAGTGGGAGTTGCACCGGAGTCAAGACTATGATCACGTTGGGAGTTCGAGAGCTCGATAGAAGTCCAGACGGTCGTTGGAGGTTCTGCAGGAACAAATCCAAGAAGTCCAGGAGCTTGCCAAAAGAAGCTCGTAGGAACTTGCCAAGTGGATCGTCGCAAGTCCAGGAGTTTGCCGGAAGTCCGTAGGAGCATCACCGAGGGTTCATCGGATAATCGACAGAAGTTCGCCGGAAGCTCGCCGGAAGAAGCGATTGACGCACCGGAGCAAGTTGCAGTAAATGTCTTAAGAAATATCGTAGTTAGCACGATGATTAAGTTAGAAATGGGAGGTGATCCCATTAACTTAATCTTGGGGCAATTGGGCCCTTGACAGACCCAAATTGGGCCGAATGGATCAGCCTATTCGGACCCAGATTTCTTGGCCATCGGTGGCACCGCCTGGGTCGGCGGTGGTACCGCCTAGAGCTCAATCTTTGAGCAAGACTGGGTGGTGCAAGCACCCCTGACAAGTGGTGGAACTGCCTCAGCTCGGTCTCTGAGCTTTGCCAGGCGGTGCAACCGCCCTACCCCAGTCAAGCGGTGGCACCGCCTGGGCTCAGTCTCCGAGCAAGACTGGGCAGTGCAACCACCCCTATCAGGTGGTGGCATCGCCAGAGCTCAGTATCCGAGCTCTGCCAAGCAGTGCAACCGCCCCTGACAAGCGGTGGCACCGCTCAGAGGCTCAGTCTTCGAGCTCTGTCAAGCGATGCAATTGCCCTAGTCAGGTGGTGCAACCGCTAGACCCCGGAATTCCGGGAGATGATAGTTTTGAGCTCAGAATTCAAACTGGTTTGGGGCCTTTAAATACCCCACCCTTTTCAGTAATGAAAGGGCAACCCAAACCACTGAAAGCTTGATCTTACTCTGTGATTTTAGAGCTCAAAAGTGTTGTAAAGTCTAGAAGTTCTCCTCCCTCTTTTCTTCCAAGTTTTGATCTTTCAAGAGAGGAGAGAAAAGTTTGTAAGGGTTGTCTCCTAAGCCCGTTAAAAGGAGTAAAACTATAAAAGGGTGGTTGGCCTTCGCCTATTGAAGGAAGGCTTCTTGTGGACGTCGGTGACCTCGTCGGAGGAGGAAGCCGAAAGTGGATGTAGGTCACGTTTGACCGAACCACTCTAAAATCTGGTTTGCATTTCCTTTATGCTATTTATTTGCATGAAACGACTTTTACATCGAAATTAGATTTCAACGTACGAACATAGTTTTAATCGTCGAAAGTTTTCCGCTGCACTAATTCACCCCCCTCTTAGTGCTCTTGATCCTATCAATTGGTATTAGAGCCCGGTATTTCTTATTTCGGATTTACACCTGAGAGAAATAGCTCTTTATTGCTTTCAAGATGGCTTATCGGTTGTTCGTCCACCGTTGTTTAACAGATTGGACTACACTTATTGGAAAACTCGAATGAGAGTTTTCTTGATTTCTATGAATTTGGATTTATGGAATATTGTTGAAAATAGTTTTTAACTTCCCTTTAAACCGATGAACGAATGGTCGAATTTGGAGAAGAAGTATTTTTCTTTAAACGCAAAGGCTATGAATGCCTTCTTTTGCGCTTTGAATAAAAATGAGTTCAATCGGATTTCTACCTGGGAAACGACTTTTGATATTTGGTGAACACTTGAAATCATGCACGAGGGAACTAGTAGAGTCAAAGACTCAAAAGTTAATATTTTATTGCATGATTTTGAGCTTTTTCGAATGCAACCAAGTGAGACTATAGGCGACATATACACCCGTTTCATGGATGTCGTCAATAATCTATGAGTTCTTGGTAAATATATTTCGAATTTTGAACTTGTAAGTAAAGTTTTACGATCACTTTCTAAAGCTTGGGAATCAAAAGTAACGGCAATACAAGAAACAAAAAATTTAAATATTTTTCCACTTGAAGAACTTATCGGTTCATTGATGACATATGAAATGGTGCACAATGCACATGATGAACAAAACAACCTTCTAAAGAACAGGATGTATTTGGGACATAGAACATTTGAAGACCACTTGAGCGATGACTCAAGTGATGAGGACAATGATGAACTTGAACTTCGAACACTAAATCTTAATAAGTTTATTAAATAAAATTATAAAATAAACAATGAACTTGAACGGAGGAAGAGGCCAAAGAAGAGGAAGGCAACCAAGGATGAATCAAGAACTTCTAAAGGTGAAACGACGAATTGGGCTTTAACGGGCTTCAACTACAAGGTGAGTAACTCAACTCTCTTGAATTATTTTGAAATTACTTGAAGTTTTTCATGAGTACTTAATTTAGATAGTAGGAATAGGAAATAAAATATTATTTTTCAAAAATTATATCACGTTTTTCTTTTTAGCATATTTGAAAAATTAAAAATTTGATCATGAAAAGTATATTGCTAAGGTTTCATGCATGTTATGTTTTGAAATGTTAAATGATGTATGCAATATTAGGGATGATAATTATATGATATGTGATAATGCTTAGGATTAATCCATGCATGTGTATCTTAATGATTTTATGTCATGCATGAGTTTTTAAAGTAAATGTTGATTTGAAACTCTCATTTTAGATTAACATGTTTTTGGTCCAATCGTTTTTATGATGAATTAAGATGACATTCTCATGACATATTAAGATGATATAGTGCATGTACATCTATGTATGAATTTCTTGATAGTCTTTTGTGATAGATGTGATATCATGATGTGTTTGGTCTTGATGGTTTCATGAGGAAACTTATGTTTTGATTTTAAATGATGATACATATTTTCACAAAAGACTTGAATACCCTCACATGAAATCAATGAAATAGAAATGAATTTTCTATCCTATTGAGATTAATGAATTTATTTTACCAATCTTGTAAATCTCATGAAAATAAACATGAAAATAAATGAGTGTATCATGCATTTGGTCTTAATGATTTCTCTTGAACATACCTTTAGAAATCATACTTGATGATGAATATCAAGATATTAAAAGGATGTTATTATGGAATTATCCTTGATGATTTGTTTTTTACCTTTCCGTCTTAAATGTTGACACTTGTTTTATTAAAGGTAAAGGCATGCTTATAAGAAGCAAATCACATGAATAGAAATTTATAAAAATGAAATGCGATCCTCTATCTTATCATCTTTTCAATAAATCTATGCTTGTCATGTATAAATTTATTGAATGTGACTTTGAGGATGATTTCAGATTTCACAAATGCTTGATTCATACTTATGACATGAGACACATTTTAAATCCGAATCATGTTCAATGCTTCAATCATGTTATATCTACCTTAATTCATTTTGTTCTCCTAGATTTATTTACCAAAGAGGAGAATCTTCCGAATGAATGAAATGATACAAATGAATCACTTATCGAGATATCTTTTCGAAATATCTTTTTAATGTGATGTTGATATTTTGAGATGCCTATTGGAATTCATGACATGAGATAATTGAATCCTTGACTTACTCTCTATATGGCTTAAAAATAGATGTTTAAAATCTTGCTTGATGAGTTGTTTTATAAGATTTTACCTTTACGTCTTAAACTTTCATGCTTATCTTGATTTGGCATATAAAGACTAAGGCATACTTAGATGAAAAAGAATCACTTAAAAAATGCTTTTCATATCTGATCGAGATTAATGATTTCATGATATTTTATGAATCTCGAAATTGATTTTGATGACTTGATTATGAGTTTCAAGTTAATGATTTGATTTGAATGAGTTTTATCTAAATCATAATCTTGATCTTGCAAAATTGGAATCACAAATAATATCTTTTGGTATTCATGAATTGATACTCACAATATGAAAGTATTGGTATTCATGACTTGAATTTGATTGAAACATTGCATGCTTAAATTAATCATTCTCCTATGTTTCAAAAATTCTTTAAATGCCTTATGTGATGACTAAAAATTAATTTACTTTATAATGAATCACGAATCATGACTTGATCTATGATATTGATATATTTTAATCATGATCCTTGGTTGTATAATTCTTTTACTCTATTAAAAGGATTTGTCGAATGAATCATATCCTTCTTGAATTTTCTTGATATCATGACATGATTTTGTAATATGGCTTGTATAAAGATTAAAATTTTTTTGGCCATTGATTTCTCCCTTCTTTTCGGTAATGACATAGGGGGAGAAAGATTGCTAGCTTAAGGCAAATGCTGGCTAGCTTGTACTCTTCCCTTCTTTTCGACAAAAACAAAGGGGAGAAAGCTTTTGCTAGTTAGAACATGCAAATAGAAGCAAAGTGCAATCTTGCACAAGAAGCAAGTGTTGAATTGCCATGATTGAACTTAAGAATCTTGCTATGCTTTTGTGCTTATATGTTGTGATGAAAATCTAGCTTCATGTTACAAAAACTTGCATATCTTTTAAAATAGCTAGAGCTACTTCTCCTTTTGTTGATGACAAAGGGAGAGAAATATATGAATTGATACTATGAGTGCCATATTTGAATGAGAAATATATGAATTAATGCTATAAGTGCCATATTTGAATTTGAATTTGAATTATGTTAAGATATCAAAAGAAGCTTGCATCGAAATATATGGTAAATTGATAATCGAAATGCTATGAATGCCATATGCCATGTTTACATCATGTTAAGATATCAAGAACTTGTATCGTAATTTTAATTGCTGATATCTTGCCATGTGATGAAATGCTACGATTTGTTGCTAAAATGATGCATGCAATACTTATGCTTTTTATGTGATGTATTGCATATGATGTGAATCATGATTAAAATTGCCTTAATTTGAATTCAAGGTATATCTCAATTATGGAATTTTGAAATAAGAATGATTACTCACCTTTGTCATGATTTAGAAATTGACATAAAGGGTCTTCGCTTCTTTAGAAAGGGTCTTCCCTTCTTTTTTACAATGACTAAGGGGGAGATAGCTAGCTTACACAATTCAAGAAGAAAGCAAAAATTGCACTTCTCAAAAGAGAAGAAATTGCTATCTTGAACATCACCGAGAATTGCTAGCTTGAAACATCAAGAAAATGCAAAAATGTGCTATCGTGCCTATCTCAAGAAAAGCAAATATGCCAACTTGCATATCTTTGAATTTGCTAGCTTATATATTGTAAAACTTGCATATTTCAAGAAGCAAGAGTTGCTTTCTTGAACATCTCTAAATTTCTAGCTTACAAGTTCTAAAATGTTGTAAAATTGCTAGATTGCATGATGATAAAAATTTGATACCATGTTTTTCATGCAATGAGTTGAACTCATATTCCAAACACAAGAATAGTTGGACTTCTCCTTTTTGTTGATGATAAAGGGGAGAAGTATGATATTATACATAAGTTTATGCATAAGTTCATAATGACGTGTTGCAAGTATTCATGATGAATATTGCAATGACTTGAATTCAGTTTGAATTCAAGGTTCTATCAATATGGCATATTGATAAGGGGAGTTTGTTTAAACTCCGGGAGTTAAGTTTAATTCCGTCATCAATTGGTTGTCATCATCAAAAAGGGAGAGATTGTTGAATCTCGTATTTTGATGATAAAACCAATTGATAATTATATTTATGTTTTAATCTGTATTTTGAGTGACGTAGGATGCTCCGATCAGGATGAGATAATTAAAGTAGGAAAAATCATGTTGTGCCGAAGGAACATGTCAGAAGATTGGACGTCGGGCCAGTGGATCGGTCGACATATCGACAGAAGGCTTTGGGCCGTGGACTCGGGCATCGGGCCAAGAAGAGCGGGTATTGAACCAAAGATATCGGAGTTGCGGAGTCAACTGGCCGATTGAGCAATAGGCCGCAGGAGAGGACAATGCGTCGAAGAATCGGACGAAGCGTCGAGGGACCAATGATATGCTGGACAACTTAGTTAATTGCTTAGGATTAATTATCTCGATTGAAGTTTTATTTTACATGTGTAGGATTAACTATGATGAAAGTAAGACATGCAGCAGGAGTTGCATCGGAGTCAAGACTATGATCACGTTGGGAGTTCGATGGAAGTCCGAACGGTCGTCGGAGGTTCTGTGGGAACAAATCCGAGAAGTCCAGGAGCTTGCCAAAAGAAGCTCGTCGGAACTCGCCAAGTGGATCGTCGCATGTCCAGGAGTTTGCCGGAAGTCCGCAGGAGCATCACCGAGGGTTCATCGGATGATCGACAGAAGTTCGCCGGAAGCTTGCCGGAAGAAGCGATTGACGCATCGGAGCAAGTTGCAGTAAATATCTTAAGAAATATCGTAATTAGCATGATAATTAAGTTAGAAATGGGAGGTAATCCCATTAACTTAATCTTGGGGCAATTGAGCCCTTCACAAACCCAAATTGGACCGAATGGATTAGCTCATTCGGACCCAGATTTCTTGGCCACCGGTGGCATCGCCTGGGTCGGCGGTGGCACTGCCCAGAGCTTAGTCTCCGAGCAAGACCGGGCGGTGCAATCGCCCTTGACAAGCAGTGGAATCGCCTGAGCTCGGTCTTCGAGCTCTGCCAAGCGGTGCAACCGCCCCTAACAAGTGATGGCACCACCTAGAGGCTCAGTCTCCGAGCTCTGTCAGGTGGTGCAACCGCCCCAGTCAGGTGGTGCAACCGCTAGACCCCGGAATTTCGGGAGATGATAGTTTTGAGCTCGGAATTCAAACTGGTTTGGGGCCTATAAATACTCCATCCTTTCAGCAATGAAAGGGCAACCCAAACCACCGAAAGCTTGATCTTACTCTGTGATTTTAGAGCTCAAAAGTGTTGTAAAGTCTCGAAGTTCTCCTCCCTCTTTTCTTCCAAGTTTTGATCTTTCAAGAGAGGAGAGAAAAGTTTGTAAGGGTTGTCTCCTAAGCCCGTCAAAAGGAGTGAAACAATAAAAGGGTGGTTGGCCTTCGCCTATTGAAGGAAGGCCTCTAGTGGACGTCGGTAACCTCGTCGGAGGAGGAAGCTGAAAGTGGATGTAGGTCACGTTTGACCGAACCACTCTAAAATCTGGTTTGCATTTCCTTTGTGCTATTTATCTTAAACTGCAAACTACCTTCCTTTACTTCAAATACGTTTTCGTAAGCTTTCAAAGTTATTATCTACATGAAATGACTTTTACATCGAAATCAGATTTCAACGTACGAACACAGTTTCAATCGTCGAAAGTTTTTCGCTGCACTAATTTACCCCCCTTCTTAGTGCTCTTGATCCTAATAGTCCGTTGGTCAGAAATAGCGACAGTGACCCTTTCTCGGTTGCCCTGTTTTGGTCGCCGCGAGGAGCAGAGGTTGAGCGGCTATAGCTATGACCCAAGGGGAGGCAGCTAGGGTTGTGGCTGATGGTGATCAAGTGACTGGGAAACAGCAGCGGCGGTAGAGAACGGGTTGCCCTGCAACGGTAGTGGAGAAGGGGAGCGGGGCTATGGCAGGATGGGACACTAGCAGCGTTGTCTCCTAGAAGCGGTGGTGGCTTGGGTGGGAGGCGATGTGCGACGGTGAACTCTGGCTAGGAAGTAGGGCAGAGTCGGTCACCAGCAGGAGAGCAGCAACGGCGGGTGGGCTAGCTGGAAGCAGGGGTGCGTGGCTGCGACTTCTTCTTCTCTTTCCCTTTTTTTTTTTTTTTTTTAAAGATAGCTACGACAACACTATAGCGAGAACGCCAAGGATCACCGCTCTGATACCAAATGATAGGACCCTAAGATTTTATCATGGAAGAAATGGGAGAAAAGGGAATGATCGCTTCGAGGGGATCAACCTCGAAGTGATTAATGCCCTAGTCCCAACACCAGAAATAGTAGTTAAGATTACAGATTTGCAATCTTACACAATGGCTACCGATAACTCAATTGAAGCACAAATAGAAGCATTGAAAATCAGAATTGAAAACTGGCTGCAAGAAACACTTAATGACTTTAAAAAGAGCCTACTGGAGAGCCTCAACTAATTTCAACAAAATGGGGGCTCAAGTTCTATGTTGCACAGATTTAGAAATACAAGCGCAAAAATTTGTCAGACTTCTACAGTATTAGAATATCGGAACAGAATTGAACGATTGTTGAATCAAGCCTAGTGAGTATATTTATTGAAGGGCTTCATCCAGATATCTGGTGTGAAGTTAAAACTCATCAACCCTGCACTATGATCGCTGTGATATCATTTGCACGTTTACATAAGGAAAAAATCAACAAGGAAAATCATGGAAATAGAAGTGACAACAACTAGATGATCAATAAGCCACTCACCCCATCTATTCCCAACCAAAGCCTTAACACCCAAAGACTAACCCAAGAAGAACTCAAGGAAAGATCAGCAAAGGGTTTGTACTATGATGAAAAGTGGAGTATGGAGTACTAATATAAACAAGGGCAACTTTTGATGATTGAGCCAATTGGAGAGGAACCGGAAGCAGAAGAGTTGGACTCCAAACATAAAGGTGTGAAAACTAATGAAGATATTGAAGTCATCACACATATAATGCATGCATTGGCTAGCTACGCTAACCCACAAACTATGAAAATCTGAGGAACTTTGAAGCATCAGCCTGTCACTGTTTTGGTTGATATGGGTAGCATAAATAATTTTATGGACAGGAAAGTTGCAGCCCGATTAGCCCACCACATTGAAGGCTGTGACATATTCGAAGTAAAGATTACTAATAGACAGATTTTAACTTATGATAGTAAATGTTCAAAGATCAAATTGATTATATAGGGTTAGGAGTTTCTTATAATGATTACTACACTGAAAGACCGACCTGTTGCTTATACTATCAAAAAGTGGAGACCATACTTACTTGATCAATGAGTAATGATGCATTGTAGATAGTCTATGACTGAAGTGCTGAAAGTGAAGCTCCCTGAGTTTGATGTTGCTTAGCCTTGAGGACAAGGCTGATTTGAAGAGGGAGGAATTGTTAGGACCCTTTTATTTTATAAGCTTTTGAATAATATTTATTGAGTCTGTTTAGTTCAGTTAGAGTCGGGTAGAGGTTTATTTAATGCTCTATGGCGCCGAGTTTTGGTCGCCTTTGGATGGCAACGAACATTCCATCGTCCGCATATAAGCCCATGTATAAGTATCGAATTCTTTGAGTTAGCAATTCCCCTCACCTCTGTGAGCTTTGCATAACTCTTTCGGTCACTGAGCAACTCATTCCACCTTGCATGGTATCATTCTTTACTAAGTGCCTCACTTGCCTTGAGCACCATCAAGTATAGTTGTCAACATTGAGCTGTAGCTCAAACTCAGTAATCCCAACCTTTGTGCGCTCCGCATTCTTCCAAGCTTGCTTGTTCTCGTGGTGCCTCTTGTGTGAAGGGTTGGCCATTCCTCTGAATGCCAATGTCAGGTGCCCGCTCCTCCGAGCGACTCCTTTTCCCTACATCTCCATGCCCGTCTTCCCCCAAACGGTCGCGCGTGTGCTGACTGCCCTCAACGCAGCCCCACTAGGTCCCCCACGTTTGCATGCTAAGTGTTTCTATGAGTGCTTGTCCCACTCTGATACCATCTATCACGTACTTAGCTAGTTTTTCCTAAGTCGTGCGGCACCTATGCGTGTCCGTCCGAAAGGTCAACCTCCCCGAAGCCTCCCATGGTCCCTTAGGATCCACAAAAGAGAGAACGGGATAGAGAAAATGCCTCACTCGGGATCCACAAGCAAACATATCCGAAAACACTTCATAGATAATGTAAATTATAAACAGACTGTTAGGACTCTAGCTAGGAGAGTCCTAATTGAGAGGGATATTCATGTAAAACCTACCTAAGCCGACCCCTATTAAAGAGGTGAAGAGGCCGGCTAGGGTTAGGAGATTGTTTCTTAGAGATAAATTAGGAGTTGTAAAGAAATATGAGTCTTGATTAGAAAGTCTATTAGGAGTTGGTTAGAAGAAGGAGTCTTGAGTAGGAGTCCTATTAGGAGTTAGGGTTTAGAAACCCTATAAATAGCGATGTATTCCTCCTCTTTTCATAAGCAATAGATGAATCTTTTCTGCAGCCTTTGAGCAGCAACTTGGAGGGAGGAACCCCTATAGAGTTCCAAGGAGGCCGATCCCCTAAAGAGATCAACCCCAAGTTTAGAATCTGCAAGGGTTCTAACACCTGGTATCAGAGCAGCATTCTTGGCGTCTCGCTGCCCTTCCATAGCCATCCATCAACCCTCCACAACCGCCCAAAGCAATTCCCACAATTGCTTAAGAGATCGTTGTCAAATTCCACCATCATCTCCACCACCACGGATCATCCTTTGATCTCCCCGTGAATTGCAACAGGTTCTGGTTTTCTACCTTACTGCTGCTGCAATTTAGTTATCCTTATTTGAAAATCCTAAAAAAAAATTATTCCTATATTGCTGCATATACTTTTCGTCATAAAGTTTTCATCTCTACGACGAAAGATACATTGCAGAATTCCAACCGTATAGCACCGTCTGTTTGATCTTGCTACTGTATTTTTTCTATCCAAATCTCTACGAAATTTTTATGACATCTTTGACATTTCCTAATAGCAGATTCCCTTTGGTTTCATAAAAAAATTCTCAATATAAACCACTGATCTTTTACGTCTAATCTGCTATACTCAAAAATCTGTTCTGCAGAAAATTTCAGCCGCATATTGTTGCCTTAACCCATCTATTTGCAATCTTTTTCGAATGAAATTTCTTATACACTTCATAGATCATCTTGGCTTCCATCTAAGATTGATCTATAAAGAAATTCATCTCTAAAAACGATTTTGTGTTGCTGCAAATTTTCGTCGTAACCTGCTGAAATTTCTCGACGAGAATTCTGCAATCGCAACTTGCACCAATTTCCTTGCTGTTATACTGCCGAAATTTTCTTGATTAAATTAGATATCCTTGCTGTCATATAAATTGTGTTTTTGCTATCAATTCCCTCCTCAATTCTCTCACGTTTTTGGTGGGAATTACGTCGAGAAACCGTTGTTTCTTCGACGACAATTCTACTCTTACAAGACAGCACATACTTGCTACAACTTCCATTGATTTCTACCAAACCTTTGCTACCATCTACCACAGATCCAAAACTTTTATTTATAGCCCTAAAAATCTACCAAACCACACCCTCAACCTGCACCCAAAATAGCAACAAAGCAAGCCTAAACCGTAGCCTACATCCACCAATCTACCAACCCTTTCGACCATCACCTCTCTCAACCAATACATACCTTTAACCCGACAACAAAAGAGAGATCTTGATATCACAGATTAGACGGTATATATTATGATATCTGAGGAGGTATTTAATGCTAAATTCGAAGCCTTCGAGGCGCGAATGGAGGATAAGATTGGGATGCTCTTTACCGAACTCAGATTGGGCCGACCACTAAGCCCGAAGAAATCACATCAAGGAGAGAGCTTTGCCCAATCGCACCAAGCCCAAAGATATGACTTCCAAGAGAGGAGAAGCTCTATGACCAACCTCAACTATCCATGCATGAGAGTGGACTTCCCTAGATGGGAAGAAGGAGACCCGATTGGTTGGATCTCGCGCGCGGAGCGATATTTTCGGTACCACAAAATCGCAGATGCATCTATGGTGAAAATTGCAGCTATATATCTTAAAGGGGATGCTATACAGTGGTTTGACTGGTTTGAAAATACTTATGAAGTCCTTTCATGGCAACAATTCAAAGAAGGACTGCTGATACGCTTCAAACCAACCGATTACGAGAATATTGACGAACAACTAGCAAAGATCCGACAAACCTCCACCATTCAGGAGTACCAAACCAGGTTTGAAAGGTTATCTAATTAAACTCGTGATTGGTCTCAAAAACAGCTATTGAGGACCTTCATTGAGGGCTTGAAGCCGGAGATCCGAGAAGAAGTTAAAGCGTGACAACCATATACACTTATTGCAGCTATCTCTTTCGCACGACATCAAGAGGAGCAATTGAACTATGAAGCTCAGAGGACTAGGGTCACTCCTCAACCAGCAATATTGAAGCCCTCAACCCCCCCTACTATCGACCAAGTCCCTACACCAAAGAGGTTAACAAGAGAAGAGCTTCGGGAGCGATATGCGAAGGGGTTATGTTGGCATTGTGACGACCCGTGGAGCCGTGAGCATCGCTGTAGTAAAGGGAGACTTCTTATGATTGAACCAATAGAAGAAGAGGTCATTGAACATCCAGAATAGAGCATCGAACATGAAGAAGAAGATGCAGTAGAAGAGCCATAATCGATCGAAGTTACGATACATGCACTAGCCGACTACTCAAACCCGCAAACGATGAAAGTTGGAGGCCTTCTCAAACAACAACCGATCACTGTTCTCATCGACACGTGCAGTACTAATAACTTTCTAAACAGTAAGGTTGCTATCCAGACGGCTTTACCTATCGAGAATTGCAGCAGGTTTGACGTTAAGATCGCTGATGGATGGATTTTGAAGTATGATCGTAGGCACCCGCAAGAGAAACTATTGCTGCAGAACCAAGAGATAATTGCATATTTCTTCCTTCTCCCACTTGATGATCATGAGGCCATGTTCATAATTAAATGGTTGACAACATTAGGTGATATTTCTTAGAATTTTATGCAACTAATTATGAAATTTTACAGTAAGGAGAAACAGGTGATACTGAACGAGAAACATGGGGGCGACGTAACGATGATTTGCACACAACAAATGGAGAAGATTTTGCATAAAGCATGCCGCAGATTTTTGGTACAACTTGAGTAGCAAACTAAGGGAGAGCCAATAGAATTTGAAGATCCAAACCTACTTCCTTTGCTTGCTGAATTTTCAGATATATTTGACGAACCTTACAACCTACCTCTTACCCGTCGGCATGATCATTATATAATGATTCTTTCAGACAAACCTCCAGCAAATACTCGGCCATATCAATATCTACATCTCTAGAAGGATGAAACAGAAAGGATTGTAAAAGAGATGCTCAAAACAGGAGTTATTCGGCCAAGTTGCAACCTCTACTCTTCACCGGTGCTACTTGTACGCAAGAAGGATGGAACATGGCGAATATGCATTGATTACCGAGCTTTAAATGGTATCACCGTCAAGGACAAGTACCCAATACCAGTGGTGGATGAACTTTTTGATGAATTAAAAGGAGCTCAAGTCTTCACGAAGTTGGACCTCCGATCCGGTTACCACCAAATTCGGCATTTACGGATTGTTCTGACGATCCTTCGGGATGTTGAATCTCGTATTTTGATGATAAAATCAATTGATGGGTTATTTAATCTAATGCATATTATTGAGTTAAGTGTGTAGGATTAACTACGATAAACAGAAAATACAAAGCAAGAATACCGGAGTCGAGTTCGATGAACGTTTAAGAGTTCGATGAATGGAAATCGGAGATGTTTGTTTAACCAATCGAGAAGAAATCGGGAACCTGTTGGAAGTTCAAAGAGATCGTCGTCGAGGTTCGCAAAAGATCACCGAGAAGTCTCAGCTACTCTTTAAAGTCATCACAAGTTCGAGGAGCGTGCTTGGACCCCGTCGAAGGAAGTTCATCTGAAAGCTCGTTTTGAACAAAACTTGACGTTCAGCGGTTAATAAATTGCTTAAGATGTGTTTTGTTATGTAGTTCACTTGTAATTAGGATTAGGATTAAGAAGATAAGCCTATATCCTGGTTAGGGGGGCCAACTGGGGCCAAAATCAGATTTGGTTTGGGCTAAAAGAAAGCCAAACCAAGTGAATCGGAGAGCTGGGCGGTGGCACTTCCCGGTTGAAAGTCTTTGGCGGTGACACCTCTCGAACTGGCGATGGCACCGCCCAACACCCGAACGCTGGCGGTGGCACCACCAGCATCGGGAACCCAAAGAGAATTTGAATTTTGGAGCCCAAATTTTGGAGCCCAAATTTGAATCCTCTTGAGGCCTATAAATACCCCTCAAATCTCAAATTTGAGATTACAACCTTTTGAGCAGCAAGAGTTTGAGAGAAAAATCTTAGAAAAGTGTTAGCTTTCTTTCTTTTCAATTTGCTAGTGTTCACCTCATCTCTTCTCGAAAATCTGTAAGAGAGTGAACCGCTTGTAAAGAGTTGTAAGAGGGGTATTTACCCTTCCATTTCAAGAAGCTTGCTAGTGGAAGGTGGGAGCCTCATCGAAGAGGGGCCTCCTAAAAGTGGAGTAGGTCATTTGACCGAACCACTCTAAAATCGGCGTGATCTGTGGTTTTGCGTTTCATTACTGTTATTTATATTATTGCAAATCTTCTTATATGCTCTGGTTCCTTATTACTTTTGCTGCGCATATTTAAGAATACGCTTTCAAGATTAAACTTGTCAAGTTCCGCTCTCTTCATATGAAAGATTTTTTATAAAACCGAAGTTTTTATCCGCTGCACTAATTCACCCCCCCCCTCTTAGTGCTGCTCCGATCCTAACAATTGGTATCAGAGCGAGGTTATCTCTCACATTTGGTTTAATACCCAAGAGAGATGGCTTACTCCGGCATGCAAGAGGGCCATTCTATCACTCGTCCACCTATGTTTAACGGGTCGGATTACACGTATTGGAAGACTCGGATGAGGATCTTCCTTATTTCTATGGATTTCGAGCTTTGGACTATTGTTGAAAACGGATTTCAAAAATCTTCTCTTCCGATGAGCCGAATGGAATGAATCGGATAAGAAGGTTTTTGCTTTTAAATGCAAAGGCTATGAATGCCTTGTTTTGTGCACTAGACAAAAAAAAACGAATTTAATCGTGTTTCAATTTGTGATTCGGCTTTTGATATTTGGAGAACTCTTGAGGTCACTCATGAAGGCACTAGCAGTGAAAGAGTCCAAAATCAACATTCTTGTGCACTCTTACAAACTTTTCGAATGAAACCAAGTGAGTCCATCGAGAGACATGTACACCCGTTTCTGGATGTCATCAATGGACTCAAAGCTCTTGGTAAAGATTTTACTAACTTTGAACTAGTAACTAAAATCTTAAGATCCCTCCCTAAAAGTTGGGATCCAAAAGTTACGGCCATTCAAGAGGCCAAAGACCTTAAAAAATTCCCTCTTGAAGAACTCATTGGGTCTCTAATGACCTACGAAATGACATGTCAAGCTCATGATGAGCTCGAGAACCCCCTTCCAAAGAACAGGAAGGATATGGCACTCAAATCACAAGAAGACCACTTGAAAGGAACATCAAGTGATGAGGACAGTGACAATGACATTGCACTTTTGACTCAAAAATTCAAAAAATATTTAAGGAAGAACAAATTTAAAAATAATACAAAAAATAAATTTGAACAAAAGAAGGACCAAGTGATTTGCTATGAATGCAAAAAATCGGGACACTACAAGAACGATTGCCCTCAAGCCAAAAAGAGAACACCAAAGAAGAAGGCACTCAAGGCAACATGGGATGACTCAAGCACATCCGAAGAAGAGGAGTCCAACACCGAGCAAGTTGCTCACTACGCCCTAATGGCCTTCGAAGAAGAGGTAACGAATTTAATTAATGCAGATTTACCTTATCATGATTTATTAAATGCCTTCCATGAGTTATTTGATGAATGTAAGACAATTAGTAGAAAATACAAATTGCTAAGAAAGGAGCATGATAGTCTTACATGTGCTTTTGATAGATTAAAAACTGAATATCATGATTGTCTAGCTTCATGTGTTAAATGCCATGATTTAGAAACTCTCCAAAATGAGAACTTAGTACTTAAGGACACCTTGAAGAAATTCGAGGTCGGTAGCAAGTCCTTAAACATGATCCTTACAAATAAGGGTCACGTTCCTAAAAGGAGTGGAATCGGATTTGTGAGAAGTACTCACCAAAATCCAACCACCTTCGTTAAAGGTCCTATCTTACATGTTCAACATCAAAGCAATTGCAACTTTTGTTGCAAATATGGACATATAACTTACCAATGCCCATTCAAGAAAATTAGTCCGAACAAATTGATTTGGGTTCCTAAAGGAACCATGATCAAGTCTATGCAACATGATAAACAAGTTAGATTAATTTTTGAGGCACCCAAAAGTAAATGGGTACCTAAAAATAATTCCTTCTTGTAGAAACATACACCATCACATGCTAGGAGCAAAAGATGGTATCTTGATAGTGGATGCTCAAGGCATATGACCGGAGATCCATCCCAATTCACCAAGCTCACTAGCATGGACGAAGGCTATGTCACCTTCGGAGACAACAACAAAGGCAAAATCATTGGCAAGGGAACCATAGGTAACAAATCAAGTTTTTCCATTGATGATGTGTTACTAGTTGATGAATTAAAACATAATCTATTGAGCATTAGTCAATTATGCGATAAAGGTTATATCGTTAGATTTGAATCAAATATGTGCATTATTGAAAAACCAAATCATAACGTGACTATGATTGCTTTAAAACAAAATAATGTCTATACCATCAATCTTGATGAACTAAGTAATGAAATGTGTTTCTCCGCCATAAATGATGATGCTTGGCTTTGGCATAGGAGATTAGGCCATGCAAGCATGAAAACAATATCTAAAATCTCATCTCAAGAATTAGTACGAGGGATTCCGAATATAAAGTTTATTAAAGATAAGGTATGCGATGCATGTCAACTAGGGAAACAAATAAAAACAAGCTTCAAACCAAAAATCAAATTAGCACCACTAGACCGTTACAATTGATCCATTTGGACTTATTTGGACCAATTGATACAACAAGTCTAGGTGGAAGCAAATATGCTTTTGTGATTGTGGATGACTACTCTAGATACACTTGGACCTATTTCTTAGCTCACAAAAGTGATTGTTTCAAGTGTTTCTCTAAATTTTGTAAACTTACTCAAAACGAAAAAGGGTTCATGATTTCATCAATTTGGAGTGATCATGGTGGCGAATTTCAAAACCATGACTTCCAAAATTTTTTGAAGTAAATGGATACAATCATAACTTCTCCACTCGAGAAATCCCCAACAAAATGGAGTAGTTGAAAGAAAAATAGAAACCTACAAGAAATGGCAAGAACTATGTTAAACAAACATAGTTTACCTAAGTATTTTTTGGGCGAAAATAATAAAATACGACTTGCTACATCATGAATAGAGTCCTAATAAGACCTTCCTTATTAAAAAAAAAAACCTATGAATTATGGAATAACAAAAAACCAAATATTTCCTATTTTAAAGTTTTCGGTTTGTAAATGCTTTATTTTTTAAAAAAAGGGATGCCTTAGGAAAATTTGATGCAAAATCCGATGAAGGCATCTTTCTTGGTTACTCTTCCGTTTGAAAGCTTTTTTGGTTTTTTAATAAAAGAACCTTAGTAATTGAAGAGTCTATTCATGTAGTTTTTAATGAAGTCTCAAATTGTAAGAAAAATGATTTTGATGATGATCTTGGTTTTGATAATTTGAATTTAAATGAACCCCCTCCTCAAAATAGCAACTTGGATGCACCTTCTTCCAAAATTTCCTTACCTAAGGAATGGAAGTATATAGATGCTCATCCAAAGGAGCTAATTATAGGGGATACATCTAAAGGGGTTCAAACTCGTTCCTCTTTCAAGAATTTTTGCGCTAATGCCGCCTTCCTCTCTCAAATTGAACCTAAGTGCATTGACGAGGCCATAAAAGATGATTTTTGGATTATTGCAATGCAAGAGGAACTGAATCAATTTGAGAGAAACAAGGTGTGGGAGCTTGTTCCTAGACCTAGTGACCATTTAGTCATTGGTACTAAGTGGGTCTTTAGAAACAAGCAAGACGAAAATGGTATCGTGGTTAGAAACAAGGCTAGATTAGTGGCCAAAGGTTTCAACCAAGAAGAAGGTATCGATTACGAAGAAACCTTCGCTCCCGTGGCTCGATTAGAAGCCATAAGGATGCTCCTTGCCTATGCTAGTAGTTACAATTTTAAACTATTTCAAATGGATGTCAAAAGTGCCTTCTTGAATGGTTTTATTTCCGAAGAAGTATATGTCGAACAACCTCCCGGATTTGAAAATTCTCTTCTTCCTAATCATGTATTCAAATTGACTAAGGCTCTCTATGGCTTGAAACAAGCTCCTAGAGCTTGGTATGAAAGGCTTAGTTCCTTTCTTATTTTAAATAATTTTACCAAAGGCAAGGTTGATACTACATTGTTTATTAAACATTTTGAAAATAATTTTCTTATTGTACAAATTTATATTGACGATATTATTTTTGGCTCTTCGGATGAATCACTATGTGAATCATTTGCCAAATCTATGAGTCATGAATTCGAAATGAGTTTAATGGGGGAATTAACTTTCTTTTTAGGATTACAAATCAAACAACTTAAGGATGGTGTATTTCTCAACCAATCTAAATATACATTAGAATTGTTAAAACGATTTAACATGGATAATTCAAAAAGCAATAAACACCCCTATGAGTACTTCACTAAGTTAGATATGGACGAAAAATAGTGAAAACTTCAATCAAAAAAATATAGGGGAATGATAGGTAGTCTACTCTACCTTACCGCCACTAGACCAGATATCATGTTTAGTGTAGGACTTTGTGCTAGGTTTCAATCAAATCCTAAATTATCTCATCTTAAAAGTGTTAAAAGAATATTTAGGTATCTTAAAGGAACTCCAAATTTAGGTTTATGGTATCCAAAATCTGAAAAATTTGATTTAATAGCTTACGCGGGATGCCGATTTTTGGCGGATGTAGGATAGATAGAAAGAGTACATCTGGAACATGCCAATTTTTTTAGACATGCACTTGTTTCTTGGACTTCCAAGAAACAAAATTCAGTAGCACTATCTACGGTGGAAGCCGAATACATTCTTCTTGAAAGCATGCTGTGCACAAGTTGTTTGGATGAAAAATACATTGGAAGACTATGGAATTCACTTTAAAAATATTCCCATAAAATGTGATAATACTAGTGCCATATGTCTTACTAAAAATCCAATTCAGCATTCTAGAACTAAGCACATCGATGTTAGGCATCATTTCATACGCGATCATATTCTTAACAATAATGTTGTTCTAGAATTCATCGACACGAAGCATCAATTAGTAGACATATTCACAAAAGCCTTGAATGAAGACCAATTTGAATTCATTAGAAGGGAATTAGGCATGTTAAATTGTCCCTAAAATGAGCTTCACGAAAAATGACTCGTCCTTTTCCTTTCTTTTGTAGATTTGATTTCTTCTTTCTTCTTCACTTCAAAATGATCCATTAAAGTATAACTTATTATCTTGAGGGAAGCAAACAAAAAGGGGGAGAGGAAGAAAAAATATTTATTCTTTCCTCCACGGGATGCCAGCGGTGGCACCGCCAGATCTGATTTGCACCGCCACTTCGGGCCAAGCCAGGCGGTGACACCGCCGGTTTATGCGGTGGCACCGACCGAAATGACCCTTATTAACCCGAGGGGTTAGGGCCGGCGGTGACACCGCCCCAACCCGAAGAAAGCTCTCAAACCCTCTCCCATTTCCTCTAACCCTCATTCTGCCTCTTAGAAGCACTGGGAAGGTTTCTTGGTGGTCCAAGCCTTCCATCTCTCAAAGATAATCTCCATAAGGTAACACTTGAAATCCTTCTTTTGATATCTCATTCCCTCTTTTCCTTTCTCTTTCCTTTGCTTATTTTTCACAATTTCATCATCATCTTGTCTAGATAATGGCTCCTAAGAGATCAAAAAAAAAAAAAAGATTGAAGGAGATTCATTTGACCATGATCTTTTAGATCAAAAGAGGTAGCCCTTAGTTTTCCAAAATTTGAAAGACGAGGTATCCATAAGGGAAAATATGTTGACTTGGATGAACTAGAAGACTTAGATCCCATTAGTTATTTTGCACACCTAAAAGCTCTACCACTACTGCAACTAGATGAACCAATCTATCCATGATTAGTTAGATTGTTCTATGCCAACCTATATGAGGACAATAATAGCCTAAGCACTTACCTTCTAGGAACACCCATTAGAATATTTGACAACACCATTTGTGAGCTAATTGGCATAACTGAACAAGATAGAGGATGCTATTTTAAAGGTAAATGGGACGTCAACTCAATAGGAGCAACCTATACCAAAAGTAGAAACAATCTTTGCAAATCCAAACCTTGACTTCCTACCCAAGAGCTGTGAACACTTACTGCCTTTCAACGCTAAAATTCTTCATCACATTATCACAAGCATCATATTCCCCAAACAATTTCATCTTGACGAAATAAGTCAAATTGAGATGAGTACCATGTATTGGATTATGACCGGTCGGGATAATTGTTTTGGGTACTCAATTCGCAACACATGCAGGATATTATGGGTAAAGATACTATGCTGCCATATGGGAGGTTAATCACTAGATTTCTTCATGCCTATGACATTTGCATCCCACCCGATGAAGAATCTATTCAAAATGATAAATATAACATAATAAATAAAAACCTCAAAAAAGACTTAGGTGCACCTTTAGCAATGGCATATGGGTTAGGCAGCCTAGAAGGACGGATCCAATTCCTCCACAAATAGAACACCCAAACACCAATTCTTATGGGAAATGAATCTCCTCCTCCTAGTCCTTTTTGGCAGCAGCAGCACCTTCAGCTCCTATTTCCTCCTCCTAAGATCGCATTATGGCAGAACTGTCTCAGATCAAATCACAAAGAAGAACATATTCAAAATCAACAAGTTGAAATTTTGAAGACACTACGACAAACTGAATGAAAAAATGGATATCATGTATCAGCATTGTGGATTACCTCCTAAGGATTAAACTGATGTATCTTTTAATTCTGTTCTGTTTGCTTTTAACAACAAGTTTGTCATCGATTAAACGATAACTGATCCTTCCTTTTAGATAACTACTGGTATCTTTTAAGTATGTTTTGATCTGCATGATTTCTTTTGGATAAACTATTTCTGGCAAATTTCAATGATAAACCTTGTTAAATGCTATTTTTTCGATGGCTTGTCTCCTTTTGTTGATGACAAAGGGGGAGAAGTGATGACCTACACCATAATGATAGCATAACTTATATGGATTACAAAAACTTGTGTGATATGATTGACTTATATGCCTTGCAAAATCCATGAAAATATCACAAGATTGATTGATCATATTGAAAGCATGCCATACAATATATATTGAAAATCTTTATCTTCTGTCGTAGTAAAATTTGTCCCTTTTCATTTAACTTATGATTTTCATAGAAGTTTTGTATTCACTATTGTTTAAAGAGGATCACGATAAGCTCTACGGTTAGAACTTATCGGGTTATGCTTGAATCCAATGGAATGGAATTCAAGTGGTTTTTATCTTCTCATAATATGGCATATAGATAGGGGGAGTTATGTTTAACTTCGTCATCAATTGATTGTCATCATCAAAAAGGGGGAGATTGTTGAATCTCAGATTTTGATGATAAAATTAATTGATGGGTTATTTAATCTAATCCATATTATTGAGTTAAGTGTGCAGGATTAACTACGATAAACAGAAAATACAAAGCAAGAATACCGGAGTCGAGTTCGATGAACGTTTAAGAGTTCGATGAATCGTCGAGATGCCGGTCGAACCAATCGAGAAGAAATCGGGAACCTGTTGGAAGTTCGAAGAAGAGATCGTCGGAGGTTCGCAAATATCACCGAGAAGTCTCAGCTACTTTTAAAGTCATCACAAGTTCGGGAGTGCTTGGACCCCGTCGAAGGAAGTTCGTCGGAAAAGCTCGTCGGAACAAAACTTGACGTTCATGGTTAATAAATTGCTTAAGATGTGTTTTGTTATGTAGTTCACTTGTAATTAGGATTAGGATTAAGAAGATAAGCCTATATCCCGGTTAGGGGCCAACCAAATAAAGTCAGATTTGGTTTGGGCTAAAAGAAAGCCAAACCAAGTGAATGAGAGCAGGGAAACCCACGCCAAAGACCCAGTGCTGGGCGGTGACACCTCCTGAGCTGGGCTGTGGCACTGCCCAGCACCGAACGCTGGGCGGTGGCACCGCTTATTGGCGGTGGTGGCACCGCCAAAGATCGGAACCCAAAGAGAATTTGAATTTTGGAGCCCAAATTTTGGAGCCCAAATTTGAATCCTCTTGAGGCTTATAAATACCCCTCAAATCTCAGCTGAGATTACAACCTTCCGAGCAGCAAGAGTTTGAGAGAAAAATCTTAGAAAAGTGTTAGCTTTCTTTCTTTTCAATTTGCTAGTGTTCACCTCATCTCTTCTCGAAAATCTGTAAGAGAGTGAACCGCTTGTAAAGAGTTGTAAGAGGGTATTTACCCTTCCATTTCAAGAAGCTTGCTAGTGGAAGGTGGGAGCCTCATCGAAGAGGGGCCTCATGAAGTGGAGTAGGTCATTTGACCCAACCACTCTAAAATCGGCGTGATCTCGTGGTTTCCGTTTCATTACTGTTATTTATATTATTGCAAATCTTCTTATATGCTCTGGTTCCTTATTACTTTTGCTGCGCATATTTAAGAATACGCTTTCAAGATTAAACTTGTCAAGTTCCGCTCTCTTCATACGAAAGATTTTTTATAAAACCCAAGTTTTTATCCGCTGCACTAATTCACCCCCCCCTCTTAGTGCTGCTCCGATCCTAACACGGGAGAATACTCTTTTTGTAAAGCAACCAAAGTGCAGCTTTTTCCAGCAAAAAGTAGAGTACCTTGGGCATATAATATCATAAAAAGGAGTGGCAGTAGACCCAGCAAAAATTGAGGCAATGCAAGGCTGGCCGAAACCTACAAACGTGAAATTACTGCGGGGGTTCCTTGGACTAACGGGCTACTACCAAAAATTTGTTAAGGACTATGGGAAGATCAGTGTACCACTCACTTCTTTACTGAAAAAAGATGCTTTCCAATGGTCGAACAAAGCCTCTGCTGCCTTCGACAAACTTAAGGCAGCCATGACAACGACGCCGGTGCTTGCGCTACCATATTTCAATAGACCCTTCATCATTGAGGCTGACGCATCTGGAGTCGGAATTGGAGCCGTTCTCATGCAAGATGGTCGACCACTCACATACACTAGCAAGACACTATCTCCCTCCCATCAAAATAAGTTAATATATGATAAGGAGATGCTTGCCATTGTGCGCGCAGCAACGAGGTGGAGACCCTACTTGAATGGTCGACGATTTCAAATTAAAATCGACCATAAAAGCCTCAAGTACTTTTTGGAGCGAAAGATATCATCCCCTGAGCAGCAAAAATAGGTAACAAAACTTCTTGGATTTGATTATGAAATAACTTACAAAAAGGGGAAAGAGAATATTCTTGCAGATGCGCTTTCGCAGCTACCCGAGCAAGCTGAAGTTTCAGTCATTTCGCTTCCGACCAGTGACTTCCTTGAGGATATTAAGATGGAATGGCAGGAAGATTCAGAGACAAGTAAGATTATAAAAAAAATGCAGGAAGTACTAAGCTCCGTGGCTCATTACAATTGGGACTCAAAAGAATTACACTATAAGGGACGCATTGTGCTTATGATAAATTCTACTTGCATCTTCACGAGCAGATTTTGGACAAAGTTATTCTATATACAGGGTACTAAATTGAAAAGGAGTACGGCATATCACCTGCAAATCAACGGCCAGACAAAATTTGTAAATAGGTGCTTGGAGACAGCCCAAAGCCACCCACCAAATATGACTATCCAAGGAGAACTCCAGACACAGCCAAGTGTCATTATTGATTGACGGATCGTGACTCGACGACGACGACCCACTACTACAGTGCTAATACAGTGGGTGAACCTACCAACAGAAGATGCCACTTGGGAGAACTATGATGACTTGAAGATCAAATTCCCAAAATTCATGAATCGTCAGCCTCAAGGACAAGGCTGATTTGAAGAGGGCGGGTTTGTTAGGACTCTAGCTAGGAGAGTCCTAATTGAGAGGGACATTCATGTAAAACCTACCTAAGCCGACCCCTATTAAAGAGGTGAAGAGGTCGGCTAGGGTTAGGAGATTGTTTCTTAGAGATAAATTAGGAGTTGTAAAGAAATAGGAGTCTTGATTAGAAGTCTATTAGGAGTTGGTTAGAAGAAGGAGTCTTGAGTAGGAGTCCTATTAGGAGTTAGGGTTTAGAAACCCTATAAATAGCGATGTATTCCTCCTCTTTTCATAAGCAATAGATGAATCTTTTCTGCAGCCTTTGAGCAGCAACTTGGAGGGAGAAACCCCTATAGAGTTCCAAGGAGGCCGATCCCCTAAAGAGATCAACCCCAAGTTTAGAATCTGCAAGGGTTCTAACACAGACTTTACAAGCTCTGAACAGTTGCACAACAAAGGGTAAAATGGTCCATTATAGATCAAAAATCTCTCACACGTGTCCACATGACATAACCTTTATTTACAAGCCTAAAGCGGCCACCAACCTAACTAAAATGAGACTATTAAGCCTTCGGCTGTCCCTCTACATGGTGTACAAAGCATGAACATACCAAAAGACACGGACATACATAAGCATTACATCAAACATCCTGTTTAGAAGTTTGTCCGTGACATTCTCCCCCACTTATTCCTTCGATGTCCTCGTTGAAGCCTTTACCGATACTGCAACTCCTCGCCTTTACTGAGTCTTCAATCTTCTACTCCAGCTACAATGCGCCTCGTGGCTCCCAACTGCTCTCCGTTGCTATTTTTGAGTAGTCGAACCTTTGATCCGCCATGCTGCTTGAACTCGCCAATGACTCTGACTCTAGTGTGGGGTTGGTTGAGTTGTGTTGATCCCTGTTGATTCTTGCAGATCCTTCAGATGAAGGAAAAGACCATCCTTACTGCGCCAGTCTCTCAAATGCCTCATGCTGCTTGAACTGAGTGGATGCTTGTTGGAGCTTTAACGAGCATCGTCTCGCAAACTTCTGAAATTTTGGGTCGTTCCTCCACAAAATTTTGCTCATTGACTCTTCTTTCACTTAGTTATCACATCCAAGTAGGTTCGCATCACTTCCGCTTTCGATTGGCATTTCGTTGGGAAATGAAGCGGACAATCTACTCTCAATAGCACTGATCACCGTTGGTGAGGATTTGACAACTATTATCTTCCATTATCTTCGAAGGGTCTTTGAACTTGTGCAGAGCTCCTCTGTTGGATAGATAAAAGAATTGGGGTACTCGGTTTCGCCCTTTCTCTTAAGAGTTGAGAAGGCAAAGGTTACTTGACTTCGCCCGCCTCCTCGAGGTTGTACTCCATGAATCGAGCTGGTTACTAGCCTTCGCCTGCTCTTTGCTTAAACTTCTGAAGCACTTGAAGTTTTTGGACTCCTCGCCCCTTTTGACCCCCTGCTTCAACACCGCTGTGTTCTCCAAGCAACTCCCTTTGGTCGATGGAAAGACATACTACAACTCCCATGCATGGCCTTTGCCATCACGTTGTAGGGTTTGCACCGATTCTGTTCTCCTTAGCTTCCTTAGTAGCAACGTTCGCTTACTCGACCTTGTCCTCTGACTTATCGGGCTCCCTTAAGCGAATATGAGCTCTGGAGTAGTCCAACTCTCCAGCTGCTTCGATCATACCGCTGCATGATCAAGTCTATCCCATGGGACTCATTGGTACTTGCATTCAAACTTTTCCCTTGGTGGAACACAGTCCCCATATGCTGATGACCAAGGTTTTCATCCAATGCAAAATTCGATGCACGCACGGAAGACCCGCCTCTACGGTACCATGGCCTTCACTCCTTGAATCCATAGCCCTTCTTGCCGTCATGTTGTTCACCGAAGTGGAGCTTCCAATAGCTCCTGATCATACCTCCGTACGATCTAGTCCCTCACGGGACTAGGTTATGTGTATCACATTACCACGAACTGTTCCACCATGATCCACTGCACCATGTCGCCTCTCGGTGACATCTCTATTGCATTCTAATCCTTGTGGGATGAACTCGAATTGTGAACCCTTCATGTGTGGCCTCTGCCAATACATCGCAGGGTCTCTTCCACCTTCGATTTTGTTCGCTCCTTTGGCAATCGACCTTCATCCACCCACTCTTGGGTCACACCAAGATGAAGCACCGCTCTAGGACAGTCCGTCGCCTAGTAGCTCCCGAAGTTCCTCGACTTCGCTGCAATTAGTGCACCATTGTCTGGATCCTGGGCCTCTACCCCTACCAGCACAATCTTCGCTGTGCACTGCCTCCTTTATAGCAACTTGAATGACAACACTGTGGCATATTCTTCAAGAGTACCCACCTCTGCATCCTCTTGCCCTGTGCTAAGGCCTTTTGAACCCAACTTCGCCTCCGCAATTTGAGTCGCCTTAGTTCCTCCATTAAATGCTTTTTTGAGATAAGGTGCATGTGCCCAGAAGCTCCCTTCGTCTTTGGCACCATGCAAGATGAGTCCGCTCCGTTAGAATGAATGACCCATGGAACAACATGATCCTGTTCTTGCCTCTGCAAGAGTTCATGTCCTTGACCTCTGTCCAAGGAAAGCACTATGCCTCCGCTCCATGTTCCATCTTCTATGCTGGCTCCCTTCATGCGGCTTGAGTACTTCGCCAAGTTACTCCCAAGTTGCTCCGCTTCTCGTTTTTGCATTAAGTCGATGGTGGCCCTCACGCCCACCATTCCCCGGGTCAGCCCTCCCTTGAGTCCAATCTCTATATCGACTCCAAGTGTGCCTTCATTTGAGTTGCTTTGGGTCACTCCCCCACTTGATCTCGCAATGCATCCACCAATGCATTGTCTCGAGCGAGATCATGCAATGACTCCTCGCCGCTTGCTCAGTCCATTGAGCTTCGTGGAGTTGTTGTTTGTTGAGGTACTCCTCCTCAACATGTGAGGTCCGTCCCATATGATTCTCCCTCTAAAGAGCTGAGACTTATCCCTCCTGGATAACTGTCCCATTGGAGCAACATCTCTCTTCGTTTCGGAGACCACCATCCCCTTTGGACTACTCCGATCTGCTAAACAAACTGTGCATTGTTCTGCCTCCTGCAACTTGCTAGATTATGACTCCATGTCAATACAGCCCCCGCTGCACCACTCAAGGCCTAGCAACCTGCTGAACTCGTTGAACCCTCCAGCCTCCTACGGACGTATCCTTCACATGCCGAAGAGAAAGTTTCAATGCTCCATGGCACCGAGTTTCGATCGCCTTGGGATGGCCGCGTACATTCCATCGTCCGCATACAAGCCCATGCAAGAGTACCGAATTCTTTGAGTTAGCAATTCCCCTCACCTCTGTGAGCTTTGCACAACTCTTTCGGTCGCTGAGCAACTCATTCCACCTTGCATGGTCTCATCCTTTACAAAACGCCTCATTTATCTTGAGCACCATCAAGTATAGTTGTCAATGTTGAGCCATAGCTCAAACTCAGCCATCCCAACCTTTGTGCGCTCCGCATTCTTCCAAGCTTGCCAGTTCTCGTGGTGCCTCTTGCGCGAAGGGTTGGCCATTCCTCTGAATGCCAATGTCAGGTGCCCGCTCCTCCGAGCGACTCCTTTTCCCTACATCTCCATGCCCGTCTTCCCCCAAACGGTCGCGCGTGTGCTGACTGCCCTCAACGTAGCCCCACTAGGTCCCCCACGTTTGCATGCTAAGTGTTTCTATGAGTGCTTGTCCCACTCTAATACCATCTGTCACGTACTTAGCTGGTTTTGCCTAAGTTGTGCGGCACCCATGCGTGTCCGTCCGCAAAGGTCAGCCTCCCCGAAGCCTCCCATGGTCCCTTGGGACCCACAAAAGAGAGAACGGGATAGAGAAAATGCCTCACTCGGGATCCACAAGCAAACATCTCCGAAAACACTTCATAGACAATGCAAATTATAAACAGACTTTACAAGCTCTGAACAGTTGCACAACAAAGGGTAAAATTATCCATTATAGATAAAAAATCTCTCACACGTGTCCACATGACATAACCTTTATTTACAAGCCTAAAGCGGCCACCAACCTAACTAAAATGGGACTATTAAGCCTTCGGTTGTCCCTCTACATGCTGTACAAAGCATGAATATACCAAAAGACACGGACATACATAAGCATTACATCAAACATCCTGTTTAGAAGTTTGTCCATGACAATACGCCGAAAACCAAAAGGGCCACTCTATTATATGTCCACCCATGTTCAATGGGACGGACTACACCTATTGGAAGACCCGAATGAGGATCTTCCTTATTTCAATGGATTTTGAACTTTGGAATCTTGTCGAAAATGGATTTTCGAAGTCTTCTCTTCCAATGATCGATTGGAATGAATTGGAGAAGAAGACTTTCGCTCTTAATGCAAAAGCTATGAATGCCTTATTTTGTGCGCTTGATAAAAATAAGTTCAATCGTGTTTTGATTTGTGAAACCGCATTTGATATTTGGCATATACTCGAAGTGACTCACGAAGGCACAAGTAGAGTGAAAGAGTCAAAAATCAATCTTTTGATACATTCTTTTGAACTTTTTCGAATGAAACCAAACGAAACTATTAGCGACATGTACACCCGTTTCACAGATGTCGTCAATAGTCTAAAAGGACTCGGGAAATGTTTTTTGGATTTTGAGATCGTAAATAAGATTCTAAGATCCCTTCCTAAGAGTTGGGACCCTAAAGTCACTGCTATTCAAGAGGCTAAAGATTTAAACAACTTTCCTCTTGAAGAACTAATCGGGTCATTAATGACCTATGAAATGACTTGCAAGGCTCATGAAGAGCAAGAAGACATCCTTCCAAAGAACAGGAAGGATATGACACTTAGAACTTTATATGACCACTTCAGAGAAAACTCAAGTGATGAGGACTGTGATGATGACTTGGCACTTCTAATAAGGAAATTCAAAAAATTCATTAAGAGAAACAAGTTTAAAAGTGACACAAAAAATAAACTTGAACCCAAAAAAAGACCAAGTTATTTGCTACAAGTGCAAAAAGCCGGGATACTACAAAAGTGATTGTCCCCAAGCCAAAAAGAGAACATCGAAGAAGAAGGCACTCAAAGCAACGTGGGATGACTCGAGCGCATCCGGAGAAGAGGAGTCTAACACCGAGCAAGTTGCTCATTACGCCTTAATGGCCATCAGAGAAGAGGTAACAAATTTAATTGATGTAGATTTATCATTTGATGAATTATTAAATGCCTTCCATGACTTATTTAATGAATGCAAAACAATTAGTAGAAAATATAAATTACTGAAAAATAAGCATGATAGTCTTATTAGTAATTTTGATAAATTAAAAACTGAATATCATGATAGTTTAGCTCAATGTGAAAAATGTCATGATCTAGAAACTCTCCAAAAGGAAAACTTGCTACTTAAGGACACCTTGAAGAAATTCGAGGTTGGTAGTAAGTCTTTAAACATGATCCTTGCAAACAAGGGTCACATTATCAAAAGAAGTAGAATCAGATTTGTGAGAAGTCCTCACCAAAATCCAACCACCTTCATAAAAGGCCCTATCTTACATGTTCAACACCAAAGCAAATGCAACTTTTGTTGCAAACATGGACATAAAACGTATCATTGTCCATTCAAGAAAATTAGTTCGAACAAACTGATTTGGGTTCCTAAAGGAACCATGATAAACTCTATGCAATATAATAAACAATGTAGATCAGTTTTTGAGGCACCCAAAAGTAAATGAGTACCTAAAAATTATCATTTCTTGTAGAGACATTCACCATCACAAGCTAGGAGAAAGAGGTGGTACCTTGATAGTGGATGCTCAAGGCATATGTGTTAGAACCCTTGCAGATTCTAAACTTGGGTTGATCTCTTTAGGGGATCGGCCTCCTTGGAACTCTATAGGGGTTCCTCCCTCCAAGTTGCTGCTCAAAGGCTGCATAAAAGATTCATCTATTGCTTATCAAAAGAGGAGGAATACATGGCTATTTATAGGGTCTCTAAACCCTAACTCCTAATAGGACTCCTACTCAAGACTCCTTCTTCTAACCAACTCCTAATAGACTTCTAATCAAGACTCCTATTTCTTTACAACTTCTAATTTATCTCTAAGAAACAATCTCCTAACCCTAGCCGGCCTCTTCACCTCTTTAATAGGGGTCGGCTTAGGTAGGTTTTACATGAATATCCCTCTCAATTAGGACTCTCCTAGCTAGAGTCCTAACAGACCCGCCCTCTTCAAATCAGCCTTGTCCTCGAGCCTGACGATTCATGAATTTTGGGAATTTGATCTTCAAGTCGTCATAGTTCTCCCAAGTGGCATCTTCTGTTGGTAGGTTCGCCCACTGTATTAGCACTTCAGTAGTGGGTCATCGTCATCGAGTTACGATCCGTCGATCAATAATGGCACTTGGCTGGGTTTGAAGTTCTCCTTGGGTAGTCATATTTAGTGGGTGGCTTTGGGCTATCTCCAAGCACCTATTTACAACTTCCATTTGGCTGTCAGTTTGTGGGTGATATGTCATACATTTTTCAATTTAGTACCCTACATATGGAATAACTTTGTCCAAAATCTGCTCGTGAAGATGCAAGTAGAATTTATCATAAGCACAATGCGTCCCTTATAGTGTAATTCATTTGAGTCCCAATTGTAATGAGCCACGGAGCTTGGTGCTTCCTCCAATTTTTTTATGATCTTACTAGTCTCCGAATCTTCTTGCCATTCCATCTTAATATCCTCAAGGAAGTCACTAGTCAAAAGTGAAATGGCCAAAAATTCAGCTTGCTTAGGTAGTCGTAAAAGTGCATCTGCAACAACATTCTCTTTCCCCTTTTTGTAAGTTATTTTATAATCATATCCAAGAACCTTTGTTACCCATTTTTGCTGCTTGGGGGAAGATATCTTCTGCTACAAGAAATATTTTAGGCTTTTATGGTCGGTCTTGATTTGAAAGCATCGCCTGATCAAGTACGATCTCCACCTCGTTGTTGCGTGCACAATGACGAGCATCTCCTTATCATATGTTAATATGTTTTGATAGGGGGGAGACAATGCCTTGTTTATATATGTGAGTGGTCGACCATCTTGCATGAGAACGTCTCCCATTCTATCTCCAGATGCATCGGCCTCAATGATGAAGGGTCGGTTGAAATCTAGTAGCGCTAACACCGGCATCGTCGTCATGGCTACCTTAAGTTTGTCGAAGGCAGCAGAGGCTTTGTTCGACCATTGGAAGGTATCATTTTTCAGTAGAGAAATGAGTGGTGCACTGATCTTACGGTAGTAGCTTATTAAACCCAGAAAGCCATGTAGCAATTTTATGTTCCTCGGGGTAGGCCAGTTTTGCATTGCTCCAATTTTGAAGGGGTCCATCGTCACACCTTCCTCTGATATGATATGCCCTAGATATTCCACCTTTTGTTGAAGAAAGCAAAAATTCGTAGTGGCCATTGTGTGTTTGAAAGGTGAATTTCGGTATGACTTCTTCGTACACTCGTATTTGATGATACCAGGATCAAAGGTCCAGCTTTGTGAAGATTTGTGCTCCCTTTCATCTAGCAATTCATCTACTAGTGGAATAAGGTATTTATCCTTGATGGTTATGCCATTGCGAGCTCGGTAATCAACGCATATTCGCCATGTTTCATCCTTCTTGCGTACAAGTAGCACCGGTGAAGAGTAGAGGTTGCAACTTGGCCGAATAACTCTTGTTTCGAGCATCTCTTTTATAATCCTTTCTATTTCATCCTTCTAGAGATGTAGATACTGATATGGCCAAGTATTTGCTAGAGGTTTGCCTGAAAGAATCATTATATAATGATCATGCCGACGGGTAAGAGGTAGGTTGTGCGGTTCGTCAAATATATCTGAAAATTCAGCAAGCAAAGGAAGTAGGTTTAGATCTTCAAATTCTATTAGCTCTCCCTTAGTTTGCTGCTCAAGTTGTACCAAAAATCTGCAGCATACTTTATGCAAAACCTTCTCTATTTGTTGTGTGCAAATCGTCGTTACGTCGCCCCCACGTTTCCCGTTCAGTATCACCTGTTTCTCCTTTCTGTAAAATTTCATAATTAGTTACATAAAATTCCAAGAAATATCATATAATGTCATCAACCATTTAATTATGAGCATAGCCTCATGATCATCAAGAGGGAGAAGCAAGAAATATGCAATTATCTCTTGGTAAGGCCTCATGATCAGTAACAGTTTCACTTGCGGGCGCCTACGATCATACTTCAAAATCCATCCATCGGTGACCTTAACGTCAAACCTATTGCAATTCTCGATAGGTAAGGCCATCTGGATAGTAACCTTACTATTTAGAAAGTTATTAGTACTGCCAGTGTCGATGAGAACAGTGATCGGTTGTTGTTTGAGAAGGCCTCCAACTTTCATCGTTTGCGGGTTTGAGTAGCCGGCTAGTGTATGTACCGTAACTTCGGTCGATTGTGGCTCTTCTTCTGCATCTTCTTCTTCATGTTCAAGGCTCTCTTCTGGATGTTCAATGACCTCTTCTTCTATTGGTTCAATCATAAGAAGTCTCCCTTTACTACAACGATGCTCACGGCTCCATGGGTCGTCACAATGCCAACATAACCCCTTTGCATATCGCTCCCGAAGCTCTTCTCTTGTTAACCTCTTTGGTGTAGGGTCTTGGTCGATAGTAGGGGGGGTTGAGGGCTTCAATATTGCTGGTTGAGGAGTGACCCTAGTCCTCCGAGCTTCATAGTTCAATTGCTCCTCTTGATGTCGTGCGAAAGAGATGGCTGCCATAAGTGTATATGGTTGTCGCGCTTTAACTTCTCTTCGGATCTCCGACTTCAAGCCCTCAATGAAGGTCGTCAATAGTTGTTTTTGAGACCAATCACGAGTTTGATTAGATAACCTTTCAAACCTAGTTTGGTACTCCTGAATGGTGGAGGTTTTTCGGATCTTTGCTAGTTGTTCGTCAATATTCTCGTAATCGGTTGGTCTGAAGCGTATCAGCAATCCTTCTTTGAATTGTTGCCATGAAAGGACTCCATAAGTATGTTTAAACCAGTCAAACCACTGTATAGCATCCCCTTCAAGATGTATAGCTGCAATTTTCACCATAGATGCATCTGCGATTTTGTGGTACCGAAAATATCGCTCTGCGTGCGAGATCCAACCAATCGGGTCTCCTTCTTCCCATCTAGGGAAGTCCACTCTCATGCATGGATAGTTGAGGTTGATCATAGAGCTTCCCCTCTCTTGGAAGTCATATCTTTGTGCTTGGTGCGATTGGGCAAAGCTCTCTCCTTGATGTGATTTCTTCGGGCTTAGTGGTCGGCCCAATCTGAGTTCGGTAAAGAGCGTCTAAATCTTATCCTCCATTCGCACCTCGAAGGCTTCGAATTTAGCATTGAATACCTCCTTAGATGCCATAGTATATGTTGTCAAATCTGTGATATTAATATCTCTCTTTTGTTGTCGGGTTAAAGGCATGTATTGGTTGAGAGAGGTGATGGTCGAAAGGGTTGGTAGATTGGTGGATGTAGGCTACGGTTTAGGCTTGTTTTGTGGCTATTTTGGGTGCAGGTTGAGGGTGTGGTTTAGTAGAGTTTTAGGGCTGTAGATAAAAGTTTTAGATCTGTGGTAGATGGTAGCAAAGGTTTGATAGAAATCAGTGAAAGTTACAGCAAGTATATGCTGTCTTGTAAGAGTAGAATTATCGTCGAAGAAACAACGGTTTCTCGATGTAATTTCCACCAAAAAGGTGAGAGAATTGAGGAGGGAATTAATAGAAAAATCACAATTTATATGACAGCAAGGATATCTAATTTAATAAAGAAAATTTCGGTAGTATAACAGCAAGGAAATTGGTGCAAGTTGCGATTGCAGAATTCTCGTCGAGAAATTTCAGCAGGTTACAACGAAAATTTGCAGCAACACAAAATCATTTTTAGAGATGAATTTCTTTGTAGATCAATCTTAGATGGAAGCCAAGATGATCTATGAAGTGTATAAGAAATTTCATTCAAAAAAGATTGCAAATAGATGGGTTAAGGCAACAATATGCGGCTGAAATTTTCTGCAGCACAAATTTTTAAGTATAGCAGAATGGACATAAAAGATCAGTGGTTTATATTGAGAATTTTTTTATGAAACCAAAGGGAATCTGCTATTAGGAAATGTCAAAGATGTCATAAAAAATTCATAGAGATTTGGATAGAAAAAACACAGTAGCAAGATCAAACAGATAGTGCTATACGGTTGGAATTCTGCAATGTATCTTTCGTCGTAGAGATGAAAACTCTATGACGAAAAGTTTATGCAGCAATATAGGAATAATTTTTTTTGGGATTTTCAAATAAGGATAACTAAATTGCAGCAGTAGTAAGGTAGAAAACCAGAACCTGTTGCAATTCAAGGGGAGATCAAAGGATGATTCGTGGTGGTGGAGATGACGGCGGAATTTGGCAACGATCTCTTAGGCAATTGTGGGAATTACTTTGGGCGGTTGTGGAGGGTTGATGGATGGCTATGGAAGGGCAGTGAGATGCCAAGAACACTGCTCTGATACCAGGTGTTAGAACCCTTACAGATTCTAAACTTGGGGTTGATCTCTTTAGGGGATCGGCCTCCTTGGAACTCTATAGGGGTTCCTCCCTCCAAGTTGCTGCTCAAAGGCTGCAGAAAAGATTCATCTATTGCGTATCAAAAGAGGAGGAATATATGGCTATTTTTAGGGTTTCTAAACCCTTACTCCTAATAGGACTCCTACTCAAGACTCCTACTTCTAACCAACTCCTAATAGGACTTCTACTCAAGACTCCTATTCCTTTACAACTCCTAATTCTTCTCTAAGAAATAACCTCCTAACCCTAGCCGGCCTCTTCACCTCTTTAATAGGGGTTGACTTAGGTAGGTTTTACATGAATATCCCTCTCAATTAGGACTCTCCTAGCTAGAGTCCTAACAATATGACCGGAGATCCATCTCAATTCTCTAAGCTCACTAGCATAGACGAAGGCTATGTCACCTTCGGAGACAACAATAAGGGTAAAATCATTGGCAAAGGAACTATAGGTAACAAATCTAACTTCTTTATTGAAGATATTTTGTTAGTTAATAGTTTAAAATATAACCTCTTAAGCATTAGTCAATTATGTGATAAAATATATATCGTCAAATTCGAATCTAATGCTTGCATCATTGAAAAACCACACAAAAACACATCTATGGTTGCATTAAAACAGAATAACGTATACACCATTAACATCAATGATCTTTGCAATGAAATGTGTTTCTTAGTTTTGAATGAGGATGCTTGGCTTTGGCATAGGAGATTAGGTCATGTTAACATGAAACTAATCACTCAAATATCATCCAAAGAACTTGTACGAGGAATTCCTCATATCAAGTTCATCAAAGATAATGTGTGTGATGCTTGTCAATTAGGAAAACAAATTAAGAGTAGTTTCAAATCTAAGAATCAAATAAGCACCTCTAGGCCCTTACAATTGATCCATATGGACTTGTTCGGACCAATCTCTACATCAAGCCTAGGAGGTAGCAAATACGCCTTTATCATTGTAGATGACTATAGTAGATACACATGGACTTATTTCTTGAAACACAAAAATGAATGCTTTTGATATTTCACCAAGTTTTGTAAACTTGTTCAAAATGAAAAGGGTTTTATGATTTCATCAATTCGAAGCGATCACGGTGGTGAATTTCAAAACCATGATTTTCAAGAATTTTGTGAATCTAATGGATACAACTACAACTTCTTTACTCCAAGAAATCCTCAACAAAATGGAGTAGTAGAAAGAAAGAATAGAAATTTACAAGATATGGCAAGAAACATGTTGAATGAACATAGCCTACCCAAATACTTTTGTGTCGAAGTTGTAAACACTGCATGCTATATTTTGAATAGAGTTCTAGTAAGACCCTTACTCACCAAAACTCCCTATGAGTTGTGGAATAATAAAAAACCTAATGTTTCATATTTTAAAGTTTTTGGGTGTAAGTGTTTTATCTTGAATGAAAAAGATGCCTTAGGAAAATTTGATGCTAAATCCGATGATGGAATTTTTCTTGGTTATTCTTCGATTTCTAAAGCTTTTCGTATCTTCAATAAAAAAACTTTAATTATAGAAGAATCCATTCATGTTGTTTTCAATGAGATTTCCGAAATCAAGAAAAATGATTTTGATGATGATGTTAATTTTGATTCTTTGAATTTAAATGAAACCCCTTCTCCAACTAGCAACTTGGATGCATCCACTTCTGAAACATCCTTACCCAAGGATTGGAAGTATGTAGATGCTCATCCTAAGGAGCTAATCCTAGGAGACACATCTAAGGGGGTTCAAACACGTTCTTCTCTTAAAAATTTTTGTGCCAACGCCGCTTTTCTCTTACAAATTAAACCTAAATATATTGACAAAGCCATGAAAGATGATTCATGGATTATCGCAATGCAAGATGAGTTAAATCAATTTGAGAGAAATGAGGTGTGGAAGCTTGTTCCTAGGCCAAATGACCATTTAGTTATTGGTACTAAATGGGTCTTTAGAAATAAGCAAGATGAATATGGTATTATGGTTAGAAACAAGGCTAAATTAGTGGCCAAAGGTTTCAAACAAGAAGAAGGTATCGATTATGAAGAAACCTTCGCTCTTGTGGCTAGATTAGAAGCCATAAGGATGCTCCTTGCCTATGCTAGTAATAATAATTTTAAGTTGTTTCAAATAGATGTTAAAAGCGCTTTTCTTAATGACTTTATTTCTGAAGAAGTTTATGTTGAACAACCTCCCGAGTTTGAAAATAATAGCCTCCCTAATCATGTATTTAAATTAACTAAAACTCTCTATGGTTTAAAATAAGCCCCAAGGGCTTGGTATGATAGACTAAGTACTTTTCTTATTGAAAATAATTTCACAAAAGGCAAGGTCGATACTACATTGTTTATCAAGAATTTTGAAAATAATTTTCTCATTATTCAGATTTATGTTGATGATATTATCTTCGGTTCTATGAATGAATCCCTTTGTGAATCTTTTGTTAAAACCATGAGTCTCGAATTTGAAATGAGTTTGATGGGAGAATTAACCTTTTTCTTAGGCTTACAAATTAAGCAACTAAGCAATGACATCTTTATTAGTCAAACTAAATATGCTTTGGATCTACTGAAAAGATTTAATATGGATAGCTCAAAAGCTATTAACACTCATATGAGTACCTCCACTAAGTTAGAAGTTGATGAAAGTGAAGAAAGCTTCGATCAAAAAACTTATAGGGGTATAATAGGAAGTTTACTTTACCTCACTACAACTAGACCAGACATCATGTTCAGTGTAGGACTTTGTACTAGATTTCAATCATACTCTAAGATATCTCATCTCAAAGTGGTTAAAAGAATATTTAGATATCTTAAAGGTACCACAAATCTAGGATTATGGTATCCAAAATCCGAGAATTTTGAGTTAATTGCTTATGCTGATGCAGATTTTGCTGGGTGTAGACTAGATAGAAAAAGTACATTTGGAACATGTCAATTTTTGGGACATTCCCTTGTTTCCTAGTCATCTAAAAAACAAAACTCGATTGTACTATCAACAACCGAAGCTGAGTATATTACAGCTAGTGCATACTGTGCACAAGTTGTGTTGATGAAAAACACCTTAGAAGATTATAAAGTCCATCTTAAAAACATTTCCATTAAATGTGATATCATAAGTGTACTATGTTTAACAAAGAATCCCGTTCAACACTCAAGAACAAAACATATTGATATTAGATATCACTTTATACGAGATCATGTCACTAATCATGATGTAATTATAGAGTTCATAGATACTAAGCATCAACTAGCTGATATTTTTACAAAACTACTAAGTAAAGAATAATTTGATTTCATTAGAAGAGAATTAGGAATGTTAATATGTCCGAATGCATGAACTTGTTAAGATTATTTTTCGGACTTTTTTGATTTAATGATCAAATCACTTAATTGCCATGATGATTTTAGATAATTACATGTCTTAATTACATGTTGGAAATTATGTGTTTTGGATACAAAAGATTTCATGATAATAAGCATGTTTTAGCTTCATGATTGAATTTGAAAATCTATAGCAAAACCTCGTCCGAATGCATGAAAGTGTTAAATTTCATTTTTTGGATCTTCTTGATCCTAACAATCGTATTTTCTCGATACATTATTCCCTTTCAGACTTTTTAAACATATGTCATATCGAATTTTGGATTCACATCATTGATTTTTGACATATGGAATCAACTAGCAAATGCATCTCTCATAGACTTATCATGTGAAAAATATCTTTCGAGAAATGGATTTGATGATTCCTTCTTATATCTTTTGAGAAATAGTTTTACGTGTAAGGATTTGATTTACACACATATCTTTCTTGTAAAAATGAAGTGTGCTTTAAGATCTTATCAATTTTAACTTCATTCGAGTAAGCTCTTAAATGACTTTCCTCTTTCATGCAAAAAGATAATAACAAATAAAGAGGAAGAAGCAATAAAAATCATCTCCATGTCATGTTTTCCTTGAGATGTTTGTATAATTGGTATCCTATCACTTATTATTGAAAAATGACATAAATCTAGTTAAAATTTACTAATATCGTTCTCCTTTTTTTTGATGATAAAGGGGGAGAAATATATGAATTGATGCTATGAGTGCCATATTTGAATGAGAAATATATGAATTGATGCTATGAGTGCCATATTTGAATTTAATGCTATATAAATTGATGCTATGAATGTCATATTTGAATTTGAATTATATTAAGGTATCAAAACCTTGCATCGAAATATATGATAAATTAGTGATAGAATTGCTATGATTGCCATATTTGCACTATGTTATTGTCATATTTGCACTATGTTAAGATATCAAGAACTTGTATCGCAATTTTACTTATTGATATCTTGCTATGTGATGAAATGCTATGATTGCTAAATACTTGAAATGTTTGTATTATGTTAAGATATCAAGAACTTACATCACAGTCTTACATGTTGATATCTTACCATATGATGAATTGCTACGATTGCTATCTTTCACATTTGAAATGTAAAACCTGAAAATGGGTGTCAAGCCTTGACATCATTTTCAGAGAAATACATCATGATAAGAATCATGATGGGAGTATTGATAAGGTTAAACGATTTTAACTTATCAATATGTCTCTTGAATTTAAAGGCTTTGAATTCAAGAATGACTTATCTCAATTATGGCATAGAGATAGGGGGAGTTAAGGTTAACTCCATTATCAATTGATTGTCATCATCAAAAAAGGCGAGATTGTTGAATATCGGATTTTGATGATGAAGTCAATTATCATTTGTTATCTAATCCATATGTTGAAATAAGTGTGCAGGATTAACTACGATAAAAGAAAGACATGCAGAGGAGTTGTGTCGGAGTCAAGACTATGATCACGTTGGGAGTTCGAGAATTCAATGGAAGTCCGAACGGTCGTTGGAGGTTCTAAGGGAACAAATCCGAGAAGTCCAAGAGCTTGCCAAAGAAGCTCGTCGAAACTCGCCAAGTGGATCGTCGCAAGTCCAAGAGTTTACCAGAAGTCCGCCGGAGCATCGCCGAAGGTTCATCGGATGTTCGCCGGAAGTTCGCCGGAAGCTCGTCGGAAGAAGCGATTGATGCACAAGAGCAAGTTGCAGTAAATGTCTTAAGATATATCGTAGTTAGCATGTAGATTAAGTTAAGAATGGGAGGTGATCCCATTAACTTAATCTGGGGGCAATTGGGCCCTTGATAGACCCAAATTGGGCCAAATGGATCAACCCATTCGGACCAGAATTCTTGTTAGGCGGTGGCACTGCCAGGGTCGGCGGTGGCACCGCCCAGGAGATGGTCTCCTAGGAAATCTGGGCGGTGCAACCACCTAGGTCAGGCAGTGGCACCGCTTGGGCTCAGTTTTACATCGGAAATGATTTCATCGTACGAACGCAGTTTTAAACGTCGAAAATTTTCTGCTGCACTAATTCACCCCCCCCCCCCCCCCCTCTTAGTGCTCTTGATCCTAACAGGATAAGTCCCGGCTCTCCAAAGGGAGAATCATGTGGGACAGACCTCACATGTTGAGGAGGAGTACCTCAACAAACAACAACTCTACGAAGCTCAATAGACTGAGCAAGCAACGAGGAGTCGTCGCATGATCTCGCTCGAGAGAATGCATTGGTAGATGTATTATGAGATCAAGTAGGGGAGCGACCCAAAGCAACACAAATGAAGGCATACTTGGAGTCGATATAGAGATCAGACTCAAGGGAGGGCTGACCCGTGGAATGGTGGGTGCGAGGGCCACCATCAACTCAATGCAAAAATGAGGAGCAGAGCAACTTGGGTGTAACTTGGCAAAGTACCCAAGCCGCATGAAGGGATCCAGCATAGAAGATGGAACATGGAGTGGAGGCATAGTGCTTTCCTTGGACAGAGGTCAAGGACATGAACTCTTGCAGAGGCAAGAGTAGGATCATGTTGTTCCATGGGTCCTTCATTCTGACAAAGCAGACTCATCTTGTATGGTGCCAAAGATGAAGGGAGCTTCTGGGCACATGCACCTTATCTCGGAAAAGTATTTGATGGAGGAACTAAGGCGACTCAATTTACAGAGGTGAAGTTGGGTTTAGAAGGCCTTGGCACAGGGCAAGAGGACACGGAGGTGGGTACTCTTGAAGAATATGCCACAGTGTTGCCATTCAAGTTGCCTTAAAGGAAGCAGTGCGCAGCAGAAATTGTGCTGGTAGGGGTAGAGGCCCAGGATCCAGACAATGGTGCACTAATTGCAGCAAAGTCGGGGGACTTCGGGAGCTACTAGGCGATGGACTGTCCTAGAGCAGTACTTCGTTTAGGTGTGACCCAAGAGTCGGTGGATGAAGGTCGATTGCCAAAGGAGCGAACAAAATCGAAGGTGGAAGAAACCCTACGATGTATTGGTAGAGGTCATACATGGAGGGATCACAATTCGAGTTTATCCCATAAGGATTGGAATGCAATGGAGATGTCACTAGGAGGCGACATGGTGCAGCGGATCGTGGTGGAACAGTTCATGGCAATGCGATACACATGAATGAGTCCCGTGAGGGACTAGATCATACGGAGGTATGATCGGGAGCTATTGGAAGCTCCACTTCGATGAACAACATGATGGCAAGAAGAGCTATAGAATCAAATAGTGAAGACCATGGTACCGCAGAGGTGGGTCTTCCGTGCGTGCATCGAATTTTGCATTGGATGAAAGTCTTGGTAATCAGCATATGGGGGCTGCTTTCCATCATGGGAAAAGTTTGAATGCAAGTACCAGTGAGTCCCAGGGGAGGGACTTGATCATGCAGGGGTATGATCAAAGCAGCTGGAGAGTTGGACTACTCCAGAGCCCATATTCGCTTAAGGGAGTCCAGCAAGTCAGAGGACAAGGTCGAGTAAGCAAATGTTGCTACCAAGGAAGCTAAGGAGAACATAATTGGTGCAAATCCTACAACGTGATGGCAGAGGCCATACATGGGAGTTGCAGTCTATCTTTCCATCGACCAAAGGGAGTTGCTTGGAGAACACAAAGGTGTTGAAGTAGGGGGTCGAAAGGGGCAAGGAAGCGACGACGAGTCCAAAGGGACTTAGCTACCCAAAATCAAGCATCAGTTAGAATGGAGGTGGACTCAGAGGAGTACCATAGAGACATATCCACTGATCGTGAAGAAAAGGGATGTAGATGCGAGGCGATGGATAGTAGGGCCATGGGCATGGCAGCGCCATGGTACCGTAGAGGCGGGACTTCCGTAAAAGTCATTGATCCCTTGCTCTCATGAAGGGAGAGCGCTTGGTTGTAAAAGGGACCGAGGAGGTGGAGCATGTAGAGGTAAACTCCAAGTACCGAGACAAGGCTGAAGGGTAGAGGCCAAGGAACTTCGTAAGACCGGTGTCAACGAGCTTCTCATCAAGATAGCTAAAAGTGAAGGACTTTGGGTCATGCAAGAGTGCACGACCAAGGAACGAAGCAGGCAATACACGGTGTTGTACCTTTGCTACTCAGTGGAGTAGGCGATAGGGTTGATGGAGAACACGGTACAATCCCAGAGGCGACCAAATCTATTAGAGAATTACTCCAAGTTGGGGTGAAAACTTCTTGCATTCCAGAAGTTCAATGGCATTGAGAAGGTGAATCACAGTAGCTAACTCAATGCAAGGAGTGCAAACACTTCAAGTGCTTCAGAAGTGTGAGCAAAGAGCAGGCGAAGGCTAGTAACCAGCTCGATGCATAGAGTACAACCTTGAGGAGGCTAGCGAAGTCAAGTAACCTTTGCATTCTCAACCCTTTAAGAGAATGGGCGAAACCGAGTACCCTAATTCTCTTATCTATCTAGCAGAGGAGCTCTGCACAGGTTCAAAGACCCTTCAAAGATAATGGAAGACAATAGTTGTCAAATTCTCACCAACGGTGATCAGTGCCACTAAGGGTAGATTATCCGCTTCATTTCCCAATGAAATGCCAATTGAAAGTGGAAGTGATGCAAACCTACTTGGAAGTGACAACTAAGTGAAAGAAGAGTCAATGGACAAATTTTGTTGAGGAAGGACCCAAAACTTCAAAAGTTTATGAGACGATGCTCGTTAAAGCTCCAACAAGCATCCACCCAGTTCAAGCAGCATGAGGCATTTGAGAGACTGGCGCAGTAAGGATGGTCTTTTCCTTCATCTGGAGGATCCGCAGGAATCAATAAGGATCAACACAACTCAGCCAACCCCACACTAGAGTCAAAGTCATTAGTGAGTTGAAGCAGCATGGCGGAGCAAAGGTTCGACTACTCAAAAACAGCAACGGAGAGCAACTAGGAGCCAAGAGGCGCATTGCAGCTAGAGCAGAAGATTAAAGACTCAGTAAAGGCGAGGAGTTGCAGTGTTCACAAAGGCTTCGATGAGGACGTCGAAGGAATAAGTGGGGGAGAATGTCATGGACAAACTTCGAAACAGGATGTTTGATGTAATGCTTATGTATGTCCGTGTCTTTTGGTATGTTCATGCTTTGCACAACTTATAGAAGGACGATTGAAGGGTTAATAGTCCCATTTTAGTTAGGTTTGGTGGTCACTTTAGGCTTCTAAATAAAGGTTATGTCATATGGACATTTGTGAGAGATCTTCGGTCTGTAATGGACCATTTTGACCCTTTGTTGTGCAACTGTTCAGAGCTTGTAAAGTCTGTTTGTAATTTGCATTGTCTATGAAGTGTTTCCTGGAATGTTTGCTTATGGATCTCGAGTGAGGCATTTTCTCTTACCCGTTTTCTCTTTTGTGGGTCCTAAGAGACCATGGGAGGCTTCGGGGAGGCTGACCTTTGCGGATGGATACGCAAGAGTGTCGCATGACTTAGGCAAAACTAGCTAAGTCCATGACATTACGTCCACTCCCGATTCTTCCTCACTCGAGGCCATTGACTTCTACTATCAATCTTCTTTCTAATGGGCGAAGATCAACTACCCTTACAACTCTTTCCCCTTTTCATAGGCTTAGGAGAGAACTTTTACACCACTCTTTTATAAGTGTTCCCTCACATATCTCTCTTAGGACTATCACTAAGCTCTAGGAGGAGGGACCCTACACTTTTAGAGATTACAATCTTGGAATCATAGAGTTTTTGTTCTACTTTCATGTATATTCCAAGCAGAAATTTGTGAGGTATTTATAGACCCCAAATGACTTCAAAACTTAGAGCCAAACTTCAAATCCCCAGGTTTTCGGGGTATTGGTGGTACCACCACCAGTATTGGGTTATACTATCGCTTGCCAGTTTGACACTGGAAGGTACCACTGCCTAGTCAAGTGGTTGTTGAATCTCGTATTCTGAAGATGAAACCAATTGATATGTGTTTATGTTTTAATCTGTGTTTTGAGTGATGCACAATGCTTCGATCAGGATGAGACAATTAAAGTAGGAAAAATCATATTGTGCTAGGGGAAAACATGTCAGAAGATTAGACGTCGGGTCGGTGGATCGGTCGACGTATCTGTTGAATCTCGTATTTTGATGATGAAACCACCTGATATGTGTTTATAATTTAAACTGCATTTTGAGTGATGCAGGTCTACTCGATCAGAATTAGACAGTTAACGCAGGAGGAATTGACGTTGCGCCGGAGGAGATCACGTCAGGATATTGGACGGCAGAAGGCTTCGGACGTCGGGCATCGGGCTAAGGAGATCGGAATTGCACCAAGGATATCGGGGTTGCGGAGGTCAACCGCCGATTGGGCAACAAGCCGCAAGAGAGGACGATGCGTTGAAGAATCGGACGAAATGCCAACCAATGACGTCTTAAGGCAACGGAATGTCGATTAGCGTTAAATAACCGCTCTAGATCGGAGTAGAGTTTTGGTTTTGCGCATATGCGGGATTAACTACGATAACGATGAAGGCATAAAGTGAAACAAAGTGTGGAGTCAAGAATGAAGGATTCGTTGGGGAGTTCAAGAGTTCGACGGAAGTCCGAAGGATCATCGGGAACGCTTAGGAACTAGCCGAGAATGAGTAGGGAGCTTCTTAGAAGGGTTTTTGGAAGCTTCGCCGGGAAGGTTCGTGGGAAGTTCGCAGAGTTTGCCGAGAGAGATCGAGCTTGCCGAAGAAGCTCATTGGAACTCGCCAAGATCAAATCGTGAAGTTTAAGAGCTTGCCGGGAGTCCAGTAGAATGGTTTAGAGTTTATCTAAGACCAAAAAGTTCATGGAAGCTTCATGGGAAGAAGTCTTGACTTATGGACTTTGTAATAGCTTATATAATGTCTTTAAAATTCGTAGTTAGCATGTTAATTAGGGTTAGGATTAGGTATTAATCCTATAACCCAAGTATGGGCCTATAACACTGTAGGCTGAAAACACTATAGGCGGTGGGCTGAAAACACTGTAGCGGGCTGAAAACACTGTAGGCGGTGGCACCGCCTGGGCTGAGCGGTGGCACCGCCCAGCACCCGAGTGCTGGGCGGTGACACCTCTTGGGCTGGGCGGTGGCACCGCCCAGCACCCGAGCGCTGGGCGGTGGCACCGCTTGGCTGGGCGGTGGCACCGCCAGCATCGGGAACCCAAAGAGGATTTGAATTTTGGAGCCCAAATTTTGGAGCCCAAATTTGAATCCTCTTGAGGCCTATAAATACCCCTCAAATCTCAGCTGAGATTACAACTTTTTGAGCAGCAAGAGTTTGAGAGAAAGGTCTTAGAAAAGTGTTAGCTTGTCTTCTTTTCAATTTGCTAGTGTTCACCTCATCTCTTCTCGAAAATCTGTAAGAGAGTGAACCGCTTGTAAAGAGTTGTAAGAGGGGTATTTACCCTTCCATTTCAAGAGACTTGCTAGTGGAAGGTGGGAGCCTCATCGAAGAGGGGCCTTGCAAGTGGAGTAGGTCATTTGACCGAACCACTCTAAAATCGGCGTGATCCTTGGTTTGCATTTCATTATTGCTATTTACATTATTGCAAACCTTCTTATATGCTTTAGTTCCTTATTACTTTTGCTGCGCATATTTAAGAATACGCTTTCAAGATTAAGCTTGTCAAGTTCCGCTCTTATCATACGAAAGATTTTTTAAAAACCGAAGTTTTAATCCGCTGCACTAATTCACCCCCCCTCTTAGTGCTGCTCCGATCCTAACAATTGGTATCAGAGCCCGGTATTTCTCATTTCGGATTTACACCCGAGAGAAATGGCTCTTCATGGCTTTCAAGAGGGCTTATCGGTTTTTCGTCCACCGTTGTTTAATGGATTGGACTACACTTATTGGAAAACTCGAATGAGAGTTTTCTTAATTTCTATGAATTTGGATATATGGAATATTGTTGAAAATGGTTTTCAACTTCCCTCTAAACCGATGAACGAATGGTCGGATTTGGAGAAGAAGTATTTTTCTTTAAACGCAAAGGCTATGAATGCCTTATTTTGCGCTTTGGACAAAAATGAGTTTAATCGGATTTCTATGTGCAAAACGGCTTTCGATATTTGGCGAACACTTGAAATCACGCACGAGGGAACTAGTAGAGTCAAAGATTTGAAAGTTAACATTTTATTGCATGATTTTGAGCTTTTTCAAATGCAACCAAGCGAGACTATAGGCGACATGTACACCCGTTTCACGAATGTCGTCAATAATCTAAGAGTTCTTGGTAAATCTTTTTTGAATTTTGATCTCATAAGCATGATCTTAAGATCCCTTCCAAAAAGATGGGATTCTAAAATAACTGCAATACAAGAAACAAAAGATTTAAATATTTTTCCACTTGAAGAACTTATCGGCTCATTGATGACATATGAAATGGTGCGCAATGCACATGATGAACACAATGAACACTTGAACCACCTTCCAAAGAATAGGAAGGATTTTGAACTCCGGACAAATGAATACCACTTGAGCGATGGCTCAAGTGTTGAGGACAATGATGAACTTGAACTTCAAACACTAACTCTTAATAAGTTCATTAAACAAAAATCTAAAATGAACAATGAACTTGAACGAAGGAAGAGACCAAAGAAAAGGAAGGCACCCAAGGATGAATCAAGAACTTCCAAAGGTGAAACGGCGAATTGGGCTTTGATGGGCTTCGACCACAAGGTAAGTAACTCAACTCTCTTGAATTATTTTGAAATTACTTGATGTTTTCCATGATGTATTTTCTCTTTTCTTATGAATAAATATTTTTCTTGAAAATTGTATGTTTTATGTTAATAGAATAAAATGTTAGATTTAAATAATCATATATATGTGCTTGAGAAACAAGAATGTGTATTTTGATGATTTCCATATTAACTTTCAATGATGATGCATGGTTTTTATATGGAAGGCTTGATGATTTTTTTTTAAACTTTGTCTTTGGTTTTTAAACATGATGTATGTTTTTGACATAAGAACAAAACTTGAGCATGCTAATATAAAATCAATCACATAAATTAAAACTAAAGAAGTTTTAGTTATCTATAAGAATCATTCAAAATTATGTTCAATGAAACCATTGCATAATGATGTAATGAAAATATTAAACATTTTGAAATCATGTTTTAGTGTCATGCATAATGATCATGCTTAATAAATTTCAAAATTATGCATATGAATCTTGTGATTTATGGATTATTGATTTTTATCATAATGAAAGTGCCTTATTAATCTTTGTTGTAATAAATCTTACACTTTCGGTTTTAAACATTATACATGTTTTTATTTGGTATAAGTGAAATAAAATCATATGAATTGAAACAACTAAAAAGAGGAAAATATTTTTTTCCTTGAAAAATTATTTTTCTCTATCCTATTGATCTTGATGTTTATTATGATAAATCTATGTATACCATTTTGAATCTCTTGAAAGTAATGTTGATATTTTGATGATTTTGATGATTTAAATTTGAAATGAGTTTTATCAAAATCATTATATTGATTTCTTGGAATAACATGAGATTACCTTTGATGATCATTTTGATTCATGGAATTTTGGATTCATGACTTGGTCTTACATTTGTTTATGAGATGGTTGAAATCTTTGTACGTTTGAATTCTTCCCTTCTCCTTTCAATTTATGCATGTTATATGTTAAAGATTTAAAACCATGTTTTAGTATTATGCATATCTAAGAAATATTGATGTGACAAATTGAATAAGTTGAAAATGAATGATGATTTTTCTCTTGAATATAACTTGTGATATTTTTTTATATAAATCATCATTTTAATTTCTTGACATTCGATACATGAGATTTTATTATAAATCAAAATTTCTCATTAATCGATCTTCTATGATTTTACTTGATATTCTCTTGAGAGGAGATTTTCTAAATGAATCATGATTTTTCCTTGTGAGTTCTTGGAGTTATTACTTGATTTTTCTTTTAAAACAAGATCTCTTCTTTGTACTCCTATGATTTTTCTTGATATTTTATTTAAAGAAGATATTTACTATATGAATCATGTCTTTTGGTATTCAAATGATTTTATCCTTCATGATATGATTTCTTTGTATTTATGGCTTCCATGGCTTGAAATGTTTTGATATAATGCATGCAATGATGAAATATTCATAAAGTTAAAATGATGTATGCAATACTTATGATAATGATGTACATGATGTATTTATTGCATATGATGTGTGTTTGGTATCATGATCAACATGTTGATAAATGCTTAAAAATTTTAATGTTTGAGTATCATGTATGATATGCTTATTAATGATGATTGATTTATTTTTCGGTATCGTGCATGAAAAATAAGGTTATTGAAATTGTGTATATTTTAATTTGAATATATAATGATGCACAAATAAGAATGATACTTACCTTTGTCATAATATGAAAAGTGATATAAGGGTCTTCCCTTCTTTTTGACAATGACAAAGGGGGAGCAAGAATTTCTAGCGTAGACATCATGAAAAGAGGCAAACTAACTAGCTTGCACAATTCAAGATGAAAGCAAAAAATTGCACTTCTCAAAAGAGAAGATGCAAATGTAACATTTGCCAAATTGTTTGCTTGCCTCATGTAAAATATTATCTCTTGCTAGTTTGGCATTTTTGCTAGCTTGTATGTTGCAAAACTTATCACTTTTTCAAACATTTTGCTAGCTTACAATTTGCATACTTTAAGAAGCAAGAGTTGCTTTCTTGAATATCTCAATATTGCTAGCTTGCATGATGTAGAACTTACTATCTTGAACATTACCAAAAGTGCTATCTTGTATGCTGTAAAACTTGCATATCTAAAACTTGATAGCTTGAATGTCCCATGATGCATTACTTGCTAAATTTTCTAGCTTCAAAACTGCATGATGATAAAACTTAATATTATGTTTTTCATGCAATGAGTTGAACTTATATTACCAACACAAAGAATAGTTGTACTTCTCCTTTTTGTTGATGACAAAGGGGGAGAAGTATGTTGATGACATGATATGCATAAGTTTATGCATATGTTCATGATGATGTGTTGCAAGTATTCATGATGAATATTGCAATGACTTGAATTCTTCTTGAATTCAAGGTTCTATCAATATGGCATATTGATAGGGGGAGTTTGTTTAAACTCCGGGAGTTAAGGTTAACTCCGTCATCAAGTGGTTATCATCATCAAATAGGGGGAGATTGTTGAATCTCGTATTTTGATGATGAAACCACCTGATATGTGTTTATAATTTAAACTGCATTTTGAGTAATGCAGGTCTACTCGATCAGAATTAGACAGTTAACGCAGGAGGAATTGACGTTCTTGAGGAGATCACGTCAGATATATTGGACTGGCGAAGGCTTCGGACGTCGGGCATCGGTTAAGGAGAGCGGAATTGCACCAAGGATATCGGGTTGCGGAGGTCAACCGCCCGATTGGGCAACAAGCCGCAAGAGAGGACGATCGCTGAAGAATCGGACGAAAATGCCAACCAATGACGCGTCTTAGGCAACGGAATGTCGATTCGCGTTGTAATAACCGTCTAGATCGGAGTAGAGTTTTGGTTTGCATGTGCGGATTAACTACGATAACGATGAAGGCATAAAGTGAAACAAAGTGTGGAGTCAAGAATGAAGGATTCGTTGGGAGTTCAAGAGTTCGACGGAAGTCCGGCGATCATCGGGAACGCCGCCGAACTAGCCGAAATGAGTAGGGAGCTTGCCGAAGGGGTTTTTGGAAGCTTCACCGGAAGGTTCGTGGGAAGTTCGCAGAGTTTGCCGAGAGAGATCGGAGCTTGTCAAGAAGCTCATTGGAACTCGCCAAGATCAAATCGTGAAGTTTAAGAGCTTGTCGGAGTCCGTGAATGGTTTCCGAGTTTATCTAAGACCATGAAAGTTCACGGAAGCTCACGGAAGAAGTCTTGACTTATGGACTTTGTAATAGCTTATATAATGTCTTTAAAATTCGTAGTTAGCATGTTAATTAGGGTTAGGATTAGGTATTAATCCTATAACCCAAGTATGGGCCTATAACACTGTAGGCTGAAAACACTATAGGCGGTGGGCTGAAAACACTGTAGCGGGCTGAAAACACTGTAGGCGGTGGCACCGCCTGGGCTGAGCGGTGGCACCGCCCAGCACTCGAGTGCTGGGCGGTGACACCTTCTTCTGGGGTGGCACCGCCAAAGATCGGAACCCAAAGAGGATTTGAATTTTGGAGCCCAAATTTGAATCCTCTTGAGGCCTATAAATACCCCTCAAATCTCAGCGAGATTACAACTTTTTGAGCAGCAAGAGTTTGAGAGAAAGGTCTTAGAAAAGTGTTAGCTTGTCTTCTTTTCAATTTGCTAGTGTTCACCTCATCTCTTCTCGAAAATCTATAAGAGAGTGAACCGCTTGTAAAGAGTTGTAAGAGGGTATTTACCCTTCCATTTCAAGAGACTTGCTAGTGGAAGGTGGGAGCCTCATCGAAGAGGGGCCTCAAGAAGTGGAGTAGGTCATTTGACCGAACCACTCTAAAATCGGCGGATCCTTGGTTTGCATTTCATTATTGCTATTTACATTATTGCAAACCTTCTTATATGCTTTAGTTCCTTATTACTTTTGCTGCGCATATTTAAGAATACGCTTTCAAGATTAAGCTTGTCAAGTTCCGCTCTTATCATACGAAAGATTTTTTAAAAATCGAAGTTTTAATCCGCTGCACTAATTCAACCCCCCTCTTAGTGCTGCTCCGATCCTAACAGTATCGATAGAAGACTTTGGACCGTGGATATGGGCATCGGGCCAAGAAGAGCGGATATTGCACCAAAGATATCGGAGTTTCGGAGTCAACTAGTCGATTGGGCAATAGGCCGCAAAAGAGGACGATGCGCCGAAGAATCAGATAAAGCGTCGAGGGACTAATGACACACCAGACAACTTGATTAATACTTAGTATTAATTGTCTATATCGAAGTATGTTTTTATATGTGCAGGATTAACTATGATAGCAATGCATGAAGCAAAATGAAGTCCCGGAGTCAAGGACGCGATTACGTTGGGAGTTCGAGAGTTCATCGGAAGTCTGGATGTTCATCGGAAGTTATGGAGGAACCAGCCAAAAAGTTTTGGAGCTTTCCAGAGAAGTTCATCGGAACTCGTTAAGAAGATCATCATGAAGTCCAGGAGTTTGCTGGAAGTACGCTAGAAGCTCGCCGGAAGAATAGACATAGGGACTTGTTTTGCTTAGCAAATGTCATAGGATTTCATAGTTAGCATGTAATTGAGCTTGGATTTGGGCCAACCCAATTAGGGGCTAGCTAAGCCCATGTAAGAACCGTGTTGGGCCCAATAAAAGGCCCAAATAGTGCCCAAGAAGTCTCACCGTCGTGGCATAGTCTTCGAGACTATCAGGTGGTGGTACCGCCAGTCTGGGCAGTTGTACCACCCCTAGCAGGGTGCCAGGCGGTGGTACCACTAGTCTGGGCAGTGGTACCACCTAGCACTGCCCCCCAGGCGGTGGTACCGCCTAAGGCAGTGTTAGTGTTTACTAACACTATGCGGTGGTACTGCCTAGCGTAGGTGGTAGTACCGTCCGTGCTCGGGAAACCCGAGATGGGAAAGTTTTAGGCTACAAGTTTAAATCAACTTGAAGCCTATAAATACCCCTCTTATCTCTAGTTAAAGCACACAAGCACAAAGAGTTTAAAAAGAAAGAAACGCTACTAAAATCTTGTGCAATCTCCTCTCCCTCTTATAAGTGTTAGACTAGTTTGAGAGAGGAGTAAGTGAGTGCTTGTAAGGGTTATCTCCTAAACCCGTGAAAAGGAGAAGAGAGGTGTAAAAGGTGGTTGGTCTTCGTCTATTGAAGGAAGACCTCCAATGGACACCGGTGACCTCATCGGAGGAGGAAGCCGAAAGTGGATGTAGGTCACGTTGACCGAACCATTCTAAAACTCTAGTTTGCATTTACTTATTGCTCTTTACCTTACTGCAAACTACTTTACATAGTTACTATGCTTCCATATGCTTTCAAGTTAAGTTTCCGAAATCATTTTCAATATAAACAGATTTTATTGTACGAATGTTTTTGAAGACGTGATTTTACCGCTACACTAATTCACTCCCCCTCTTAGTGTCGACCCCGACTCTTGATCCTAACAATTGGTATTAGAGTCTCATTTTCTAATTTGGATCAATACCTAAATAGAAATGGCTCTTTTCGGCTTTCAAAAGGGCCACTCTCTCATTCGTCCTTCCTTTTTCAATGGGACGAACTACACTTATTGGAAAACTCAAATGAGAGTTTTCTTGCTTTCATTGAATCTCAATTTATAGCATATAGTCGAATTTGGTTTTCAAATGTCTTCTATTCCAATGAACCATTGGAATGATTTAGAGAAGAAGACGTTTTCTCTAAATGCAAAGGTTATGAATGCCTTGTTTTACGCCTTAAATAGAAATGAGTTTAATTATGTTTCTACTTGCGAAATGGCTTTCGATATTTGGCGCACTCTTGAAATCACATATGAAGAAACTAGCAAAGTTAAAGATTCAAAAATTAATTTTTTAATACATAATTTCGAGCTTTTTCGAATGAAGTCGAGCAAAACTATTGTTGACATGTACACCTGTTTTAGGATGTCGTCAATAGTTTAAAAGCTCTTGGCAAATGTTTTTCGGATTTTGAACTTGTAAACAAGATTTTGTGTTCTCTTAATAAGTGTTGGGATTAAAAAATAATGGCTATTCAAGAATCGAAAAACTTGAATCAATTTTCAATTGAAGAACTAATAGGATCCTTGATAACCTATGAAATGATGTGCAATGCACGTAAAGAACTTGAGAATCACCTTCCAAAGAATAGAAAGAATTTCGAACTTAGAACATTTGAAGACTACTCGAGCATAAGCTCAAGTGATGGTGAACTTGAACTACTCATGAACTTTAAAAAGTTAATGAAAAAAAAATTAAAGAACAAGAAGAACGCAACTACTTGCTTTGAACGCAAGAAAAAAAAAAAGAACTGTGAGATAAATCGAGCTCCTTCGAAGACGAAGAGAAAATCAATAAAGGCAAGATGGCAAACTACGCCTTAACGGCTTTCAATGTTAAGGTAATCAAAATGCTTTTAGTTTATTTTGAAATTACATAATATTTTTCATGAGTTATTTTTAATTTAGTTTAGTTGTTTTTCTTGAAAATTACATGTTTAATAATGTTTAATAATGAAAATGCAAAAATTAGGAATCATTCTTATCATTCCAATGATTTTAAAAATAATCATAAAAATATATATTTTATGATAAACAAACAAAATGATTTTGATTGAAAATATGAAATCATGCTTGATAATTTAATGCATAATGATCATGTTTAATGAGTTTATCTTTCGAAATGATGCATGATGATTTTTGAGATTTATGGATTATCGATTTTTACATCGAACGTGGCCTTTTTAGCTTTAAACTATGATGTATGTTTAGCATATTGATTTGAAAGCATGTTTAATAGTTTATAATTCATGATGAATCTTGCGATTTACCGATTATCTATCTTTACCGTAATGAAAGTGCCTTATTAATCTTTATCGTAATAAATCTTGCACTTTCGATTTTAAAAATGATACATGTTTTTATTTGACATAAATAAAATAAAATCATATGAATTGAGACAACTAAAAAGTGGAAAATATTTTTTGAAAATTATTTTTCTCTATCTTATTGATTTTGATGAATCTATTTTTATCATTTTTACGAATCTCTTGGACTTTAAAAATGATTTTGATGATTTAAATTTGAATAATTTTTTATTCAAACCATGATCTTGATTCCTTAATATTTACAAATTAAGATTTATTATGAATCAAGATTTTTCATTAATCGTTCTCTTACAATTCTTTTTGGAATTTCATTTAAGAGGGAATTTAATATATGAATCATGTCTTTTGGTATTTACATGATCTTATTTCTCATGATATAATTTATTTTGTATAACTCCTTGTATTCATCACCCAATTCATTTTTCTTGATGAGATGAAATGAATGTGATGAAATAAAAATATGCATGAAATATGAGATACAATATAATTTGACATTTAGATACCATCATGATTTAAAATGCTATGATTTGTTGCTAAAATGATGTATGTTTAGTATCATGAATACTTTAAATGATAAATGTTTGGTATCATGATCAAAATGTTGATAAATACTTAAAAATTTTAATGTCATGATCGTAATAATGATTGATTTATTTTATCATGAAAAATGAAATGTATGGTTTTGAAATTATGCATGTTTTAATTTAAAAATATAATGATGCATAAATAAGATTGTTACTTACCTTTGTTATGATGTAGAAATTGATGTAAAGGGTCTTCCCTTCTTTTTGACAATGACAAAGGGAGAGAAATATTACTAGTTCAAGATGCAAAACATGCTAACTTATACTTTGCAACGGAAGTAAAATTGCTAGCTCAAACATTGCAAAGGAAGCAAAAGTTTGCTAGCTTGCAACTTGTATGTTTCAAGAAGCAAGAGTTGCTTTCTTGAACATCTCTAATTTGCTAGCCTACATGATGTAGAACTTGCTATCTTAAACATTATAAAGAAATGCTATCTTGCACATCGCAAAGAAAAGAAAATATGCCAATTTGCACATCTTTAAATTTGCTAGCTTGTATGTTGTAAAACTTGCATATCTAAAACTTGATAGCTTGAATGTTCTGATGTAACACTTACTAAATTTTCTAGCTTCAAATTGCATGATGATAAAACTTAATATTATATTTTTCATGCAATAAGTTGAACTTATATTTCCAAACACATGAATAGTTAGACTTCTCCTTTTTGTTGATGACAAAGGGGGAGAAGTATGTTGATATCATGCATGATTTGATCATGACATGTTTGCTTGGATATTTGAATCCAAGAGTTTCTATTAATAAGGCATATTGATAGGGGGAGTTTATTTCAACTCCGGGATCATCAATTGGTTGTCATCATCAAAAAGGGAGAGATTGTTAAATCTCATATTTTGACGATGAAACCAATTGATATGTGTTTATATTTTAATCTGTGTTTTGAGTGACGCAGGATGCTTCAATTAGGATAAGACAATTAATGCAAGAAAAATCATATTGTGCCGGGGGAAAACATGTTAGAAGATTGGACGTCGGGCAGGTGGATTGGTCGACGTATTGACAGAAGGCTTCGGGCCGTAGATTCGAGCATCGGGCTAAGAAGAGTAGATATTGCCCTAAGGATATCGGAGTTGTAGAGTCAACTGGTCGATTGGGCAATAGGCTACAAGAGAGGACGATGCGCCGAAGAATCGAACGAAGTGTCGAGAGACCAATGACATGCCGGACAACTTGATTAATGCTTAGTATTAATTGTCTAGATCGAAGTGTGTTTTTACATGTGTAGGATTAACTACGATAGCAAGGCATGAAGCAAAATGAAGTCCCGGAGTCAAGGACGCGATTACGTTGGGAGTTCGAAAGTTCGTCGGAAGTGCGAACATTCATCGGAAGTTCTGGAGGAACCAGTTGAGAAGTCTCGGAGCTTGCTAGAGAAGCTCGTCGGAACTCACCAAGAAGATCATCGTGAAGTCCAGGAGTTCGCCGGAAGCTCGCTGAAAAAATAGACATAGGGACTTGTTTTGCTTAGCAAATGTCTTAGGATTTAATAGTTAGCACGTAATTAGGTTTAGATTTGGGCTAACCTAATTAGGGGCCAGTTAGGCCCATGTAAGAACTGTGTTGGGCCCAATAAGAGGCCCAAACAGTGCCCCAAGAAGTCTCACCATCATGACACAATCTTCGAGACTATGTCAAGCGGTGGTACTGCCCCTGGTAGGGTGCAAGGCGGTGGTACCGCTAGTTTGGGTGGTGGTACCGCCCAGCACTGCCCCCCAGGAGGTGGTACCACCCAAGACAGTGTCAGTGTCGACTAACACTGGGCGGTGGTACCGCCCAGCGCAGGCGGTAGTATCGCTCGTGCTCGAGGAACCAGGGATGGGAAAGTTTTAGGCTCCAAGTTTGAATCAACTTGAAGCCTATAAATACCCCTCTCATCTCTGGTTAAAGTACAGAAGCACAAAGTGTCTAAAAAGAAAGAAACGTTGCTAAAATCTTGTGCAATCTCCTCTTCCTCTTCTAAGTATTAGACTAGTTTGAGAGAGGAGTAAGTGAGTGCTTGTAAGGGTTATCTCCTAAACCTGTGAAAAGTAGAAGAGGGGTGTAAAATGTGGTTGGTCTTCACCTATTGAAGGAAGACCTCTAGTGGACGCCAGTGACCTTGTCGGATGAGGAAGCCAAAAGTGGATGTAGGTCACGTTGATCGAACCACTCTAAAACTCTAGTTTGTATTTACTTATTGCTATTTACCTTACTGTAAACTACTTTACTTAGTTACTACACTTCCATACGCTTTCAAGTTAAGTTTCCGAAATCATTTTCAACGTAAACAGATTTTATCGTACGAAAGTTTTTGAAGACGTGATTTTACCGCTGCACTAATTCACCCCCCCTTTTAGTACCGACCCCGACTCTTGATCCTAACAACGGTACCACTACTTGACATTGGGCGGTACCACCACCCAGTTTGGTAGTTCCATCGCTTAACACAATCTCAAAGACTATCTTAGATATTGAGCCTCTAGTGGTTCCACCATTTGGACCGGTGGTGCCACTGCTTGACCCAACTTTTGGGTCATTGAATGAGCCATCTAATGAGCCCAAATTAGACCCAATTAGCCTCTAATCGAATTAGCATGATTATACCAAAAACTAACTCAATTAGCCTCCTAAACTACTTTCATTTAGACAAATGATTACAAAACATGAATCCTTTGTCTGGCTTGTCATTGGTTCATCCGGCGCTTTGTCCAATCTTTCAATGCATCGTCCTCTCCATTGGCGTATTGCCTAATTAGTATGTTGACCTTCCGCAATATATGATTTCCTTAGCGCAATGTCCGATCCCTCAGCCCGATACCCGAACTTATGGTACAAAGTCCTTCTACCGGCATGTCGATCGATCTTTTGACTCATCATCCAATCTTCTACCATGTTCAACTTCGGCTCAATATCTGATTCCTCCTGCTTTAATCAATTTACCTCTCATTGATCGAAAGTAGTCCTATGTCACTCAAAATGCAGATTAGATCACAAACTTATCAATCAATTTCATCATTCAAAATGCAGATTAGATCACAAATATAAGATTCAACAAGTAATATAAATTGCATGACTAGGTTAGTGTGTCATGAGTTTATTCTTTGATCTTGATAAGGTAGGACAATGATTATTAGTCATTGATGCGGTATACATTGGGATGCACTACGACACCATTTAAGGGTTGGTGACTTGGAGCCTTGCTTTGGTATCGGTCTCGATGACAGATGAGCTACTATAGGGCAAAATCGTTATTATTAATAATATAAAATAAATAATGTCTCAGTAAAGAGACCATCGAGGATTAATTTATATAAACCATTTCTATAAACAATAATAATATTCTGAAATAAACTGAAGGATCCACAACTGAACTTAAAAAGAAAATATCATTTTATTAAGTTTTGATAATGAAATTAGTTTTTATAAAAAGTAGGTACATAAAGAGTTTGAGACAAATATAAGTAATGCCTAATATCTAGAATAAGACATAACTCCCAACGCATTTAACTAGAGTTTGTCTCGATTTGGCATGAAAACGAAGTTTTCATTTGTTTTTGTGGTTTGAAATGTAAGGAATCCTCCATCATATGAGTTGGTTGAGTCGGAATTAATTCAACAAGTATTGTTATAAAATATTTCTGTATAAATATAAAAGCACAAGACTTATCTTTCTTTTTTGAACCAAACAATTCATTTTGGGCAAGTTGTCTAATAGTTCCCTACCTTCTTACATAAATGACATCTATGATTTATATGTTCCTTTTTGTGGATTTAAGTTGCTTTGTAGGATTTGTTCACATTATGCAATCCTTTTTTTATGCTCTTTCTAGACTTTCTTTCATGTTCTCAACATCTTTTTGATGACTTATAAAATGAACATAATGAGTCTCTTGATTCTTAAGTCTTGCCTCTTGTTGAACAAATATACTAGTCAACTTATGGAACACTCCACTTATCCTTAATAGTGTTATAGTTCATCTAAAATAATTGTTGAATCTCATATTTTGATGATGAAACCACTTAATATATGTTGATGATTTAATCTGCGTTTTGAGTAACGCAAGATGCTTCGATCAGGATGAGACAATTAAAGCAGGAAAAATCATGTTGTGCCGGAGGAACATGTCAGAAGATTAGACGTCGGGCCGGTGGATCGGTCGACGTATCGACAGAAGGCTTCGGGCCATGGACTCGGGCATCGGGCCAAGAAGAGCGGGTATTGTACTAAGGATATCGGAGTTGCGGAGTCAACTGGCCGATTGGGCAATAGGCCGTAGGAGAGGACGATGCGCTGAAGAATCGGACGAAGCGTCGAGGGACCAATGACATGCCGGACAACTTGGTTAATTGCTTAGGATTAATTGTCTCAATCGAAGTTTTATTTTACATGTGCAGGATTAACTACGATGAAAGTAAGATATGCAGCAGGAGTTGCGCCGGAGTCAAGACTATGATCACGTTGGGAGTTCGAGAGCTCGACGGAAGTCCGGACGGTCATCAGAGGTTCTGCGGGAACAAATCCGAGAAGTCCAGGAACTTGCCGAAAGAAGCTCATCGGAACTCGCCAAGTGGATCGTCGCAAGTCCAGGAGTTTGTCGGAAGTCCGCAGGAGCATCACCGAGGGTTCATCGGATAATCGACGGAAGTTCGCCAGAAGCTCGCCGAAAGAAGCGATTGACGCACCGGAGCAAGCTATAGTAAATGTCTTAAGAATTATCATAGTTAGCATGATGATTAAGTTAGAAATGGGAGGTGATCCCACTTACTTAATCTAGGGGCAATTGGGCCCTTGAAAGAACCAAATTGGGCCGAATGAATCAACCCATTCAGACCCAAAGGTGGCACCGCCTGGGTCGACAGTGGCACCGCCTAGGGCTCAGTCTCCGAGCAAGACTGGGCAGTGCAACCGCCCCAATTAGGCGATGGCATCGCCTGAGCTCGGTCTCCGAGCTCTGCCATGTGGTGCAACCGCCCCAGTCAGGCGGTGCAACCGCCAGACCCTGGAATTCCGGGAGATGATAGTTGTGAGCTCCAAATTCAAACTGGTTTGGAGCCTATAAATACCCCTCTAATCCCTGGGTGAAACACAGAAGCACAGAGAGATTAAAAGAGAGAAAACACTGCTGCAATATCTCGAATTTCCCTCCTCTAGCTTAAGTGTTAGAATTCTGTTTAAGAGAGGAGAGTGAGTGCTTGTAAGGGTTGTCTCCTAAACCCAGTAAAAGGAGAAGAGGGGTGTAAGAAGGAGGTTGATCTTCGCCTAGTAAAGGAAGATCGTTAGTGGATGCCAGTGGCCTCGACGAAAGAGGAATCAGAGGAGTGGATGTAGGTCACGATTGACCGAACCACTATAAACTCCCGTCTTCTCTGGTTTGCATTTTGTTTCCTATTATTACCTTACTGCAAACCCCTTTAATAGCTTACTACCTTCTGCACATTTATGATTGTGTTTCAAAGTTCAGTATTTTCCGAATCGACGTTTAGACGTAAATCACTCTTATCGTACGAACGTAATTTTAATCGTCGAAAGTTTTCTGCTGCACTAATTCACCCCCCCCCCCTTAGTGCTCTTGATCCTAACAATTGGTATCAGAGCCCGGTATTTCTCATTTCAGATTTACACCCGAGAGAAATGGCTCTTCATGGCTTTAAAGAGGGTTTTTCGATTGGTCGTCCACCGTTGTTTAACGGATTGGACTACACTTATTGGAAAACTCGAATGAGAGTTTTATTAATTTCTATGAATTTGGATTTATGAAATATTATTGAAAACGGTTTTCAACTTCCTTTTAAACCGATGAACGAATAGTCGGATTTGGAGAAGAAGTATTTTTCTTTAAATGCAAAGGCTATGAATGCCTTATTTTGCGCTTTGGATAAAAATGAGTTCAATCGGGTTTTTTTGTGTGAAACGACTTTTGACATATGGCACACTCTTGAAATGACACACGAAGGCACTTCTAGAGTTAAATATTCGAAAATCAACTTTTTGATGCGTGATTTCGAGCTTTTTCAAATGAAGCCAAGCGAAACCATTGGTGACATGTACACCCGTTTTATGGATGTCGTTAATGGTTTAAGAGCTCTTGGCAAATATTTTTCGGATTTTGAACTCGTAAACAAGATTTTACGTTCTCTTTCTAAGAAGTGGGATTCAAAAGTAACTGCAATACAAGAAGCTAAAAACCTAAACAACTTATCACTTGAAGAACTAATTGGTTCGTTTATGAAAAATGGTGCACAATGCACATGATGAATATGATGAGCAAAACAACCTTCCAAAGAACAGGAAGGATTTGGGACATAGAACAATTGAAGACCACTCGAGCATAAGCTCAAGTGATGGTGAACTTAAACTACAAATGAAACAAAAATTAAAAAATAAAAAGAACGGAACTACTTGCTTTGAACGCAAGAAGAAGAACAAAAATTGGGATGAATCGAGCTCCTTCGAAGACGAGGAGAAAATCAACAAAAGCGAGGCGGCAAACTACGCCTTAACAGCCTTTGACGTTGAGGTAATTAAAATGCCTTTGGTTTATTTTAAAATTACTTGATGCTTTCCATGATGCATTTTATTTTTATTTAGTTTAGAAAATTTATTTATTTTTAATTGTATAATGTAATGAAAATATAAAAAATTAGGAATCATGCTTATCCTTCTAAGTAATATTTGAAAATGATCATAAGAATTATATAAAAATATAATAAAATATTAATCTAATACTTGCACAACAAATATGATTAATTCTATGTATGTGCTTGAGAAGCAAAAATGTATATCTAAATGATTTTCATATTATCTTTCGATTTTAAAAATGATGCATGACTATAATGAACTTGATTAAAAATGCCTTATGAAATCATGCTACCTGTGGTTAAGAATTAATAATGTGTATCATGTTAATTTCCATTATTGTTTCTCGATTTTGATTAAATGAAATCATGTTTGATTTGAAGTAATACATAATGATGTAATGAAGATATTAAATGATTTGAATCCATGTTTTGGTATCATGCATATCTAAGAAATATTGATGTGACAAATTGAATGAGTTGAAAATGAATGATGATTTTTCTCTTGAATATAACTTGTGATATTTTTATATAAATCATCATTTTGATTTCTCGACATTTGATACATGATATTTTATTATAAATCAAAATTTTTCATTAATCAATCTTTTACGATTTTACTTGATATTATTTTGAGAGGAGATTTTCTAAATGAATCATGATTTTTCCTTATGAGTTCTTGGAGTTATTACTTGATTATCTTTTAAAACAAGATCTCTTCTTTGTACTCCTATGATTTTTCTTATTTTATTTAAAGAAGATATTTACTATATGAATCATGTCTTTTGGTATTCAAATGATTTTATCCTTCATGACATGATTTCTTTGTATTTATGGCTTGCATGGCTTGAAATGTTTTGGTATGATGCATGCAATGATGAAATATTCATAAAGTTAAAATGATGTATGCAATACTTATGATAATGATGTACATGATGTATTTATTGCATATGATGTGTATCATGAATGCTTTAAATGATGAATGTTTGGTATCCTGATCAACATATTAATAAATGCTTAAAAAATTTTAATGTTTGGGTATCATGTATGATATACCCATTAATGATGATTTATTTATTTTTTGGTATTATGCATGAAAAATAAGGTTTTTGAAATTGTGTATGTTTTAATTTGAATATATAATGATGCACAAATAAGATTGATACTTACCTTTGTCATAATATGAAAATTGATATAAGGGTCTTCCCTTGTTTTTTACAATGACAAAGGGGGAGCAAGAATTTCTAGCGTGGAAATCATGAAAAGAGGCAAACTAGCTAGCTTGCACAATTCAAGATAAAAGCAAAAATTGCACTTCTCAAAAGAGAAGATGCAAATGTAACATTTGTCAAATTGTTTGCTTGTCTCATGTAAAATATTATCTTTTGCTAGTTTGGCAGTTTGCTAGCTTGCACTTTGCAAAGAAAGCAAAAATGACACTTCTCAAAAGAGAAAAAAGAGCTTGTTATCTTGAACATCACAAGCTTGCCTATCTTAAGAAACAAAAAATGCAAAAGTGCTATCTTGCCTATCTCAAGAAGCAAAACTTGCAACTTGCACATTGCAATAGGAAGCAAGAATCATAAGCTTACACAAGAAAGCCATCTTGCATTTGCTTTCGAAATTTTTGCTAGCATGTATATTATGAAATTTGCATATCGTAAAAATTGCTAGCTTGTAGTCTAAAGAGAAGCAAAAAATTGCTATCTCAAAAGAAGCAAATGTGCTATCTTGCCTATCTCAAGAGGCAAAAATACCAACTTGGACATCTAGCAAAACTTGACAAATTTGCATATTTCAAGAAGCAAGAGTTACTTTCTTGAACATCTCAAAACTGCTAGCTTGCATGTTCTAAAATGTTATAATATTGCTAGCTTGCATGATGTAGAACTTGCTATCTTGAATATTACCAAAAATGCTATCTTGTATGCTGTAAAACTTGCATATCTAAAACTTGATAGCTTGAATGTTCTAAGCATGATGTAACACTTGCTAAATTTTCTAGCTTCAAACCTACATGATGACAAAACTTGATATTATGTTTTCATGCAAAAAGTTAAACTTATATAACAAACACTTGATTGTGGTACTTCTCCTTTTTGTTGATGACAAAGGGGGAGAAGTATATTGATGACATGACATGTGATACATAAGTTTATGCATATGTTCATGTTGATGTGTTGCAAGTATTCATGATGAATATTGCAATGACTTGAATTCAGTTTGAATTCAAGGTTCTATCAATATGGCATATTGATAGGGGGAGTTTGTTTAAACTTCGGGAGATAAGTTTAACTCCGTCATCAATTGGTTGTCATCATTAAAAAGGGGGAGATTATTGAATCTCGTATTTTGATGATGATGTTGAATCTCGTATTTTGATGATGAAACCACTTGATATGTGTTTATAATTTAAACTGCATTTTGAGTGATGCAGGTCTACTCGATTAAGATTAGACAATTAACGCAGGAGGAATTGACGTTGTGCCGGAGGAGATCACGTCAGGATATTGGACGGCAGAAGGCTTCGGACGTCGGGCATCGGGCCAAGGAGAGCGGAATTACGCCAAGGATATCGGGGTTGCAGAGGTCAACCGCTGATTGGGCAACAAGCCGCAAGAGAGGACGATGCGCTGAAGAATCGAACGAAGCGCCAACCAATGACGTGCCGGGCAACGGAATGTCAATTCGCGTTGTAATAATTGTCTAGATCGGAGTAGAGTTTTGGCTTATGTGTGCCGGATTAACTACGATAATGATGAAGACATAAAGCGAAATAAAGTGTCGGAGTCAAGCGCAAAGGATTTGTTGCGAGTTCGAGAGTTCGACGGAAGTCCGAAGGTTCGTTGGGAATGCTGCCGGAACTAGCCGAGAATGAGTAGGGAGCTTGCCGAAGGGTTTTTCAGAAGCTCGCCAGAAGGTTCGTTGGAAGTTCGCGGAGCTCGCCGAGAAAGATTGGAGCTTGCCGAAGAAGCTCGTTGGAACTCGCCAAGATCAAATCGTGAAGTCTAGGAGCTTGCTGGGAGTCCGCAGAATGGTTTCCGAGAGTTTATCGGAAGACCGTCGGAAGTTCGTCGGAAGCTCGCCGGAAGAAGTCTTGACTTACGAACTTTGTAATAGCTTAGAAAATGTCTTTAAATTCGTAGTTAGCATGTTAATTAGGGTTAGGATTATGTGTTAATCCTATAACCCAAGTAGGGGCGAATTGAGCCCGAGTTCGGACTAGTTTGGGCCAAGATTGAAGCCCAACTAGTGGGCTGAAAACACTGTAGGCGGTGGCACCGCCCAGTGCCCGAGAGCTGGGCGGTGGCACCGCCCAGCACTGTCAGGGTCAGAAACTAACAGGCGGTGGCACCGCCAACATCGGGAACTCCAAGAGAATTCAAATTTTGGAGCCCAAATTTGAATCCTCTTGAGGCCTATAAATACCCCTCAAATTTCAGCTGAGATAACAACTTTTTGAGCAGCAATTGATTGAGAGAAAAGTCTTAGAAAGTCTTAGCAATCTAGTTTTCAATTTGCTAGAAAAGTTCTCCTTTCTTGCTGAAAATTTGTAAGAGGTTGAACTGTTTGTAAAAGGTTGTAAGAGGGGTATTTGCTCTTCCATTTCAAGAGATTTGCTAGTGGAAGGTGGGAGCCTCATCGAAGAGGGGCCTCGCAAGTGGATGTAGGTCATTTGACCGAACCACTCTAAAATCAGCGTAATCTCCGGTTTGCGTTTATGTTTATGCATTTATCTTTCTGCAAACCTTTACTTGGCTAAGTTCACTGCCCTCATCTTATTACGTACGCTTTCAACGCAATTGAAATGGTTTCAAACGAAACATTATTCTTATCGTACGAAAGATTTATTAAAATCGAAGTTTTAATCCGCTGCACTAATTCACCCCCCCCTCTTAGTGCCGCTCCGATCCTAACAATTGGTATCAGAGCAAGGTTTTTCTACCTTGGTTTAACACCCAAATAGAAATGGCTCTTTACGGCTTTCAAGAGGGTCACTCTCTCATTTGTCCTCCCTTTTTCAATGGGACGGACTACACTTATTGGAAAACTCGAATGAGAGTTTTCTTACTTTCTTTGGATTTGAATTTATGGCACATAGTCGAAAATGGATTTGAAATGTCTTCTCTTCCAATGAACCAATAGAATGATTTGGAGAAGAAGATGTTTTCTTTAAACGCAAAGGCTATGAATACCTTATTTTGCGCTTTGGACAAAAATGAGTTCAATCGGGTTTCTTTATGCGAAACGGCTTTCGACATATGGCACACTCTTGAAATCACACACGAAGGCACTTCTAGAGTTAAAGATTCAAAAATCAACATTTTAATGCATGACTTCGAGCTTTTTCAAATGAAGCCGAGCGAAACCATTGTTGACATGTATACCCGTTTCACTGATGTCGTCAATGGTTTACAAGCTCTTGGCAAATGTTTCTCGAATTTTGAACTTGTTAGTAAAGTTTTACGATCACTTTCTAAAGCTTGGGAATCAAAAGTAACGGCAATACAAGAAACAAAAGATTTAAATATTTTTCCACTTGAAGAACTTATCGGCTCATTAATGACAATAGAAATGGTGCATAATGCACATGATGAACACAATGAACACTTGAACCACCTTCCAAAGAACAGGAAGGATTTGGAACCTCGGACAAATGAATACCACTTGAGCGATGACTCAAGTGATGAGGACAATGATGAACTTAAACTTCGAACACCAACTCTTAATAAGTTCATTAAACAAAAATCTAAAATAAACAATGAACTTGAATGGAGGAAGAGGCCAAAGAAAAGGAAGGCACCCAAGGATGAATCAAGAACTTCCAAATGTGAAACGGCAAATTGGGCTTTGACGGGCTTCAACTACAAGGTAAGTAACTCAACTCTCTTGAATTATTTTGAAATTACTTGAAGTTTTTCATGAGTTCTTAATTTAGATAGTAGGAATAGGAAATAAAAAAATTATTTTTTAAAAATTATATCATGTTTTTCTTTTTTAGCATCTTTAAAAAAAATTAAAAATTTGATCAATGAAAAGTATATTGCTAAGGTTTCATGCATGTTATGTTTTGAAATGTTGAATGATGTATGCAACATTATGGATTATAGTTATATGATATGTGATAATGCTTGGGATTAATCCATGCATGTGTATTTTGATGATTTTATGTCATGCATGAGTTTTTGAAGTAAATGTTGATTTGATACTCTCATTTTGGATTAACATGTTTTTGGTTTAATCATTTTTATGACGAATTAAGATGATATTCTCATAACATATTAAGATGACATAGTGCATGTACATCTATGTATGAATTTCTTGATAGTCTTTTGATGATAGATGTGATATCATGATGTTTTATTTTTGATGTGTTTGGGCTTGACGGCTTTATGACGAAACTTATGTTTTGACTTTAAATGATGATATAATGTTTTCACAAAAAGACTTGAACACTCTCACATGAAATCAATTGTATGAAATGGAAATGAATTTTCTATTCTATTGAGATTAATGAATTTATTTTACCAAACTTATGAATCTCATGAAAATAAATATGATGAATATTTTATAAATGAGTTGTCTTATAAGATTTTGCCTTTACATCTTGAACTTTAATGCTTATATTGATTTGGCATATAAAGACTAAGGCATGCTCATAAGAAGCAAATCGCATGAATAGAAATTTATAAAAATGAAATATAATCCTTTATCTTATTGATTTCTACCTAAGAGACCAATAAAACTATCTATGCCATTTTGAATCTCTTGAAAAAAATGTTGAGATTTTGATGATTTGGATGATTTGAATTTGAATGAGTTTTATTCAAAATCATGATCTTGATTCTGTGATATTTACAAATTAAGATTTATTATGAATCAAGATTTTTTCATTAATCGATCTCCTAAGATTTTCTTTTGATTATTTATGAGTAGGTTTTTCAAAAAGAAATCATGCCTTTTGGTATTCATATGTTCTAATCCTTCGTGATATGACTTTTATACAATTCCTTCTATTCATGAAATGTTTATCGCATCACCCAATTACTTTCTTCTTGATATTCCTTATGTGGTGATTAAAATTATGCATGAAATACTCTTGATATTATTTTGATGTATACAAATGAAAAGTTATAATCATGAATGATCGGATGAAATTTGACAAGTTAATATCTTCATGATTTGAAATATTTATACTTTGAAATTATGCATGCAATTGCTTTGTATTGTGATGATATATTCATCATAAATACTTTATTATCATACATGAAAATAGTGATAAACATTTTGAAAATAAATGTTTGTATCATGTTAGATGATTTTACATCATGTGAATGATGAGTTATAGTGATGATTGAAACAATGATTGAAATGCGTTAAATGATGAATGTTTGGTATCATGATCAATATGTTGATAAATGCTTGAAAATTTTAATGTTTGAGTATCATGTATGATATGCTTATTAATGATGATTGATTTATTTTTCAGTATCGTGCATGAAAAATAAGGTTATTGAAATTGTGTATGTTTTAATTTGAATATATAATGATGCACAAATAAGAATGATACTTACCTTTGTCATAATATGAAAATTGATATAAGGGTCTTCCCTTCTTTTTGACAATGACAAAGGGGGAGCAAGAATTTCTAGCGTGGACATCATGAAAAGAGGCAAACTAACTAGCTTGCATAATTCAAGATGAAAGCAAAAAATTGCACTTCTCAAAAAGAAGATGCAAATGTAACATTTGCCAAATTGTTTGCTTGCCTCATGTAAAATATTATCTCTTGCTAGTTTGGCATTTTTGCTAGCTTGTATGTTGCAAAACTTGATCACTTTTTCAAACATTTTGCTAGCTTACACTTTGCAAAGAAAGCAAAAATGACACTTCTAGAAGAAAGAGCTTGTTATTTTGAACATCACAAGCTTGCCTATCTTAAGAAACAAAAATTGCAAAAGTGCTATCTTGCCTATCTCAAGAAGCAAAACTTGCAACTTGCACATTGCAATAGGAAGCAAGAATTATGAGCTTACACAAGAAAGCTATCTTACATTTGCTTTCGAAATTTTTGCTAGCTTGTATATTGTGAAACTTACATATCGTAAACATTGCTAGCTTGTAGTCTAAAGAGAAGCAAAAAGTTGCTATCTCAAAAGAAGCAAATGTGCTATCTTGCCTATCTTAAGAGGCAAAAATGCTAACTTACACATCTAGCAAAACTTGACAAATTTGCATATTTCAAGAAGCAAGAGTTGCTTTCTTGAACATCTCAATATTGCTAGCTTGCATGATGTAGAACTTACTATCTTGAACATTACCAAAAGTGCTATCTTGTATGCTATAAAACTTGCATATCTAAAACTTGATAGCTTGAATGTCCTAAGCATGATGCATTACTTGCTAAATTTTCTAGCTTCAAAACTACATGATGATAAAACTTAATATTATGTTTTACATGCAATGAGTTGAACTTATATTACCAACACAAAGAATAGTTGTACTTCTCCTTTTTGTTGATGACAAAGGGGGAGAAGTATGTTGATGACATGATATGTATAAGTTTATGCATATGTTCATGATGATGTGTTGCAAGTATTCATGATGAATATTGCAATGACTTGAATTATGCTTGAATTCAAGGTTCTATCAATATGGCATATTGATAGGGGGAGTTTGTTTAAACTCCGGGAGTTAAGGTTAACTCCGTCATCAAGTGGTTGTCATCATCAAAAAGGGGGAGATTGTTGAATCTCGTATTTTGATGATGAAACCACTTGATATGTGTTTATAATTTAAACTGCATTTTGAGTGATGCAGGTTTAATCGATCAGGATTAGACAATTAACGCAGGAGGAATTGACGTTAAGTTAGAAGGAGATCACGTCGGGGATATTGACGGCGAAGGCTTCGGATGCCGGGCATCGGGCCAAGGAGAGCGGAATTACGCCAAGGATATCGGGGTTGCAGAGGTCAACCCGATTGGGCAACAAGCCGCAAGAGAGGATGATGCGCTGAAGAATCGGACGGGCGCCAACCAATGACGTCTTAGAACGGAATGTCAATTCGCGTTGTAATAATTGTCTAGATCGGAGTAGAGTTTTGGCTTATGTGTGCAGGATTAACTACGATAATTATGAAGACATAAAGCGAAACAAAGTGTCGGAGTCAAGCGCAAAGGATTTGTTGCGAGTTCGAGTTCGACGGAAGTCCGGTTCGTCGAATGGAACTAGCCGAATGAGTAGGGAGCTTGCCGGCGGGTTTTTCGAAGCTTCGCCGAAGGTTCGTTGGAAGTTCGCGGAGCTCGCCGAAAAAAGATCGAGCTTGCCAAAGAAGCTCGTTGGAACTCGCCAAGATCAAATCGAAGTCTAGGAGCTTGCCGAGTCCATGAGAATGGTTTCCAGAGTTTATCTAAGACCGTCTGAAGTTCGCCTAAGTTCACCGGAAGAAGTCTTGACTTACGAACTTTGTAATAGCTTAGAAAATGTCTTTAAATTCGTATTTAGCACGTTAATTAGGGTTAGGATTAGGTGTTAATCCTATAACCCAAGTATGGGCCAATTGGGCCCGAGTTCGGACTAGTTTGGGCCAAGATTAAAGCCCAACTAGTGGGCTGAAAACACTGTAGGCGGTGGCACCGCCTGGGCTGGGCGGTGGCACCGCCCAATGCCCGAGAGTTGGGCGGTAGCACCGCCTGGGTTGGGCGGTGGCACCGCCCAGCACTGTCAGGGTCAGAAACTGACAGGCGGTGGCACCGCCAACATCGGGAACTCCAAGAGAATTCAAATTTTGGAGCCCAAATTTGAATCCTCTTGAGGCCTATAAATACCCCTCAAATCTCAGCTGAGATAACAACTTTTTGAGCAGCAATTGATTGAGAGAAAAGTCTTAGAAAGTCTTAGCAAATCTAGTTTTCAATTTGCTAGAAAAGTTCTCCTCCTTTCTTGCTGAAAATTTGTAAGAGGTTGAACTGTTTGTAAAAGGTTGTAAGAGGGGTATTTGCCCTTCTATTTCAAGAGATTTGCTAGTGGAAGGTGGGAGCCTCATCGAAGAGGGGCCTCGCAAGTGGATGTAGGTCATTTGACCGAACCACTCTAAAATCGGCGTAATCTCCGGTTTGCGTTTATGTTTATACATTTATCTTTCTGCAAACCTTTACTTTGCTAAGTTCACTGCCCTCATCTTATTACGTACGCTTTCAACGCAATTGAAACGGTTTCAAACGAAACATTATTCTTATCGTACGAAAGATTTATTAAAACCGAAGTTTTAATCCGCTGCACTAATTCACCCCCCCCTCTTAGTGCCGCTCCGATCCTAACAGATTAAACCACTTGATATATGTTGATGATTTAATCTATGTTTTGAGTGACATAGGATGCTTCGATCAGGATGAGACAATTAAAGCAGAAAAAATCATGTTGTGCCGGAGGAACATGTCAGAAGATTGGATGTCGAGCCGGTGGATCGGTCGACATATCGACAGAAGGCTTTGGGCCGTGGACTCGGGCATCGGGCCAAGAAGAGCAGGTATTGTGCCAAGGATATCGGAGTTGCAGAGTCAACAGGCCGATTGGGCAATAGGTCGTAGGAGAGGACGATGCGCCGAAGAATCGGACGAAGCGTCGAGGGACCAATGACATGCCGGACAACTTGGTTACTTGCTTAGGATTAATTATCTCGATCGAAGTTTTATTTTACATATGCAGGATTAACTACGATGAAAGTAAGACATGCAGCAGGAGTTACGCCAGAGTCAAGACTATGATCATGTTGGGAGTTCGAGAGCTCGACGGAAGTCCAGACGGTCATCGGAGGTTCTGTGGGAACAAATCCGAGAAGTCCAGGAGCTTGCCGAAAGAAGCTCGTCAGAACTCGCCAAGTGGATCGTCGTAAGTCTAGGAGTTTGCCGGAAGTCTGCAGGAGCATCACCGAGGGTTCATCGGATGATCGACGAAAGTTCGTCAGAAGCTCGCTGGAAGAAGCGATTGACGAACCGGAGCAAGCTGTAGTAAATGTCTTAAGAATTATCGTAGTTAGCACGATGATTAAGTTAGAAATGGGAGGTAATCCCATTTACTTAATCTAGGGGCAATTGGGCCCTTGAAAGAACCAAATTGGGCCGAATGGATCAACCTATTCGGACCCAGAGGTGGCACCGCTTGGGTCGACGGTGGCACTGCCTAAGGCTCAGTCTTCGAGCGAGACTGGGCGGTGCAACCGCCTCTGACAGCGGTGCAACCGCCCCTAACAAGCGGTGGCACCGCCAAGAGGCTCAGTCTTCGAGCTCTGCTAGGCGGTGCAACCGCCCCAGTCAGGCGGTGCAACCGCTAGACCCCGGAATTCCGGGAGATGATAGTTTTGAGCTCCAAATTCAAACTAGTTTGGAGGCTATAAATACCCCTTCAATCCCTGGGTGAAACATAGAAGCACAGAGAGATTAAAAGAGAGAAAATACTGCTGTAATCTCTAGAATTTTCCTCATCTAGCTTAAGTGTTAGAATTCTATTTAAGAGAGGAGAGTGAGTGCTTGTAAGGGTTGTCTCCTAAACCCAGTAAAAGGAGAAGAGAGGTGTAAGAAGGAGGTTGATCTTCGCCTAGTAAAGGAAGATCGTTAGTGAATGCCGGTGGCCTCGACGGAAGAGGAATCGGAGGAGTGAATGTAGGTCACGATTGACGGAACCACTATAAACTCCCGTCTTCTCTAATTTGCATTTTGTTTCCTGCTATTACCTTACTGCAAACCCCTTCAATAGCTTACTGCCTTCTACACATTTACGATCATGTTTCAAAGTTCAGTATTTTTCGAATCGGCGTTTAGACGTAAATCGCTCTTATCGTACGAACGTAGTTTTAATCATCGAAAATTTTCCGCTGCACTAATTCACCCCCCCCCCCCCCCTTTAGTGCTGTTGATCCTAACAATAACCCATATTATTTAGGAGGCAAAGAATTAAGTATAAACTGTACTAAGAAATACCCATCCACATTCATTCCTAGAGCCTTTAATTTTACTGCTAAATTTATCATTTCAATGACATGCTCATGCATGGTACAAGAACCATCAAATTTCATGGTGGTTAATTTGCTCATTAATGTACCGAGAAAAGAATTGTCAGCAGTTTGAGAATGCTGTTCTATAAATTTCATGAATTCCTTAGCACTATCAATTTTGGGAAGAGTGGACTTAATGCTACTTGCAACCATCATTCGCATAACGATAAGCTTAATCTATTTGATCTATTCCAAACTTTATGGAAAGTATTTTCTTTCTTTATCACTGTTAATATTAGTGACAGCAGTGGGCGTCTCAACTTGAAGTGCCAAATCAAGATCCTAAACACAAAGGTGAAACTGGACTTGTTTACACCAATGGGAGAAGTTTAATCCGTTAAATAAGAGAACAAACAAAACACACGAATGATGAGACACAGGAATATATATCATGAAATACATGATAAAATACTCTCACATTAATACCTTGAGTAAAAACATCATCACATAATCAGATTCAGCCATGCAAATAAACTGCAAATGCATATCAAAGTTCTCCTTTGGGTGAAACTAAGATATATGATCGTAATAATATTTTTTTATGTTTCACTTTAATTGACAATTAATTGGACACTGATTAAAATTATTGATCAAGAATCATAATCTTGGGAGACTATCTTAATTGGAGGCACTCTCTCAAGTTAACTATATCTAGTTTTTCTGTTCTCATCTATATAATGATAGGGTTCTAGTTCTTATAATTGATCCTCAACACCATTATTATAGTACTCTAGTGTGAAAAATAGGAAAAAGGGAAGAATGATATAGTTTATTCATGTACGAATTTTTTGAGGCTTCATGATATCCGAGGTATTCAATTCGATATCCAAAGATATATACACTTTATTTTTTATTAATTATAAATTATATTTTAATCCTGATTATGTTTTTGCCCGTATGAGTCTATTCTAACATGAAAGAGAAACCGAAAGAAAAACCAGAAAGACGATGAAGCAGGTTTTTTATTTTAATGATTCTAGATTCTAGCATACATGAAAAATCTTAGTTCTACATCCAAAGAACACGACATGAGATAGGTTTGTCTTCCCCGCCCATTACTTATTTGATCTCACCATCCCACAGCTCTTCAGTGGATTTGTAGGGGCCATCATCAGACACGAAATCGTAGCCAGGGAACCCTTTCCGCTGTGGAATCTGACCAATCTTATGCTTATCTTCATCGCTCAGCTCCCAATCCAGTATGTCCAGGTTTTCCACCATCCTCTCCTCGTTGAAGCTCTTCACCAGAACACAGTCTCCTTGCTCGTACACCCACCTCAAGCAAATCTGTCCACATGCTCACAATGCGTTTGATTCCAAACCCCACCTTTTTTGTGTTGGTGTATGTTTACCGCACAGTCATTACCTGAGCAAGAGTCTTCCCCTTGGCTGCAGCTATATCTTTGAGGACACCACAGTCCATGACCCAGTTTTGCCCCCAGTGCGTTCCTTTGGCCCCCAAGGGCGAGTAGGCGCACACCTGAATCCCCTTAGCCACACAAAACTCCCTCAGCTTCTGCTGCTGCCACAGAGGGTTCACCTCCACCTTATCCTCACACAACAGTACGCGTGATGCAACCATCTCCAAGATCAAATCATAGATCTACTTGGGTTATATGATCAGTACCTGATTGACAGCAGGAGGGATCTTGGCAATGGAGAGTAGCGTTTCCAGCTTCTTGGAGGACAAGTTGCTGACGCCTATGGACTTCGTTAGGCCGAGAGCATGGCACTCCTCCATGGCCCTCCACACCTCGCTCATGTCGATGGGCAAGAGGTCCTCTTTCGCCGGCGGCAGCTCGTACTTCCCCGGTCTTGTGCTTACCGGCCAGTGCACGAGGTAGAGGTCGAGGTACTCCAGCTGCAGGTTGCTGAAACACGGGGAAGATGGGGCTAGAAGACAAGGCGTTACGTCGAACATGAAGGTTGAGATGAGTTTGGAGGACTACCGAAGAGTCTTTTGGAGGGCGGAGAGGACGAGATGAGGGTGGGCGTCGCTGCACCACAGCTTGGAGGTGATGAAGAGCTCGTCGCGGGAGCGGATGGCGCCGGCGCGGAGGGCGTCGGCGATGGCAGCGCCGAGCGGCTCCTCGGACTGGTAGAGCGCGGCGGTGTCAAAGTGGCGGTAGCCGAGTTCGATGGACCTGAGAATGGCGGCGCGCATGGCTTCGGATGAGGCGAAAGGGTACACCGCCGTGCCCATGCCGATACGCGGCATTGGCTTTCCCCCTGAGTTCAGCCTTACCTCCGGTATCCTAACCATGCTGCTGCTGTAGTAGTGATGGAGATGATAAGGAGTCGATTTTATAGATGGAGAGAGAGGATATTTTTCTCTAGAATCCAAATATTAGCATTGAGTGGCGACGAGAATACTATCAACATTATCTTTTCGCTGTTGAATTGATATTACATGAGTCTTATTATATATATATATATATATTGTACTACGATCGCAGCTGCTTCGTGAACATTTTATTTATCTCCAATTATTTTAACGACATCTATTTAATTTATTAGCATTTTCTTTTTCTCGAAAAATCTTTTGGTCAAAATTCGAACCATATATTCACTTGTCTGGTAAATAATTCTCTCTTACATACGATGGGTGATCACCTCGATAATTTAGATTTTATCAAAATTTAAATCAAATCGATTTTAGGTGATTCTATTACAATCAGAATCAAATCGATATGTGAAATCACTGATTTGAATTATGTTAAAATTGAAACCGAATCGATTCCATTAGAATATAAATATTAGACATGATTTCGAAATTGTTAATTTGGATTTTATCAAAATTGGAACCAAACCTACTTTAAGTGACTTTATTTGAATGAATCGATATTAGGTGATTCCGATTTCAATTCTAGAATCATCGATTTTGATTGATTAAAAAAAAATTACTTTACCAATATTCAAACTCAAGTCATTTAGCTTTAAATTTAAAGTACTGACCATTGCATCATCAAACTCTTTTTTCTTTTTAGAGTTAGAACAGATTCACATAAAATAAAATAAATAATATATAAGAACCCTGAAAATTAAAGGATTCTACGTATTATCTATCCTCCTTACCCAGACGTGTAAATAGTTCATCAATAAAAAGTAATCATGCATTAAGAGTATATATACACTTACCATAAACAATTAAGCACTTCATATATGGTCGTCATTAGTTGTGCCGTTAAACGATGTGGAATTTGCAGCTCATTCAGCCATAAATTAGTAAAGGGTTCGAGTAAAATGTGAAAAAAAAAAAAAAAGGATTGAAAGTGCACATTGCAATAAGATTTTTTTTTTTTCCTTCGCAGGAAAGCATAAAAATTATATATTTTTCTATTTCTAATAGATAACATATGATATATAATGGGTGAATTCGAATTCCCAGAAAAAAAGCTTCTTCTTTGGATTTTTTTTTTTTTTTCTGAAAAACGCTTCACATTTTTAGAATTCTTAAGCAACGCCTATAGTTTTACTAATACTTGAAATATATCAGCCACCTACTCCTTTTCTTTCCCATTCCCTCATTTTTTTCTATGGACCAATTCGTAGTACAAAAGTATTGTTTAGTATTATTGAAAACAAAATTATTATGTTATAATATTTTTATATTACATTACAATATTTTTTTAGTATTGTTAAAAACACTACAACATAATATAATATATTTAAAGACTATGTTATTAAAAAATTTATATAAAAATATTATATAATATTTTTTAGTATTACTAAAAATATTAGATCAATTCACCTTATAGATCGGTTCATAAGAAAGAGAAAATGGGGAACGTTTGTGCTGAAAAACTTGAAAACATTTTTTTTTAAACCCATATATAATAATAGTGTTAGAAATTTGTAAATTAATCAGGTATATATAATATTATATTTTAGATTATGGGTGGAACGCACAATCCCAACTCTTTCAAACCCTCTTATCTTTATCTTACGTGGATGGAAGTCTCATTCAATAAAACAATATCGGATCAAGATAGGGAATATTTCCAGGGAGGGAGGAAGAGGACGAGCTTGGCGGCTTGATTGCATTATTACATGATGCAGCAGTGTCTGTCACTCGCGGTGCACATGGTAAGCAGACTAATTCCTTATCTTGAGATTCTGAATATAAAATATCAATAAAGAAATAACATTATTCTCTTTGTTCACAATCATTCAGTCCTTCCTTGTTTTCTTGCGATCCACAGGACGGTAATGTGTCCGAATTTGGATGTAATCGACGACAACTTCTCCATGAGAACTCTTGGGACCGTACATACAGTAGCCCGCGTGGTGAACAGCTGATATTGAGGTGTAATATTTTTTAATGAGTGACGATACTTTCATTTGGAATCGTGGAATCATTAAGATCGACTTTGTAAGCATAAAAATAATATCAGATGGAACAATTTAAACGTTAAGATCAAAATAAAACAATATAGATTAAAAATTAAATTTATACATCTTTAAATGTCATTATTGATTGAATACCTTTTTGATCTAATTTGGCATTAAACACTCGGTTGAAATATATAGTGTCGATATTTTAGAAGAAAACTGAATTATTCTACTCTTCTCTTTATATCTTTTACAAATCACAATTAATGATAGAAAAAAAGATATTCATAATTTATTTTTAATCCCTACAACTAAGAAAATCTAAAAAAGAAAATTATGAAAATCTTTCTTATCAAAGTCATCTCTTAACTTTCATTCCACTGGGTGATATTATAAATCAGAATCCAATTGTAACTTAATATATTCTGATCAAAGTTAAATAAGATCATATAATCAAACATTGTCCTGCTTAACCCATCAACGAGTAAATACAAAATAAAGGATAAAAAATCATAATAAATAAAATAAAATATTATATAAAAAATATTTTTATCAAATTAGATTTAAAAATTTTAAAAAGTCTTTTACATGTGTACATGATTTTTAAAAAAATAAGCTAATAAATTTAATAAATATAATAATACTATATTAAGTTCGACTATAAATATGAGTTTGTTGTATATTATCAATATTATATTCTCTTTTTGTAACATAATTCTTTTAATCTTTCATAATAAAATTCATAATGACCCTTATAATTTATCTTATTAAGATAATCCTTTATCATATTCAATCATAATATATATATACATAAAATATGAACTTAATAGTAGAAATAAATAATGTTAATTATGTAAGTTAAAATATTAATTATAATATCCATTGAAACAAGCATTATCATATATTTTTTTTATAGGTTACTTATGAACCCAATCATAAGAACATATTCTTTCAAATACTTTAGGCTATAAATCATCAATCAATATAGTAAAACTTAAATTCTTAATTGACATAGTTATTTATGTACTCTTTCTCTAATCATTAAGTACTTTATGCCAAAATGCTTAGAACGACTAGAATACTTATTATTCTTCGAGAAGAAAACTATTATAATATGTTACAAAATATATTGGATGACTTGATAATTAAGTCTGATTACAACAAATCTTAAGATGAAATTTAATAGTCAAAGAGTTTGATTAGTAGTTTCAAAGCATACTACAAAATTAATTATTATTATTATTATTATTATTATTATTATTATTATTATTATTATATATTATTTTATATTTTTCTTTATAAATTATCCCTTTAACTATATAAATATAAACTATAAATTATCGAGGTAATTTACAAAATCAATATATTGAGATACCATAACTTCAAGTTGATCTAATATCCTATATATAGATATATGATCCTTCATCTATTATAGTTATCTTATAATTTTCTTTGTAGCTTTCTAATATTTCAGATAATTCTAATATCCATCTAATATTACGACTATAAAATTGATATCTAGTCTAACATATAGTAAACTTTTAACTATGCATATATAAAAAATATTTTTTTTATTTAATTTTTAAAATCATATTAAAAACATTAGTTTTAATTAAATTTTTTAGCTTTGATTATAGGTGAAATATTTATTTAACGAAGTTACATACTAAATCTCTCAAAATTGATCAATATATCCTTTCTAACATAATTTTAGTAATCATTAAGATGTATCCATAGATATCTTTGTGCCATTAATATAAGTTGTCTCAATCATATGAATCATCTTAAAATTCTTGATAATTTTTTTTTTAATTTTGTTTAATAAATCAAGATCATTTATGATAATCATTCATATGTATGACCAAAGTAATAAACTTATTTTCATTGACCGTTAGATATATATATTGATCAACTATATTTTTTTTAAATCTAAAAAAATTAGTGTCATGAAGCAAACACTTAATGGTGTCGTGAAGTCATATATACCATTCTTTAGAAGTCTGTTTAGGGTCATAAATAGATTTTCAAAATATATAGGTTAAACTTTTTTTCTTTATTTGTTAATATTTTAGGTTAATCCATATAAATTTTTTGTAATCACATCAAATATTTAAGTTATGATTTGATTTTCTTTCCTTACTTGTTATTATAATTTAAGGAAATCTTAATCTACTTCCTTGTTTGTTGATATGAATTAAGGAAATAACTATTAAGTATTCCAAATATAATGTTATCATATTTGTTAGTATATTAAATGAAAATAATTTATATTAAATAAATATAAAAATTAAAATAAATTTCCCTTAATAGAGGCTCACCTCCTCCTATTTAAAGGGAGGGATTTCTCTCCTTCATTCCTCACCTAGTCGAGCTTGGCAACGGGAGGAACGAGGAGTTACACCGTGTTGACAAGAGGTAGGTTTCCCTACCTTTCTTAAATTTAAAAGTTTTAGCTTTTATTTTGATTATTTAAATGTTGAAAGTTTTATAGTTTGAAAAATATGTATCAATTCTTTAAATGTCAAACTTTTTGCATTAAAGTAATTAGTTAAAGTTTTCATAATATTTTTTGACCCATGATTAAGGTTTTTATTGTAGAGTCAAATATGTTAAAAATATATTTATTTTATATGATATTTCTTGTATTACAGTTTATCTTTAATCTTATCTGGATTAAAATCTTGTTAGATTAGAATATGTTATCCAAAATCCTTTTTGATATTCTTTGATCTGAAATTTAAAATATATTATTCTGAATGATTTAAAATATGACTAGAATATGTTGAAATTTTATGTGTTGAAAACATAATTTTTATTTGAATTTAGAAGATTATTTCCTTGTATTAAAACTTATCTCCCGGTCCATTTTTTAATGTCTTATGATATCTAGTCAAATTTAGAATGTTATTTCCTTGTATTAAAATTTTTCTCCTTGTCTATCTTTTAATGCATTATTATGTTTTTATCTATATTGTTAATAGGTATATGCTATGATATAAAATTGAATATTAATTGGAATGAAATTTCTCACAGGCCAGGCTTAACCCACGGGACAAGCCTTGGCCCGTAGGCTACCCCAGCCCAACTGTTATGGGCGGTCATATGCGGCGCACATGACTAGTCTATGGGTCAGGGCTGGGCCAGTTTTGTGTAATGCATGCTCAATCATGTATAATGCACATGACCAGTAGATGGACTGGCTCAATGTAGCCCAATGTTATTGTTGAACTTGAGCCCAAATGTTGATTGAACTAAACTAGACTTGATTAGTCTAGATCAACTCAGGGTGATTCTGAATTGATTGACTTATTCAAGTTAGTTTAACCTAAATTGAACTTAATCTAGTCTAAATTATACTAGTCTAGGGTAGTTTCAAACTAGTTAAATAAGGATTATAGATCAGTTCAGTTAGGCTCTAGTAAATCGAGTTCAATTGAATCGATTAAACTAGAGTTCAAGTCAATTGAAGGCTAATTTATATTACTTGATATTGATGATATTTGAAAGAGATATTTTAAATATGTTATTTCATCCCGAAATGGACATGACCAGTATGAGATTATATTATTTTCATGCCGAGAGTAGGTACGGCGATTCCCTTCGGGGATTAGCGGGCCGTTAGACGTGGCGGCTGGACGGTTCCTCCATCCGCTGTTGGAAGGAACGTGTCCCCACTTTAGCGAGTGTGGGACACCACTCCATCCGTTGTTGGGAGTGTGATATGAGTTTGCCTCCATCCGCTGTTGGGAGAACACAAACTCATCCCGTAGGGTAAAGCCTCTCCATCCGCTGTTGGGGGAGTGCTCCTTCGGGTATTTGATATACGCCAATGGGATGATTGATTGAATTTTGATCATGTATACATTTTGAGTTGACTTTTAGGGTTCCTACTCAGCGTTGTTGAATTTTCTTTGTTTTTTATTTTCAGAGCAGCCTCCCTCTAGTACTAAATCGGATTCCAGTGGAGAGCGCACCTTCCTCTACCGTTAGGTAGAGCCACTTGGATGATTCTTGAAGTTAACATCACCATGTTTACTTTTCTATTTATGATTCGATGAATAAATGGATTGTAATAAATGGATTGTAATAAATGTTTATGAATGATGAATAAAGTGATGTTTATCTATTTGGCCTAAATGTGTGGAAAGATAAAATAAAAAAAAAAATCTAAGATGTGACATCTTTTATGGTATCAGAGCATGGTCTAGGGCTTGTAGGTGTATTAGGTCCCTTGATTAACTTTAACCGATGATTGTCTTTAACCTATTATAGGAGTAATGGAGCCAATTCCAGAGATTAGTGGTCCTGTCACTCGGGGTGCTCATAGTCACAATGCTATTTGATAAGGGCAAAAATGGCGATGTGACACGCCATGACGTCAGCCATGCCTGAACAGTACACTGCCCGAGGAGCTTTGACTCCGTGTGCTCGACCGAGGCAAAGGAGCACGTCGACCGAGGCTCGTCCATACCCTGCGGCAGCCCGGTTCTCCACGCAACCCCAGTGGCAATGTCAGACGCCACGCGAGGTATTGTCCTGCCCTTGCAAGCGGACACATTAGGTAACATCCAACTCATCTATAAATACCCCGGAGTTCTAAACGAACAAAGGGGGGAGGACAAGCATAACACACTTGGAGGAACTTCTACTTCTCTTCCTCCAAAACCCTCTCCACATCATCGCTAACTTGATCGTCGAATGGGTCGGGCCGAGCTTCCGACCCAACCTGCATGCAGGAACGAAGACGGTGTCGCCTCTTCCCGGCCCTGCGGCGGAGCTTCCTCCCGACCCGAACCGCCGACCTGCCGACCTGCCGACCCGAACGACCGATCCCGAACCACAGTGCTCGGCCGCCAGGAGACCCCGAGGGACGTCGCCCGAGATCCCCGACATCCGGACCCCCGAACCGAGCCGCGTCGGCCCCGAGGCCACGGCTTAAATAGATGCCCCCCGCATCACTATTGGTTTACGCGTTCGGAGAGGTGTTCAAACAAATAATAACTTGGAAGCTCCACGCATCATAGAGCAAACCCAGTCCTCTTGTACACCTTTCACTAATTATGGGCCAGCTTCTCCGACTTCGCAAAATGCCCCTCATGCCCCAGCACCGGTCAATGCTCAAGATGACGTACACGGAGTCCTCAATGCTATTAGGGGATACTTTGAGTGTCATGAGGAACGAGATGAAATTCCACGAGGTAGGAATAATACCTTAGATCACTTTAAGAGATTAGGACCACCAATTTTTTAGGGCAAGCCAGATCCAATCTTTGCTGAACGTTGGATTCGTCAAGTGGAAAAGACATTCGAAGCTATCGAATGTAGGGAAAATCAAAAAGTGCCTTTCGCTTCTTTCATTTTGGAAGGGAAGGCAGACACTTGGTGGACCTCAAAAAGGAGGATGTTAGAGGCGGGAGGTAATGTGGTAACTTAGGAGCAGTTTAAATATGCATTTTATGAGCAGTTCTTTCCTGATTCAATTCGCTTTGAGAAACAACAAGAGTTCCTTAGCATCCACCAAGGAAATAGAACTGTAATGGAATATGATCATCATTTCACTGAGTTGGCTCAGTTCTCTCCACATATTGCTTTTAATGAAAGTCAAAGAGCTCGTCACTTTGAGAGGGGACTTCGATCATCAATTAGAAAGTCCGTTGCAGTACTGATTTTACCAACATATGCTGAAGTGTTAAATCGAGCTTTGGTGGTAGAGAAATTCGATAATGAATTACAACAAGCAAAGGATCGAAAGCGACCTTTTAGTGCTACACCATTTACGTATGGGGGATCATATTATGGACCCTCAAAGAAAGGAAAAGGCAAACAGTTTGGGCATCAACAAGTAGGAGCTCCTAGCAATCAAGTTGTTATAAGATGTTATTTTTGTTGATAGACAGATCATGTTTCCACCTCATGCCCCATGGGACAACGCGTATGTTTTTATTGTCAACAACCGGGGCACATGTCGAAGGATTGCCCATGGAAGCAACATTAACGCTGAGCTCCACCCCAAATAACTGGACAACAACAACTATGACCTAGAGAGGAAGGATAGGCAAGAGTCTACGCACTGACTCATCAAGATTCTGAAGCCTTAGGATCTATTATTAAAGGTATCATCACGCTCTGTGGTATGCCAGCATTTGTGCTTATTGATTTTGGTTCTACGCATTCTTTTATATCACCCTATTTTGCTATGAAACTGCATAAGAATCATGAGACAATGAATAATGCATTAATGGTAGTAACACTAGTTGGAAACTCTTTGATAGTTGATCAGATATATAGAAACTGTGTTATTACTATTGAAAGCCACGATTTACTAATAGATCTTATTCTACTAGAATTTCAAGATTTTGATGCTATCTTGGGTATGGACTGGCTTTCAGCATACCATGTAAGTGTCGATTATTTTCGGAAGACTGTTACTTTCTCACCTCTAGATCAACCACCTTTCAAATTCATTGGGATTCAAGAAAAGTTTCCTTCTATTATTTCAGCCTTGAGTACTACCCAACTATTACTGAAGGGATGCCAGGGATACTTGGCCTTCATTTCTGGAGAAGAATCTAAGAAGCCAGTATTAAAGGACATCCCCATTGTATGAGATTTTTCAGATGTTTTTCCTGAAGATCTACTTGCATTGCCACCAAATAGACAGATTGAATTTACAATTGATCTTCTACCTGGTACTACACCTATTTCTAAACCTCCGTATAGAATGGCACCAATTGAGTTGGAGGAGTTAAAGAAACAGATCCAAGAGCTTTTGGACAAGGGTTTTATTCGACCCAGTGTATCACCTTGGGGTGCCCCTGTCCTATTTATGAAGAAGTAAGATGGATCTATGCGACTATGCATCAATTATAGACAACTCAACTAAGTGACCATAAAGAATAAATATTCTCTTCCCCGAATAGATGACCTGTTTGATCAACTTCAAGGTACTCGGGTATACTCAAAGATTGATTTGAGATCCGGGTATCATCAACTGAAGATAAGGGAAGGAGACATATAGAAAACTGTCTTTAGAACAAGATATGGTCATTATGAATTCTTAGTAATGCCTTTTGGACTCACAAATGCATCGGCTGCCTTCATGGATCTTATGAATAGGGTGTTCCACCCATTTCTTGATAAATTTATAATTATGTTTATTGATGATATCCTTATCTACTCCAAAAGCATAGCAGAGCATGAACACCATCTTAAGACAGTTCTGGAAGTCCTAAGGCAAGAGAAACTATATGCCAAGTTAAGCAAGTGCAACTTCTGGCTCAATGAAATTATGTTTCTCGGTCATGTAATTTCGAGCGCTGGTATATCTGTTGACCCTCACAAGATTGAAGCTGTGATAAAATGGAAGCAGCCTTCTAATGTTTCAGAGATTAGAAGCTTCTTGGGTTTGGCTGGATACTATAGAAGATTCGTAGAAGGCTTTTCAAAAATAGCAACACCATTGACCAAGTTGACACAAAAGAATATAAAATTCATGTGGGATGATAAATGTCAACAAAGTTTTCAAGAATTGAAGAAAAAATTAACCAGTGCTCCTATCTTGGTGATTCCTTCAGGGGGAGAAGGTTTTGTAGTGTATAGTGATGCCTCTCTACAAGGGCTTGGTTGCGTTCTAATGCAAAATGAGAGGGTAGTTGCTTATGCATCGAGGCAATTAAAGCCTCATGAAAAGAACTTTCCTACTCATGACTTAGAGCTAGCAGCTATCATTTTTGCACTAAAAATTTGGAGGCATTATCTCTATGGACAGACCTTCGAAATCTTCACAGATCATAAGAGTCTCAAATATATTTTCACACAGAAAGATTTAAATATGAGACAAAGAAGGTGGTTGGACTTTCTAAAGAATTATGATTTTAATATCAACTACCATCCTGGGAAAGCTAATGTAGTTGCTAATGCCTTAAGCAGAAATACCTATAGTCTTGTAGCCTATATGAATATTTAAAAGAATTCTATGATGACGTAGTTAGCAGACTTAAAACTTAAACTTTTATCGGAGACAAATAAAGGTTTTCTTGTGTGTTTGATGGCACAATCATTTTTGGTGGAAAAGGTTAAAGAAGGTCAAAAGGAAGATACATATCTTCAAATGATAGTTAAGGAAATAGCTCAAGGATCTAGACCTGAATTCCTCCAAGCCGAAGATGGTTCTATTACATTCCACGATCGACTTTGTGTTCCCGAAAGCCATCCAGTAAAGATGCAATTATTAGAGGAGGCACATAGATCAAAATTTAATATCCATCCCGGGACTACTAAGATGTATCGAGATTTACGCCAAAACTATTGGTGGCATGGTATGAAGAGAGATATAGCAGAGTTTGTTTCTAAATGTTTAATATGCCAACAGGTGAAGATAGAACATCGAGTACCTGCGGGAAAGTTGCAAAGGATTTCAATTCCTGAATGGAAGTGGGAGCAAGTCACTATGGATTTTGTGATAGGATTACCCAAGATTGTGAAAGGATATGACGGAATTTGGGTAATAGTAGACAGACTTACTAAATCTGCTCACTTCCTCCCTATTAACAAGAAGTATTCATTGGATAAACTAGCAAGCTTATATATTAAGAAAATTATTCGATATCATGGGGTGCCAATTAGCATTATCTCATATAGAGATCCAAGATTCACCTCTAAATTTTGGGGAAGTCTACAAAAATCTTTGGGCACGCAGTTAAAGTTTAGTACAGCCTTTCACCCCCAAACTGATGGTCAATCTGAAAGGACAATACAAACTCTTGAAGATCTCTTAAGAGCATGTGCTTTGGACTTTGGTGGGAGTTGGGATATGCACTTACATCTAATTGAGTTTTCTTATAATAATAGTTACCACTCTAGTATACAGATGACTCCATTTGAAGCTCTTTATGGAAGAAAGTGCAGATCACCTGTATATTGGGATGAGGTAGGATAACGGAAACTTTTGGGGCCTCAATTAATTCAAAAAGATGCTGGTAATATTTGAATTATACGCCAAAGATTATTAACAACTCAAAGTCGTCAGAAAATTTATGCAGATCGAAGGCGAAGAGATCTAGAGTTCGAAGTTGGTGAGCACGTTTTCTTAAAAGTGTCACCAACTAAGGGAGTTACGAGGTTTGGTCAAAGGGGGAAGTTAGCCCCAAGATTTATTGGCCCATTTGAGATCTTACAAAAGGTTGGACCTGTGGCATACAGATTGGCATTGCCTCCGGCTTTGGCTGGCATCCATGATGTATTCCATGTGTCTATGCTTCGAAGATATATCAGGGATCCATCACATGTAATATCTCACCAACCTCTACAACTAAGAGATGATGCTACTTTTGGAGAACAACCAACTCAGATCTTGGAAAGGAAAGAACATGTTCTAAGGAACAAAATTATACCTTTGGTAAAGATTTGTTGGCAATACCATTCATACCAAGAGGCAACGTGGGAAAGAGAAGAAGATATGCGAGAGCAGTATCCTCATCTATTCTATTAAGGTAAGCTAAATTTGGGGACCAAATTTCCTATAGGAGGGGAGAAATGTAATCACATCAAATATTTAAGTTATGATTTGATTTTCTTTCCTTACTTGTTATTATAATTTAAGAAAATCTTAATCTACTTCCTTGTTTGTTGATATGAATTAAGGAAATAACTATTAAGTATTCCAAATATAATGTTATCATATTTGTTAGTATATTAAATGAAAATAATTTATATTAAATAAATATGAAAATTAAAATGAATTTCCCTTAATAGAGGCTCACCTCCTCCTATTTAAAGGGAGGGATTTCTCTCCTTCATTCCTTACCTAGTCAAGCTTGGCAACGGGAGGAACGAGGAGTTACACTATGTTAACAAGAGGTAGGTTTCCCTATCTTTCTTAAATTTAAAAGTTTTAGCTTTTATTTTGATTCTTTAAATGTTGAAAGTTTTATAGTTTGAAAAATATGTATCAATTCTTTAAATGTCAAACTTTTTGCATTAAAGTAATTAGTTAAAGTTTTCATAATATTCTTTGACCCATGATTAAGGTTTTTATTGTAGAGTCAAATATGTTAAAAATATATTTATTTTATATGATATTTCTTGTATTACAGTTTATCTTTAATCTTATCTGGATTAAAATCTTGTTAGATTAGAATATGTTATCCAAAATCCTTTTTGATATTCTTTGATCTGAAATATAAAATATATTATTCTGAATGATTTAAAATATGACTAGAATATGTTGAAATTTTATATGTGTTGAAAACATGATTTTTATTTGAATTTAGAAGATTATTTCCTTGTATTAAAACTTATCTCCCCGTCCATCTTTTAATGTCTTATGATATCTAGTCAAATTTAGAATGTTATTTCCTTGTATTAAAGTTTTTCTCCTTGTCTATCTTTTAATGCATTATTATGTTTTTATTTATATTGTTAATGGGTATATGCTATGATATAAAATTGAATATTAATTGGAATGAAATTTCTCACAGGCCAGGCCCAACCCACGGGTCAAGCCTTGGCCCGTAGGCTACCCCAGCCCAACTGTTATGGGCGGTCATATGCGACGCACATGACTAGTCCATGGACCAGGGCTGGGCCAGTTTTGTGTAATGCATGCTCAATCATGTATAATGCACATGACCAGTAGATAGACTGGCTCAATCTAGCCCAATGTTATTGTTGAACTTGAGCCCAAATGTTGATTGAACTAAACTAGACTTGATTAGTCTAGATCAATTTAGGGTGATTCTGAATTGATTGACTTATTCAAGTTAGTTTAACCTAAATTGAACTTAATCTAGTCTAAATTATACTAGTCTAGGGTGGTTCCAAACCAGTTAAATAAGGATTATAGATCAGTTCAGTTAGGCTCTAGTAAATCGAGTTCAATTGAATCGATTAAACTAGAGTTCAAGTCAATTGAGGGCTAATTTATATTACTTGATATTGATGATATTTGAAAGAGACATTTTAAATATGTTATTTCATCCCGAAATGAATATGACCAGTATGAGATTATATTATTTTCCTGCCGAGAGCAGGTACGGCGATTCCCTTCGGGGATTAGCGGGCCGTCAGACATGGCGGCTGGACGGTTCCTCCATCCGCTGTTGGGAGGAACGTGTCCCCACTTTGGCGGGTGTGGGACACCACTCCATCCGCTGTTGGGAGTGTGATATGAGTTTGCCTCCATCCGCTGTTGGGAGAACACAAACTCATCCCGTAGGGTAAAGCCTCTCCATCCGCTGTTGGGGGAGTGCTCCTTCGGGTATTTGATATACGCCAATGGGATGATTGATTGAATTTTGATCATGTATACATTTTGAGTTGACTTTTGGGGTTCTACTCAGCATTGCTGAATTTTCTTTGTTTTTTATTTTCAGAGTAGCCTCCCTCTAGTACTAAAAAGGATTCCAGTAGAGAGCGCACCTTCCTCTACCGTTAGGTAGAGCCACTTGAATGATTCTTGAAGTTAACATCACCATGTTTACTTTTCTATTTATGATTCGATGAATAAATGGATTGTAATAAATGCATTGTAATAAATGTTTATGAATGATGAATAAAGTGATGTTTATCTATTTGGCCTGAATGTGTAGAAAGATTAAAAAAAAAAAAATCCAGGATGTGACATTTTTTGATCTAGATCTCCATTTAGAAAAGATATTTTCACATCTATTTAATATAACTCAAAACTATAATGAGCTACAAATATCATAATAATGTTCAATAAGTTTTTCTGAAAATTAAGAAAATCTCATTATAGTTGATGTCATCCTTTTGAAAAAAAAATCTTTAAACACAAGTTTGATTTTACGTTATTTGATATTGCTTTTAAGTCATATTTTATCTTAAAAACCCACTTACAATAGACTCTTTCATGATTATTTGGTAATTCTATTACTTTGCAAACACCGTTATTGTCCATTGATTATAACTCTTCCTTGATGACATCATACCACTTTTCAAATTACTAATTTCTATAGCTTATAAAAATGATAAGGGTATTCCTAAATGATAATCTGACTCTAATAGATATACTACATAATTATAAATTATAGGTTTTCTTTCCCTTTAATATAATCTCAAAATTATCAATTATGGTTGTTTTATAAATTCATATATCGTTATTATTTAATTTTACTAAATTATTTAATGATATGAGGAATAATAATTTCTTGAATGAGAGATGATAAATAAGTATTAACCTATATCTCCTTAATATCAAGATCAAATTTTAAGATATTTCTCTCATATTAATTCATTATTGTTAGGATCAAAAGCACTATAACCTATATCTCCTTAATGATTCATTATTGATTCATTATTGTTAAGATATTTCAACGATTTAAAAGACTTTTGTACGAAAACCGTTTCAGAAAGAACTTTAACTTGAGAGCAAACGGAAGTGTAGATGATGTAAAGCAATGGAGGCAATTTGCAGTTGAGATATAAAGCAGAATGTAAATACAAACCAAGATTTAGAGTGGTTCGGTCAATCTTTACCTATATCCACTTTTGGCTTCCTCCTCCGACGAGGTCACCGACATCCACTAGAAGTCTTCCTTCAATAGGCAAAGGCCAACCACCCTTTTACAGCTTTACTCCTTTTAATGGGTTTAGGAGACAACCCTTATAGATTTCCACTCCTCTCTTAAATGATCAAAACTTAGAAGAAAAGAGGGAGAAGAACTTCTAGCCTTTTACAACACTTTTAAGCTCTCAAATTCTCAGAATAATTGTAAGTTTTTCAGTTTCCTTTCATGCAGGAAAGGGTGGGGTTTATATAGGCCCCAACTGGTTTGAATTTGGAGCTCAAAAAAATCATCTCTCAGATTTCCGGTGGTCTTGGCGGTACTACTACCATAATTGGGCGGTACTATCGCCTGGCGTTGCTCGATACCACCGCCTAATAGGGGCGGTACCACTACCTAACTTCACTCGGAGACCAAGCACAAGTGGTACCACCGCCTGACAAGGGCGGTACCACCACTTGACTTCGCTCGAAGACCGAGCACAGGTGGTACCACCGCCTAGCATTCCTGGGAGACTGAGTTCCTAGGTGGTGCCACCATCGGCCAAGAATTCTAGGTCTGAATGGGCTGATCCATTCGACCCAATTTGGGTTTGTCAAGGGCTCAATTGCTCCCAGATTAAGTTAATGGGATCACCTCATATTCCTAACTTAATCTACATGCTAACTATGATATTTAAGATATTAATACTAAAACTTACTCTAGTGCGTCAGTCGCTTCTTCCGACAAGCTTCCGGCAAACTTTCGACGAACATCCGACAAACCCTTGGCGATGCTCCGGCGGACTTCCGGCAAACTCCTAGACTTGCAACGATCCATTTGGCGAGTTCCGACAAGCTTCTTTGGCAAGCTCCTGGACTTCTCGAATTTGTTTCCACAGAACCTTCGACGACCGTCCGGACTTCCGTCGAACTCTCGAACCCCCAATGTGATCATGGTCTTTACTCCAACGCAACTCTTGCTGCATGTCTTACTTCCATCGTAGTTAATCCTGCACATATAAAATAAACTTCGATCTAGACAATTAATAATAAGCATTAATCAAGTTGTCCGATATGTCATTGGTCCCTCGACATTTCGTCCGATTCTTCGGCAAATCGTCCTCTCTTGTGGCCTATTGCCCAATGGGCCAGTTGACTCCGCAACTCCGATATCCTTGGCGCAATATCCAATCTTCTTGGCCCAATGCTCGAATCCAGGGCCCAAAGCCTTCTGTCGATGCGTCGACCGATCCACCAGCCCGACGTCCAATCTTCTGACATATTCTCCTCCGACACAACTTGATTTTTCCTACTTTAATTGTCTCATCCTGATCGAAGCATCCTGCATCACTCAAAACACAGATTAAAACATCAACACAATTATCAATTGGTTTCATCATCAAAATACGAGATTCAACAATTATTTTCTAGGAATCTTTTATTATCGTATTCAACTATCTTTGTATTATGATTAGGATAATAAAAACCTATACTCTTAGATTTTTTAATAAAATATCAAAATAATTTTTGGATCTAATTTTTTCAAAATAAAATATCAAAATATCAAAATAATTTTTTTGGATCTAAAATTGAAAACCATTATCTATCCAAAATAATCTCAACTATATAAATGTCTCAAGCTAGGCTCCTATTTGTTCACAACACAAAAAGAGTTGATGAAACTGTTTTACTAAGAATTATTCAAGATATATATAACTGTCCTTAAGGTTTTATCCAACATTGATTCAAGTATAAAAAAATAACACACCATACTTTTAATCATATCTAAAGGGTATAATATCATCTTTCAACAATACTATTCTATTATGATGCACCCGATAGACTATATATACTAAGCATAAATATCCTATTTTTTTATGAATCTAACAAATAGATTAAGATTTTGATCTGACTCATCATATCTATCATAAAACTTATCATCCATATTGGATCAAATAAATTTAATATTTTTATTTTATTATCTTTTGACTTCACTATGTACACCTTAAGGGGCTTGAGAACTTTCTTGTATTAGATATAAATATCCAATATCTCTATAGGTCATATATAAAAATGATAAAATATCTCTCCATAAAAAAAGAAATATAGCGAGATATTTCAAGAAGTTTATGAAGTTATATTTCAATCTAATATTTAATTGTAAACTCAAGATTTATATAAATTATGTACAAACCATCATACAAAATTTTATAACCGACATTAGTTAAATTATAAATATATTGAGTTTACTATTACCATAAAAAGATAATATCCTACTAATTCTAGGTGTTGAAACTAAAATTATAAAATTATAAAAAATAACATGTATTCTCAAGATTCATGAGATGAACCATCTCTAAGAGTAAGTGATAAGTACCTAATATTATTACTTTCACATCCCATATTTATAAAATGTAATAAATCATCATTTTATTATTCATAATTTAGAATACACTTCTTTCTTTTCTCTTCATTTTTGAATTCAAATTCTCAACTTTATAATAGTAAATATTTTATTAACTAGAATAATAAGGTCGTAAGTCTCTTTCACCTAAACTTTAGATATATTGCAAGGCAGTAGATTATTTTGAAAATAAATATAAGATAAGAACATATCAACAATCATACATACTGTAGGTGTTGAATCACATATTTTGATGATGAAACTAATTGATAGTGTTTATGATTTGATCTGCGTTTGGAGTGACGTAGGAAGCTTCGATCAGGAAGAGACAATTAAAGCATAAAGAATTATGTTGGGCTGGAGTGGAACATGTCAGAAGATTGGACGTCAGCCGGAGGATCGGTCAACGTATTGGTAGAAGGCTTTGGGCCATGGATTTGGGCATCGGGTCAAGAAGAACGAAAATTGTGCCAAGGAAATCAGAGTTATGGGGGTCAACTGGCCGATTGGGCAATATGCCGCAAGAGAGGACGATGCGCTGAAGAATCGAATGAAGCGTCGATAAACCAATGACATGCCGGACAACATTTGATTCAAGCTTTATAATAATTGTCTAGATCAAAATAAGTTTTAAGTGTACAGGATTAACTATGATAGTGATCAAGGCAAAAAGCAAAATGAAGTCCCGGAGTCAAGAATGAGATTATGTTGGGAGTTTGAGAGTTCATCGGAAGTCCGAACATTCATCGGAAGTTCTGCCGGAATTGACCAAGAAGTCCAGGAGTTTACCAAAGAAGCTCATCGGAACTCGCCAAGAAGATCGTCCTAAAGTCTAGGAGCTTGCTAGGAATCCACTGAAACATTGCCGAGAGATCGTCAGAAGTTTGTCAGAAGCTCGCCGGAAGAAACCTAGACTTACCGGACTTATTTAGTTTAGTGTATGCCTTAAAATTCATAGTTAGCACATAATTAGGTTAGAATTGGGCCAACTCAATTAAGGACCAATTAGGCCTAAGTTTGAGCTGTGTTAGGCTAAGTGAAAAGGCTTAAATAGTGACCCAATAGGTGAAATCATCGTGGCACAATCTTCAAGACTGTGTTAGGCGATGGTACTACCAGGACCCGGAAAACCTGGGATGAGACACTTTTAGGCTCCAAGTTTAAATCCACTTGAGGCCTATAAATACCCTCTCTCATCCCTAATTAACATACCAAGAATTGAGAGTAAAAAAAAGTAGAAAAACACTAGTGTAATCTTGTGAGAACTCCTCTCAAGCTCTAAGTGTTAGTGTAGTTTAAGAGAGGAATAAGTGGGGGTGTAAAGGTTTTCTCCTATACCTATCAAAAAGAGAATTGAGTGTAAAAGAATAGTTGATCTTCGCCCGTTGAAAGAAGATCAGTAGTGGAAGCCGGTGGCCTCGAGTGAAGAGGAATCAGGAGTGGATGTAGGTCATGACGACCGGACCACTATAAATCGGTGTGCATTTCTATTATTGTCATTTACTTTGCAATTACTTCACTTCCTCGTTACTTTGCTTTTACTATGCTTACGAATAAGCATTCAATTTCAAGTTATCTTCCGAGATCATTTTTTACCATACGAAGATATTTCAGACCGACGTTTTTATTTGTTGTACTAATTCACCCCTCCTCTTAGTGCCGACTCGATCCTAACAGTTGATATCAGAGCCACAGTTTTCTCATTTGGTTTAACACCTAAGAGAAATGGCTCTTTTCGGCTTTCAAGAAGGCTTTTCTATCACTCATTCTCCCATGTTCAATGGGACGGACTATACTTATTGAAAAACTTGGATAAGAGTTTTCTTGCTTTCCTTGAACCTTGATTTATGTAATATTGTTGAAAATGGATTTTAAAAATCTTCTACACCAATGAATATTTGGAGAAGAAAACTTTTTCTTTAAATGCTAGAGTTATGAATGCTCTATTTTGCGCCTTAAACAAAAATGATTTCAATCGGGTTTCTGCTTGCGGAATAACTTTTGACATTTGGCACACACTCGAAATCACACACGAATGCACTAGTAGAGTTAAAGACTCTAAAATAAATATTTTTATGCGTGATTTTGAATTATTTCATATGGAATCAAATGAGACTATTGGAGACATGTACACCTATTTTACGAATATCGTCAATAGTCTAAAAGCAATTGGTAAAAGTTTTTCTAATTTCGAACTTGTTAACAAAATACTAAGATCCCTTCCTAAAAATTGGGATCATAAAGTAACGGTTATTTAAGAATCAAAGAACTTGAACTATTTTCCGATTGAAGAACTTATTAGGTTTTTAATAACCTATGAAATGATGTGTAAGGCACATGATGAACTGAATGAACATGAGAACAACCTTCCAAAGAACAGGAAGGATATGACACTTCAAACAATAGAATACCACTTAGTGATGACTCAAGTGATGATGATGATGGCCTTGAACTTCTCATAATAAAGCTTAAAAAATTCTTAAAACAAGAATCAAAGAACAAAAATGAACCTAAAAAGAAAAAGCTTCAAAAGAAAAAGAAAACACTTAAGGTGACTTTGGACGAAACGAGTGCATCCGAAGACAAGGAGCAAACTGATGAAAACAAAGTGGCGAACTTCGCTTTGGTGACTCTCGACAATTAGGTAAACAATTCAAATAAAACTCCTTTACTTTATTTTGAAATTACTTGATGTATTTTATGAGTCATTTTTAAATTAGTTTAGAAAATATATATATAAATTATTAAAAAATATATAAAATTGAGGCCATGCTTATCTTTCTAGTGATTTTGAAAATGATCATGAAAATTGTATGTTTTATGATAAAGGAACAAAATGTTAGATCTAATGCTTGTACATCTAATAAGATTAATCTTATGTATGTTTTTAAGAAGCAATAATGTGTACCTTATTGATTTCCGTATTGCTTTTCGATTTAGTTCAAAAATATTTTATGTTTAAGGAAATCATACTTGATGATTTAATGATGCATAATGATTTGAAATCTTATGTTTTGAAATTACGTGTTACACTTTTGATCTTATATCTTTCATGACATGATTCCTTTATATTTATGATTTGTATATCTCATATTGAATCATTGATGGAAAGAAGGAAAATGCATTACTATAACAAACAAAATGATTTTATTTAAAAACACTTTATGAAATCATGCTTGATGAAATAATGTAATGATTATGCTTGATGAGTTTATGTTTCGAAATTATCCATGTTGATTTGTGTGATCTTTATTGTAATGAAAGTTGCTTTTTCGGTTATAAAGATTGATACATATTTTTATTTGGCATAAAATTTTGGGCATGCTTATATGAAATCAATCAAAAGAATTGAAACACTAAAAAGAGAAAAGCTTTCTCTTTGAAAAATTTATTTTTCTTTGCTTTATCGATTTTTCAAAAAATAGATTAATGAATCTATTTATATTATTTTATGAATCTCTAAAGTGATTTTAATGACTTAGATTTGAATGAGTTATTAATCCAAATCACGATCTTGATTTCTCAATATTTGATACTTGAAATATTTTATGAATCAAAATCTCTTATTATGTGTTCTCATATTATTTAAGAGGAGATTTTTTTATGAATCGTGATTTTTTGAATTATAACTTGAGATTTTTCTTTAATACATAAATCATGATCTTGACAACTTGAGATTCTTATGAATTAAGATTGTTTAATATGTTTCTTCTTTTTGCTATACAAAAGAATCATAATTTGTATCTTGATATTCATAATTTGTATTCATGAAGTATATCTCATCACCAAATTTTTCTTGATATCTTCTATATAATGACTTGAATATTGACACCTTTGTGGTATTACTCTCTTTTTGCCTATGACAAAAAGGGGAGAATGAATTGCTAGTGTACACATCTCAAGAAAAGCATATTGTTAAGAAAGGCAAAACTTGTAAGCTTGCGCATTAAGGGAGATAGTTATGCTAGCTTGGATAAATTGGTGTAAAACTTACTTAACATGCTTTCAAACATTTGCATTATTGAATGATTCTCCTTTTTTGCCTATGACAAAGGGGGAAAAAATAAATGACGAATGATTGGTATCAATAATCATAAAGTGATAAATACTTAAAAATTATAATGTCTTAGTATTATGTATGATATGCTCATAATGATGATTGATTTATTTTTGGTTTCATGTATGAAGCAAGGATGAAAATTAATGGTTTGAAGTTATGCATATTATATATTGAAGACTTGAAACCATGTTTTGGTATCATGCATACCCAAGTAATATTGATTTGAAAATTTATTGATTTAGTATCATGCCCAACATGATAATGATGATGACTTGGTATTTCTTACAAGAACACTTTATGCGTTAAGATTTATTTTTTTTTGTCCAAATTATGATCTTGATTTCTTGATATTTGATACATGCGATTTTTCTATGAATTAAGATCTTGTTTTTGAACTCCCATGTTTCTTTTTTGTTATTTACTAAAAAGGAAAAGAATTACAATATTGTATTCTTCCCTTCTATTTGACAATAACATAGATGGAGCAAATCTTGGCAGGTTGCTATCTTGCATTCTTTTTCAAAAACTTACTAGCCTTCATACTTCAAGGAGAAGTAACACTTGCCAAATTGCTAGATTGCATGTTGTAAAATGATGTAAAATTTTACGTTTTGCAAAGGGAGCAAAAATTACACTTCTCAAAAGAGAAAAACATGTTATCTTGCACACTTAATGGGAGTTTACTAGCCTGCTAGCTAGCTTACGTACTTCAAGAAGCAAAAAAGTTGCTAGTTCGCATATCATAAAGAGAAGCAAAAAGCTTGCCCATCTCAAAAGATGCAAAAGTTTTGCCAACTTTTATATGTATAAAATTTTGCTAGCTTGCAAATTGCATGGAGAAAGAATTGCTAGAATCACAAAAATACTAGCTTACACACTTTAAGAAAATGCAAAAACAAGCTATCTTGCACTTCTCAAAAGAGAAGAAAGAAACTCACTAGATTGAATGTTCTAAAGTGATGAAAAATTTGCTAAATAGCTAAACTTTCATATCCTTAAAACTTGATAGTTGCACTTGTCCTTTTTGTTGATGAAAAGGGGGAGAAGATATGATGATATGAGAATTATACATGGTAGGATGTAATATACTTTGATATTATGATACCATGATGATTTGAAATATTTATGATGATGCATACAAAATTTATGATAATGATGCATACAATGATATGCATATAATGTGTTACGTATATTCATGATTAAATTTTCTTTGACTTGAATTTAATTTGAATTCAAGGTTTCTATCAATATGACATATTGATAGGGGGAGTTAAGGTTAACTCCATCATCAATTGGTTATCATCATAAAAAAGGGAGAGATTATTGAATCTCAAATTTTGATAATGAAACCAATTGATAGTGTTTATAATTTAATCTGTGTTTTGAGTGATGCAGGAAGCTTCGATTAGGGAGAGACAATTAAAGTATGAAGAATTATGTTAGGCTAGAGTAGAACATGTCAGAAGATTGGACGTCGAGCCGGAGGACTAGTCGACGTATTAGCAGAATGCTTCGGGCCATGGGTTTGGGCATCGGGCCAAGAAGAGCGAAAATTATGCCAAGGAAATCAGAGTTGCAGGGGTCAACTGGCCGATTAGGCAATAGGTCGCAAGAGAGGATAATGCGCCGAAGAATCGAATGAAGCATCGATGAACCAATGACTTACCGGAGAACATTTGATTCAAGCTTTGTAATAATTGTTTAGATTGAAATAGATTTTAAGTGTGCAAGATTAACTATGATAGCGATCAAGGCATAAAGCAAAATGAAGTCCCGGAGTCAAGAACGAGATTACATTGGGAGTTCGAGAGTTCGTCGGAAGTTCTGCAAAAATTGATCGATAAGTCCAGGAGCTTACCAAAGAAGCTCATCGGAACTTGCTAAGAAGATCGTCATGAAGTCCAGGAGCTTGCCAGGAGTCCACTGAAATATTGCTGAGAGATCGTTGGAAGTTCGTTGGAAGATCGTTGGAAGCTTACCGGAAGAAACCTAGACTACCAGACACATTTAACTTAGTGTATGCCTTAAATTCATAGTTAGCATATAATTGGGTTGAAATTGGGCTACCTCAATTAGGGGCCAATTGGACCTAAGTTTGGGCTATGTTGGGCTAAGTGAAAAGGCCCAAACAGTGACCCGACAGGTGAAACCGTCATGGCACAGTCTCCGAGAATATGTCAAGTGGTGGTACCGCCTAGACACAATCTTCGAGAGACTATCAAGCAATGGTACCGCTAGTCTAGGCTTTGGTACCGCCCAAACACAGTTTTCTAGGTGGTGATACCACCAGATTGGATGGTGGTACCGCCAGATTAAGTGATGGTACTGCCTAGTGTCAGTGCTGTAGGCGATGGTACCGCCAGGACCAGAAAAACCCGAGATGAGACACTTTTTGCTAGTCATAGGTGCCCAGCAAGCCAATCACGTGAGTGATGACACGTGTGACTTAATATAGAATCTTTTTGCTTATTATATTTTGGTATATATCACTTTATAACTATTGCATAAATGCATACATATATTGTGATGTCCTTGGATTTGTGCAATGGGAATCGGATCATGATGAGATCACGATAGTGAGATCGATTCACCTTTAAACACATATCCTAAATAATCCCGGTCATAGGTTACTCGAGAGGGATATCGTGATAACCGGACAGACTGGTGTGCTGTATACCCGTCCATATGATGGATACAGCTGGTCTCATAGCTGCTTGTGTAGGGACACTAGGGATACAGTACAGGTGCTCATTGGAGAATGAGTTCACTGATTGATCCGCTTATGGAATGCTAGATGGTTGATGATGCCTTATTGTCAGACAGCTATTTCGTAGTCCTAGTGGTGTATCTGGTCCTTACACTTGAGACACCAAGGATGTCCTGTATGAGTGCTCCACTCTTTGATACCAGACTTATAGGTTTGGCTGTCCCAGATCTAGTACAGCTGGTCATTGGGAGTGGTAGTCGATCTTACGAGGGCTATTGAGTGTCAATAGAGGATCATCCACTCTCGGCGTCATGAGAGGAATATCCCATGTGTTCTTGCTCAAACAAATCCCTGACCAGGGTCATTCGGGTTGAGAGAGAAAGAGTCCTCCGGGAGAATCCGATTAGAGCGAGACTCGAGAAGAAACCGTGTGGGTCTGACAACACCATGCTCGATATACGGTCTCTGGTATATTAGATGGATGAGGGACTATAGGTACACGGTAACTGAGGACAGACATGTCCAATGGATTGGATTCCCCTGTATCGTTTGGGGACTACGGCGTAGTGGCCTAGTACGTCCGTAGTCGATGAGTCGAGTGAATTATTACAAAGATAATAATTCACTGAGTTAGAAGGAGTTCTGACAAGTATGACTCACAGCCAGCTCGATATTGGGCCTAGAGGGTCACATACATATTGTAGGCATTGCGATGAATAGAGGTTCGGATATGAGATATCCGACGGAGCCCTTGTCTTATTGGATGCAGATCCAATACCCACTAGGGGAGGACCCATTAGGGTTTGATAGGGGACCTCTATAAATAGGAGGGATTCAGAGCCCCATGGGCTAGAGAGCTTTTGTTTGCCTTTTCCTATTCTCCTCTCCATCTCCACCCCAGTAGGTCTGGGAGTTTTGAGGCGTCGTCCACAACCCCGTTGTGTGGATCACCCGCTAGAGAGGAGGACGCTTGACCTCCTTCACCCTCTCCCTAAGGATCTGCAAGGAAACAGGGATATACAATCTCCCTAGGTAACACAATCTACTCTATACGCCAGTTTCATGTTTCATGATTTTTTTTGCGTACCAATCTTTGCACGACGACGAAACATCTCTTTGGGAATCGGGGATTTTGTTTTTCTTGTTCTTCTTTGCGCAAGCATATGATGTAAGCCCCAAGGATTTCCCAACAAAGGGTATCGAGCCAGGTTGCTTGTGCGAATGATTGGTTTTGAACTGTGTGTTGTGTTTAGGAAGAATTTTGACGTCAAAATTATTGACGAAAAAAACAAGGAAGGGCAGCAACAGCTTGCTGCCCTCGATCTGTGTCGCGTGCAGCCAACCGTGGCGTGCAGCCCACCCAGGGCGGGCGGCAGGACAGACAGGGCGCCCGGCCGTTGTTCCCTCGGGAAACCCCCCGAGGCGATCGCCTCGGTGGGACAAAGACCGCCCGCGGGCGGGCGGTGCCGAAGAAAGGGGCCCACCCGGCCGGCTGCTGGCCCGGTAGCGTGCCACCGCAGGCGAGGGCAATGCCCTAAGCCCGTCACCTGAAAGCCCGCCCGGGTGGTGGCGGCGGTAAAGGCGAAAAGGGAAAGGGCATTAGGGTTTTCTAGGCAAAAGATAGTTTTACCCCTCAAAATTTGAGAAATTCCAGTTTCTGTCTTTTGTCCAAATTATGAAAATACCCCTATGAATTCAGAAATTCCCTATAATGTCCCTGATTTCAGAAAATATTAATTAATTAAAAGGTTTAGTTGATTATTATTTTTTATTATTATTATCTAGTAGTCCTACATGATGATGATTATTTATACATATGATGTATGATGTGTGGACGGATGATCATGGACCGTGTGATGTATGTACACATGATTATTATTATTGAGGTCTAACCTCCATTATATTTCTCATTTATTGTCGGGCCTACGTGCCTATGATTAAGTTGTAATCACATGAGGAGGTACAGCGGGAGCGTGGATCGATAAAGGGACCCACGAGACGGACGATCGTGATGCATGAAGATGCATCAAGATATCGAATTTTACAAACAAGGACAAAATGGACGATCACAGGGCATGGAGATGCACCGTTGCACACATAGATCTTGATGTGAGTGATTAGGCCTACTGGCTCGGGCCTAATCATATTAGGTTGTGGTCTATGATCATCTGGTGTAATTGCTTATACACATACTAGATATGTATATATATTTGCATGCGATGTAGATATATATTAAATATGTATATGTGTGACATGTCATATTAGGAGACCAAATCATAGAAACATCTCTCGATAATATTAAGTCGGTAAATGTGAGGCAATTAGATTGACCCACGTGGCCTTCCATCGTTATAAGTAGGAACCGATTCCCGGTATAGGTTGAGTTGGTCGAGTCCCTCGAGACTCACCTATATTGCGATTCGCTATCTTGCTTATGACATAGAGATGTCACCGGTGGCCTAAGGGCATGGTATACTTGTTCGAGTCCCTCGAGGGTATATCATCAAATCAGACTCATCTTGTAACGAATGTATTAACTTAACCGAGCATCATGGTTGGTCGAGTCCCTCGAGGCCATGGTGATTCGGAGGCCGAACAGGACGGGAATCACAAGGAGTTGTGATCGACAAGAGTTGCCTACCTTTTAGGCTTAGTGTGATTGGTCGAGTCCCTCGAGGTTACACTAAGACGCTGATTGGATCCTGATCCCCACTAGAAGTCTGTTTTGAGACTTCCGTTTCAAATCTTTGAGGGTGTCACGTGACTCGTTAGTAAAATAGTGTGACCATATTAAGATAGAAGTCCATATCTTGATAGTTTATTTCTTGCAAAATCTGCATGTTATTCATTTTCTCTTTGCATCTTTATTTTCAAAAAACGTCGCTTTCAAATCCCTTTACGTGGCATACTTGATGTCAACCGCCTCACTAGTCCAAATTATACTGATTGGCTCCATAACTTGAGAATTGTTCTCACAAATGGAGAAAATCGTGGTATCGCCCTGATACAGTGATGCCTGCACCAAGAAGGGGCAAACGAGGATGAGATCGCCGCTTCGCGGAAGTACATTGATGACTCCACTCTTGCTCGTGCTATATGTTGGGCTCTATGACTCTGAGTTACAAAGACAACATGAAAAGATGGATGCCAAATCCATTCTCCTACATGTCCAAAAAAGTTGTTTAAGGAATAGGGAAGGACTCAACGATATGAGATATCTAAGAGCCTCTTCCGCTAGGATGACCCGAGGGGACACGGTTCAGAACCATGTCCTAAAGATGATTGAGTGGATAGAGAAACTCACAGGTCTAGGAATGGTCCTAGAGGATAACTTGTGTGTGGACATTGTGCTTCCAATCCCTATCGATTCCTTTTCACAGTTCATAATGAATTTTAATATGAACAAGCTTGAAGTGACTCTCCCAGAGCTTCTCAATATGTTAAGGGAGGCAGAGAGTACTATCAAGAAAGAGAAGCCAGTTCTCTACACTAGTGAGACCAAAAGGAAAAGGAAAGCAGAAAGGTCCCTTAAGAAGGGAAAGGGCAAGGTCAAACCAGGTAAAGCAAAGGTTGCTAAGAAAGACCCAGCAAAGGACAAAGGCCAGTGCTTCTATTGTGGTAAAGATGGGCACTGGAAGAGAAACTGCAAAGAGTACCTTGCAGAAAGGGCGAAACAAAAGCTTGATGAAGCTTCAGGTACATTCATGATCAGTCTTCATTTGTCAGACTCTTATGATAACATATGGGTATTGGATACCGGTAGTTCTTATCATATATGCAATTCGTTGCAGGTTCTAGCAAGGCCTAGGAGACTAGAGAGAGGTGAGATGGACCTCAAGATGGGTAATGGAGCAAAAGTTGCTGTACTAGCTGTTGGCGAGGTCGCCCTACATCTGCCTAGTGGAGCTTTTATTGCATTAGATGCATGTTATTTTATTCCTTCTATTATCAAAAACATTATCTCCATTTCATGTTTAACAGTTAGTGGATATAAATTTATTTTTGAGAATAATGGTTGTTCGATATTATTAGATGATAAGATCATCATGAAAGGAACATTGCATAATGGTTTATTTATATTAGACACCACTCCACATATCATGAATGTAAATGTGTCCAAAAGGAAACGAGATGAGTTGAACAGTGCATACCTGTGGCATTGTAGGCTAGGTCACATCCATAAAAGAAGGATTCAAAAGTTGCTAAATGATGGATATCTAGATCCATTCGACTATGTGTCATATGCAACTTGTGAGCCTTGCATTCGTGGAAAACTGACCAACTCTCCATTTAGTGGAACTGGAGAGAGAGACACTGAGTTGTTGGAACTCATACATAGTGATGTATGTGGACCCATGTCAACTCATGCCATTGGAGGTTACTCCTACTTCATTACATTTACTGATGATTTCTCAAGGTATGGATATGTGTACTTAATGAAGTACAAGTCCGAGGCCTTTAAGAAATTCAGAGAGTATAAGAATGAGGTGAAAAACCAGATTGGAAAGAGTATCAAAACTCTTCGATCAGATCGAGGAGGTGAGTACTTAAGTACAGAGTTCACTCAGTTCCTCAAGGACCATGAGATATTATCCCAATGGACACCTCCTTATACACCTCAGCTCAATGGTGTCTCTGAAAGGAGAAATCGTACATTATTAGATATTGTACGGTCCATGCTGAGTTTCGCTGGCCTACCCATCTCATTTTGGGGATATGCCCTAGAAACCGCAGCTTACCTTCTGAACAGAGTTTCAACTAAGTCGGTAGTGTCTACACCATATGAGATATGGAAAGGGAAGAAGCCTGATCTTAAGGTTGTTAAGATTTGGGGCTGCCCTGCACATGTTAAAAGACACAACCCCGATAAGTTAGAATCAAGGACAGAGCGATGCAAATTTGTGAGATACCCCAAGGAAACTTGTGGGTATTATTTCTATCATCTCGAGGACCAAAAGGTCTTTGTAGCTAAGAGAGCAGTGTTCCTTGAGAAGGAACACATTCTTGGAAGAGATAGTGGGAGAATGATAGAATTGAGCGAGGTTGGAGAACCAAGCTCAATCACCACTCTACCTGACCAGAATGCATTCGGTACCTAATACACAAGTTTCAACTTTACGTAGGTCCGATAGAGTATCCCATCCTCCCCGAGAGATATGTGGGACATATTAGAGGAGAGGATGCAGAGGATATTGATCCTCATACCTACGAGAAGGCTATTATGAGTATAGACTCAGGAAGTGGCAAGAAGCCATGAATTAGCGAGATGGATTCTATGTACTCCAATAAGGTTTGGAACCTAGTTGATACTTGAAGGTATTGTACCCATCGGTTGCAAGTGGATCTTTAAGAAAAGATCGGAGTAGATGGAAAGGTAGAGACCTATAAAAAGCAAGGCTAGTGGCTAAAGGGTATCGTCAAAAGGCAAGGTGTTGACTATGACGAAACCTTCTCACCAATAACAATGCTAAAATCAATCAAATTCTATTGGCTATTGCAGCACACTATGATTATGAGATCGGCAAATGGATATGAAAAACCGCATTCCTCAATGGGAACCTCGAGGAGGAGGTGTATATGATGCAACCCCGAGGGATCGTGTCCAAGAACTGTCCGGATAATGTGTGTAGGTTGCTTAGATCCATTTATGGATTAAAGCAAGCTTCCCGAAGTTGAACATAAGATTTGATGAGGCAATCAGATCTTATGACTTCGTTAAGAACGAAGATGAGCCTTGTGTATACAGAAAGGTAAGTCGGAGCGCTATCACCTTTTTGGTGTTATATATGGATGACATCCTGATCATTGGGAATGACGTAGGAATGCTATCCACAGTAAAGGCTTGGTTATCTAGACATTTCTCCATGAAGGACTTAGGAGAAGCATCCTATATTTTGGGGATTAGAATCTATAAAGATATATCCAAGAGGATGCTTGGCTTGTCTCAATCCAGGTACATAGAAACCATTGTCAAAAGGTTTAGCATGGAAAATTCCAAGAGAGGTCTCATACCGATGAGACATAGGATATCGCTTTCTACGAGTATGTCCCCAAAGACTCCAGAAGAAAGGGCGAACATGGATATGATACCATATGCCTCAGCAATATGATCTATCATGTATGTCATGCTATGTACTAGGCCTGATATAGCGCATGCTCACGAGTGTCACGGCGGTATCGAGTAGGATCCCGCTTGGAGCACTAGAAAGCGATAAAGTGTATCCTTAAGTACTTGAGAAGGACTAAGGATCTTTTACTAGTATATGGAGGTAATAGCCTTAAGGTTGAAGGCTACACTGACTCAAGTTTTTCAGTCACGGTGTCGATGATAGCAAGTCGAATTCGGGGTATGTGTACACCTTGAATGGAGGAGCAGCAGTCTTTGAAAGAGTTCCAAGCAAGATACCACTTGTTGACTTCGACCACAGAGGTGGGAGTACATTGCTGCATCGAGATGCAGCAAAGGAGGGAGTTTGGGTGAAGAAGTTCATCACAGATTTGGGAGTCGTGTCTTGGGATAGCGAAGAGGCGATCTCCCTATATTGCGACAACAACTTGGCGATTGCTCGCCAAAGGAACCTAGGTCTCATCAAAATCTAAGCATGTTCGAGGAGGTTCCACCTTATCGGAGAGAGATCGTGACCCGAGGAGATGTAGTAGTGGAAAGAGTTCCATCCGAAGATAACATTGCAGATCCACTAACAAAGCCGATGTCTCAGATTTGTTTTGAGCGTCACAGGGGTCTGATGGGGATCAGACACATAGGTGATTGGCTTTAGGTCAAGTGGGAGATTGCTAGTCATAGGTGCCCAGCAAGCCAATCACGTGAGTGATGGCACGTGTGACTTAATATAGAATCTTTTTGCTTATTATATTTTAGCATTTATCACTTTATAACTATTGCATAAATGCATACATATATTGTGATGTCCTTGGATTTGTGCAATGGGAATCGAATCGTGATGAGATCATGATAGTGAGATCAATTCACCTTTAAACACATATCCTAAATAATCCCGGTCATAGGTTACTCGAGAGGGATATCGTGATAACCGGACAGACTGGTGTGCTATATACCCGTTCATATGATGGATGCAGCTGGTCTCATAACTGCTTGTGTAGGGATACTAGGGATACAGTACAGGTGCTCATTGGAGAATGAGTTCACTAATTGATCCGCTTACGGAATGCTGGATGGTTGATGATGCCTTATTGTCAGACAACGATTCCGTAGTCCTAGTGGTATATCTGGTCCTTATACTTGAGATACCAAGGATGTCCTGTATAAGTGCTCCACTCTTTGATACCAGACTTATAGGTTTGGTTGTCCCCCCATCTAGTACAAATGGTCATTGGGAGTGGTAGTCGACCTTTTGAGGGCTATTGAGTGTCGATAGAGGATCATCCACTCTAAGGCATGAGAGAATATCTCATGTGTTCTTGCTCAAACAAATCCCTGGCCGAGGGTCATTTGGGTTGAGAGAAAAGTTCTCCGAGAATCGATTAAAAGCGAAACTTCGAGAAGAAACCGTGTGGGTCCGACAACACCATGCTCGATATCTGGTCTCTGGTATATTAGATGGATGAGGACTATAGGTACACGATAATCGAGGACGGCAGGTCCAATGGATTGGATTCCCCTGTATCATTTGGGGACTACGGCGTAGTGGCCTAGTACGTCCGTAGTCGATGAGTCGAGTGAATTATTACAGAGATAATAATTCACTGAGTTAGAAGGAGTTCTCGGCGGTATGACTCACACCGCCAGATATATTGGGCCTAGAGGGTCACACACATATGGTAGGCATTGCGATGAATAGAGGTTCGGATATGAGATATCCGGCCAGAGCCCTGTCTTATTGGATGCGAGATCCAATACCCACTAGGGGATGACCCATTAGGGTTTGACAAGGGACCTCTATAAATAGGAGGGATTCAGAGCCCCATGGGCTAGAGAGCTTTTGTTTGTCTTTTCCTATTCTCCTCTCCATCTCCACCTCAGAGTAGGTCTGGAGTTTTGAGGAGCGTCGTCGCAACCCTGCTGTGTGGATCACCGCTAGAGAGGAGGACGCTTGACCTCCTTCACCCTCTCCTAAGGATTTGCAAGGAAACAGGGATATACGATCTCCCTAGGTAACATAATCTACTCTATACGCAGTTTCATGTTTCGCGGATTTTTTGCGTACCAATCTTCGCACGACGACGAACATCTCTTTGGGAATTGGGGATTTTGTTTTTCTTGTTCTTCCGCTGCACATATGATGTCGCCCCCAAGGATTTTTCGACACTTTTAGGCTCCAAGTTTGAATCCACTTGAGGCCTATAAATATCCCTCGCATCCTTGGTTAACATACACAAGAATTGAGAGCAAAAAAATAGGAAAAACACGGTTGTAATCTTGTGAGAACTCCTCTCAAGCTTTAAGTGTTCGTGTGATTTAAGAGAGGAGTAAGTAGGGGGTGTAAAGGTTCTCTCTCGAACCTATCAAAAGGAGAATCAAGTATGAAAGAATAGTTGATCTTCGCCCATTGAAAGAAGATCGGTAGTGGAAGTCGATGGCCTCGAGTGAAGAAGAATCAGGAGTGAATATAGGTCACAACGACCGAACCACTATAAATCAATGTCATTTATATTATTATCATTTACTTACTTTGCAATTGCTTCACTTCATCTTTACTTTGCTTTCACTACACTTACGAACAAGCATTCAATTTCAAGTTATCTTCCGAGATCGGTTTTTATCGTACGAAGATTTTTTAAACCGACATTTTTATTTGCTGCACTAATTCACCCCCCTCTTAGTGCCAACTCGATCCTAACAATAGGACCCTATGAAAAATCATAAAAATAATATTTAATATTCATGAAATATATACAAATGTTAATAATTTAATATGAAATGATAATATATTAATTTATAAAAAAACTTATACATTAGAAAAATAATGATAATTTTTTACATGATAAACAAAATCATGCATCAGCCATATGCAATACATATATAATAATTACATAATAAAGGCATACATTACTCCTGATGGTGCACTCTCTCGACAATGGATGGAGAGACACTCCGTGGGATAGTTTCTTCCTAATAGTGGATATAGATTACCCATATTACATTCCTAATAGTGGATGGAGTGGTATCCCTCACCTGCCTTAATAGGGACATATTCCTCCTAACAATAAATGGAGGAATCGTCTAACCGTCATGTCTAACGGTATGCTAATCCCCGAAGAAAATCGTCATACCTACCCTCATTAGGGATACATAAATATTAATGATTATTCATTTACATTTATCCATTAACTCATACATGTATCTAGGAAATTTGTGTGATCAAATATTACAAGAGACCATGCTTGATGTATGATCTTCTAGAGTTTGTTCATTGATAGCTCCACACTATGATGGTCCCGCAGCTTCTTTCGCAAATTGCACTTCCAATGTGAGCCACTAGCATAATCATATATACTATATAATAACAATTATATCAATATCATAAAATTAAGAAAAATAAAAAACTAATAATTATTTTCAAATGATATCTTCAGATAAAACCTTTTAGTTCATTAAATCATAAAAGCATGAAAGGTTAATCTCTCGATAGTACTCAATCAACTAAAACCTTAATTGGAATAGCTTAATTAACTTAAACCAAACTTAATTTGGCTATGACCTAATAGAACCAACCTCAAATCCTCATAGAACTGGTCTTGAATCACCCTAGACTGGTCTAATTTAGATTTAATTGATCTAGATTAGGTCAAGTAGGTTTGAACTAATTAAGTGGGTTTGGAATCACCCTAAACTAACTTTAACTAATCAAACTTATCTAATTTAATCAATTAAAGAGCTTAAATCGATGAAGGAAGAGGAAATTAGACTATGTTGTACAATGCTAGCCTAAACCAAATTGACCCACTTGAGTCTTGGATAGGTCGCGTGTGCTGCATATGTTTATCCTAAGTAATAGGCTGGGCTAAGGTATAATAGGTTGGATAGAGGAGTGACGATGTGTCTAGAGCTAATCACATAGTTGGGCAAACTTAACTTCATGAACTAGGCTAAGCCTCACTCACAAGTTGGGCCGAGTCTTACCACTGAATTGGGCAATGCTTGGCTCATGGGTTGGGTCGTGCCGAAACACATGAGTTGGGGTCTTGTTTGACTACATGGATTAAGTCGTACATAGCTGCATGAGATAGATCATGCCTAGATACATGGGCTAGGTCATACCTTGTCACATGGGTTGGTTGTTACATGACCGTATGGGTTAGGTCATACCTTGCCACATGTGTAGGGTCATACATAACCACATAGGTTGGATCGTACCTAGCCACATGGGCTAGGTCATGCATGGTCATATGGGTTAGGTTATACCTTGCCCCAAGGCTAGTTCCTACTTAACCACATAGGCTTGGTCTGATAGTTACAAGTGCCCTACAAGCCAATCACGTGAGTGATAGCATGTGTGACATGTTATATAATCTTTTTGGTTATTATCATTATTATATTTTCTTACTTTGTATCATATGATGAATATATTATAACGTCCTTGGATCTATGTAATAAGAATTAGATCATGATAATGAGACCAATTTATCTTTAAACATAAACCCTAAATATTCTCGTTTAAAGGTTACTCGATAGAGATATCGAGATAACCGAATAAACCGATATAATATATACCCATCTATATGATAGAGGTAGATGGTCTCATAGCTGCTTGTATGGGGATACTAGGGATATAGTACAAGTACTCATTGGAGAATGAGTTCACTGAATAATCTAGTTACGGAATGTTGGTTGGTTAATGATACATCATCGTCAGACAACGATTTCATAGTCTTAGTTATGTATCTGGTCCTTAGACTTGAGACACTAAGGATGCCTTGTTTGAGTACTCCATTATTTGATATTGGACTTATAGGTCTTAAAGTTCTAAATCTAGCATAATCGATCATTGGGAGTGGTAGCCAACCTTGCGAAGGCAATTGAGTGTCAATAGAGGATTATCCACTCTCAGTATTATGAGAGAAATATCCCATTAGCTCTTACTTTGGCAAATCCCTAGCTAGGGTCAATCGGATTATGATGAATCCGATAAGTATGAGATTCAGATTGAGATCCAATATACAATCTCTAGGATATTAGATGGATGGGAGACTATAAATAAATGGTAATAAGGGTAGATAGGTCAAATTGATTAGATTCTCGTGTACCATTTGGGGACTATAGCGTAGTGGCCTAGTACGTCCATAGTCGATGAGTTGAGTGAATTATTATAAGAATAATAATTCATTGAGTCAGGAGTTTTGAGTCAGAAGAAGTTCTAAGTTAGAAAGAGTTATAATAGGTGTAAATCATGGCTAGCTCGATCTTAGTCCTAGAGGGTCACACACATATGGTGGACAATGTGACAAGTAGAGGATTAGACATGAGATATCCAATAAACCCCTATTTTTTGGATCCATTAGGTGAGACCCAATAGGACATAGAGTGATTATTAGATGTGGATCAAATATCTATTAAGCTAGGATAATTGGATGGAGATACAGTATCCATTAAGGTAGGATCCATTAGGGTAAGTAAAGAGGGCTCTCTACAAAAGGAGAGGGGCTAAAAGGGATCATAGACTAGACCCCTATCACCGCTAGCCTCCTCATCTCTTACCCCCTTCGTCCTCTAACCAACTACCCCCTCTCTCATGTGAGAGGACAACAAGAGGGACTGATCCCTCCTTGTGTGCTACTGAATGGTGGTGCGCGATCATGAGGAAAGAACATGCTATGCGAGGAGATGTCATCATTGCATCCGTTGTGTGGATCACTGCTAGAGAAGAGTTTGCAAGAGCTCCTTTATCAATGGACTAGGATCTGCAACTTAGGGAATATATGATTTCCCTTAGGGGAGAATGTCTCACACCCCTTACATGGTTTTATTGCTTTTGAGTTTTATGCTCCCGATCTTCACACGACGATCCGATAAGATTACTTTAGGAAACTAGTTTTTATTTTTATATTTTTCCTATGCATGTGATGCTCCCCGAGGTTTTCCAACAGTGGTATCAGAGCTAGGTTGCTCATGCTATGATCAGTTTTTAATTATATGTTGTGATGAATCACGTAGAATTGGTTTTTAATGTAAAGTAGTTGCATTTGTTGTCATTCCCAAATTTGTACAACACATGTTCTAGCAGTTGAAAGGTTCTATCAACCAATGGTTTGTCATCAAATTAGTTGATAGAAAATTGAAAAAAAGGGTAGCAAGGGTTATAACCCTACAGCATTGGCCGAGAGCAATACTTGTTGCTCTCGACTTGGCCAAAGGTTGCATGGCCAAGCATAGCCCTACGACTAGGGATTCCTGGCTGCTTGGGGTATCCTACATTGTGGATATGGTAAGGTTTCCCAAATTGGATTAAGGGTTCATTCAAGTTTAATTAATTAAATAATTTAATTAATTATTACCTAGTTAGTCCTATATATGTATGCATATACATGTGATGTATGATGTGGACAAATGATCATGGGCTATGTATGATGATGTATATATATATATGTGATTATTATTGGGGCCTACGAGCCTCCCTCTCTCTCTCTCTCTCTCGTATTATATCTGCCATGTGTTTTTATCTCCCTTAGTGATGTACCTCCCCTTGATAAGATCAAGGTTTCTTATTTATATGATATATATATATATATATATATATATATATATATATATATATATATATATATATATATATATATATATATATATATATATATATATATATATATATATATATATATATATATATATTTTGGGCATACGTGCTTATAATTAAGTTGTAATTGCACGAGACTTACATGGTGAGAGCTTGGAGGTGCCAATGAATCCCAAGAGAATAAGACGGATGTTCAACGATATGGAGATGCATTGAGGTGCCGCCGGGACCGATGAGGACGAGATAAATGATCATCAAGTATGGAGATGCATTAAGACACACATAGAGATTTTGTACATGATCATGCCTTTTGGCTCAGGCCTGATCATACTAGGTTCGATCCATGATCATTGGTATAGATGCTTATATATGATATTACTAGTCAAAGGTGCCCTGCAATCCAATCACATGAGTGATGACAAGTGTGACACACTACATAGTTTTTTTTGCTTATTATTATTATTGGTATTTTTCTCACTTTATGATTGCATATTGTATATATTATGATATCCATGGATCTGTGCAATAGGAATCAGATCATGATAAGATCATGATAACGAGATTGATTCGTCTTTAAATACAGATCCCAAATAATCCGGTCATATGTTACTCAAGAGGGACATTGAGATAACTAGACAGACTAATGTACTGTATATCTGTCTATATAATGAAAGCGGTTGGTCACATAGCTGCTTATGTGGGGACACTAGGGATATAATGCAGATGCTCATTGGAGAATAAGTTCACTGATTGATCTGCTCACAGAATGCTGGATGGTTGATGATACCTCATTATTAGATAGCAATTCCGTCATCCTAATTGTGTAGCTAGTCCTTAAATTTGAGACACCAAGAATGTCCTATATGAGTACTCTACTCTTTGATACTAGATTTATAGGTCTGAAGGTTTTAGATTTAGCACAGTCAGTCATCGAGAATAGTAGCCAACCTTACGAGGGCAATTTGAGTGTTAGTAGAGGATCATCTGCTCTCAGTGTCATGAGAGGAATATCCTATGTGTTCTTGCCCAAACAAATCCTTGGTTAGGGTGTTGAAAAATCTGGGGTGACATCACATGCGCAGCGGAAGAACAAAAAACAAAAATTCCATAATTTCTCGTAGAAAATAAGGTTTCATTATCATTAAATATTGGTGTGAAAAAACCCACGAAACCGAAAAACTACGTGTATAAGAAAGATGTGTTACTTAGGGAGATTATATTTCCCTGAAAACTTGTTGATCTATGAGAGATGATGAAGGAGGTCAACTATTCTCATCTCAAACAGTAATCCACACAGCAAGGGCTGCGAGGGCATGATAAGACCCTAGGGTTTTATCATAGAAGAAAGGGAAGAAAAGGGAATGATCACTTCGAGGGGATCGGCCTCCTAGGGTTTGTCAAAAGATTGAATAATATTTCATTGTATGTCAAAAGAAATGATTACATCACTATTTATAGAGTTTCACCTAAAGTCCACCAGGACTTGGACTCTTAATAATAAATAAATATTAAATAAATATTTATCCGATTCTAACTGAACTAACAATTCCTCTCCCTTCAAATCAATCTTGTTCTTAAGGCTGAGCAGCATCAAACTTTGAGAGCTTCTCTTCAGCATTTCAGTCATAGGTTATCAGCAATGTATTATAACTTGTTGATCAAGAAAGTATGGTCTCCACTTTTTGATAGTGTAAGCAATAGGTCGGTCTTTCAGTGTAGTAATCATTGTAAGAAACCTCTGGCCCTATATAATTAATTTTATCTTTGAACATTTGCTATCCCAAGTTAAAATCAGTGTATTAGCAATCTTTACTTTGAATCTATCACAATCTTCAATGTGGTGGGCCAATCGGTCAATAGTCTCACTGTCCATAAAATTGTTAGTGCTACTAGTATCAATCAAAACTATAACATGCTGATGTTTCAAAGTTTCGCCAACTTTCATAGTTTATGGGTTAGAGTAGCCGGTTAATGCATGTATTGTATGTATGGTAGGTTCAACATCTTCATTAGAATCTATACCTTTATGATCGGAGTCCATATTCTTAGCTTCCGGTTTCTCTCCAATTGGTTCAATCATCAGAAATTGCCCTTATTTACATCGATGCTTTCTACTCCCTTTTCATCATAGCACAAACCCCTTGCTAATCTTTCCTTAAGTTCTTCTTGGGTTAGTCTTCGGGTGTCAGGGTTTCGATTGGGAATAGATGGGGCGGGTGGCTTGCTGATCATCTGGTTGTTGTCACTTCTGTTTCCATGATTTTCCCTGCTAATTTTTTTCTCATGTAGATGTGCGAATGAGATCACAACTATCATAGTGCGGGGTTAACGAGCCTTAACTTCATACTGGATATCTGGATTAAGTCTTTCGATAAATGTTCTCACCAGTTGTCATTCAGACTAATCTCTAGCTTGATTTGATAATCGTTTAAACCTGTTTTGATATTCTAACATTGTAGAAGTTTGACAGATTTTTACGAGCTACCCATAAACATTCCCATATTCAGATGGTCCAAAGCGAATAAAAAGTCCTCTCTTAAATTGCTCCTATGAGGGGACTCCGTGGTAAGTTTCGTGCCAATCATACCACTGGATTGCATCTTCCTCTAGTTGAATTGAGGCTATTTCCACCTTGGATTCTTCTGGAGTTATGTGAAGACGAAAAAAAAAATTTTCCCTAGAGATCCAACTAGTCGGATCTCCATCTTCCCATCTCGAAAATTCCACCTTCATGTTTGTGTTATAGTCTTGGGGCCTTTTTCTTGTATTTCTATATCTATGCAACGTAGAACTTGAGCCCCCTTCTTGTTAAAATTTACTGAGGCTCTCCAATATGCTCTTTTTAAAATCATTAAGTGTTTCTTATAGCCGGTTCTCAATTCTGATTTCCAATGCTTCCATTTGTGCTTTCACTGAGTTATCGGTGGCCATTGCATAAGACTGTAAATCTGTAATCTCAACTCCTATTTCTGGTGTTAGGACTAGGGCATCAATCACTGCCCTATTCGGTGTTGCTGTTGTGATGTAGTCAATGGCAGCACTGTGGGAATGAAAGGTTACTGCAAGGATGCGGGGATGTAGCTGTGGTTGCTGCATGGGAGGTAGCAATACTTGTTATGATCGCTGCATGGAGGGATCACTGTTGTTGAGGGCTGGGAAGCAGCGATGGTGGTGTGGCTGGGGGTAGCATGACCAAGGGCTTGCTGCTGTGGTGGTTGTGACGACACGGATGGAAGGCAACATTGCTCTGTCTCTATCGCACTATGGAAGGAGGCACTGGTGACGTCGAGGGATCGTGTGCGGTTGAGGAAATGACAATGGCTACGACGGTTACGGTTACGGTTGCCTTGTTTTGATCGCCGGGATGAGAGATGGTTAAGCGACTACAGTTGCAACCCAAGGGGAGGCAGTGATGGTGGCGCAGAGGGATCACTTCTGCTGAGGGCTAGGAGGCAACAATGGTGGTGCGGTTGGGGGTAGCGCGGCCAAGGGCTCACCGCTGTGGTATCTACAATGGCGCGGATGGAAGGCAGTGTTGCTCTATCTTTATCGCATTGCAGAAGTAGGCATTGGTGACGCCGAGGGATCGTGTGCGGTTGAGGAAACAGTAGTGACTACAGCGGTCATGGTTGCCTTGTTTTGATCACCACGAGGAGGGATGATCGAGCGACTACAGCTGCGACCCAAGGGGAGGCAGCGATGGTGGCATGGAGGGATCACTGCTGCTGAGGGCTAGGATGCAGCAATGGTGGTGTGGCTGGGGGCAACGCCGCTAAGGGCTTGCGATTGTAGTGGTTGCAACGGCGCAGATGGAAGGCAGTGTTGCTCTATCTCTATTGCATTGCGGAAGGAGGCGCTGGTGACGCCGAGGGATCACATGCTGTTGAGGAAACGGGGGTGGCTACGACTGTCATGGTTGCCTTGTTTTTCTTGTTGTAAGGAGGGATGGTCGAGCGACTGCAGTTGTGACCCAAGGGGAGGCAGCAATGGTGGCGTAGAGGGATCACTACTATTGAGGGCTGGGAGGAAGCGATGGTGGTGCGGCTGGGGGCAGCGCCGCCAAGGGCTCACCACTATGACGACGCAGATGGAAGGCGGCTGCAGCATAACAAGGAGGAGGCAGTGAGGGTCACGGTTGGGAGGCGGGCGGCAGTCGTCGCTGGCCCAGAAGTTACGGCGATGGTGGTGGAAATTTGCGGTAGTGGCAGTAGAGGGTGACGCTGTTTTTGTTGCTGCGTGCAGTGGTGGTTGCTGCGTGCTCTATTTTTTATCGCACCTCAAAAGGAGTCGCTAGCGATGCTGAAAGATCGTCGAGGGCTGTGGTCGATGAGGAGGAGATTGCGATGACTAGAAGCGGTGGTGGTGTGGTTGGGAGCAGCGTCACCAAGGGTCGTCAAGGGTTGGGATCGACAGGGTGTCACAAACTTAGCTAGTTTTGCCTAAGTCATGCGGCACCCTTGCATGTCCGTCCGCAAAGGTCAGCCTCCCCGAAGCCTCCCATGGTCTCTTAGGACCTACAAAAGAGAAAAATGGATTAGAGAAAGCGCCTCACTCAAGATCCACAAGCAAACATTCCAGGAAACACTTCATAGACAATGTAAATTATAAACAGACTTTACAAGCTCTGAACAGTTACACAACAAAGGGTCAAAACGGTCCACTAGAGATCGAAAATCTCTCATAAGTATCCACATGACACAACCTTTATTTACAAACCTAAAGCGGCCACCAACCCAACTAAAATGGGACTATTAAGCCTTCGGTCGTCCCTCTATATGCTATGCAAAGCATGAATATACCAAAAGACATGGACATACAAAACTATTACATCAAACATCCTCTTTAGAAGTTTATCCACGACATTCTCCCCCACTTATTCCTTCGATGTCCTTATCGAAGCCTTTGCCGACACTTCAACTCATCGCCTTTACTGAGTCTTTAATCTTCTGCTCCAGCTGCAATGCACCTCTTGACTCCTAACTGCTCTCCGCTACTGTTTTTTAGTAGTCGAACCTTTGATTCGCCATGCTGCTTTAACTCGTTAATGACTCTAACTCTAGTGTGGGGTTGGCTGAGTTGTGTTGATCCTTATTGGTTCCTATGGATCCTCTAGATGAAGGAAAAGACCATCTTTACTATGCGCCAATCTCTCAAATGCCTCATGCTGCTTAAACTGGGTGGATGCTTGTTGGAGCTTTAACGAGCATCGCCTCGTAAACTTCTGAATTTTGGGTCCTTCCTCCATAAACTTTGCCCATTGACTCTTCTTTCACTTAGTTGTTACTTTCAAGTATATTTGCATCACTTTCGCTTTCGATTGGCATTCTGTTGGGAAATGAAGCAGATAATCTACTCTCAGTAGCATTGATCACCATTGGTGAGGATTTGATAACTATTGTCTTCTAAAATCTTCGAAGGGTCTTTGAATCTGTGTAGAGCTCCTTTGTTGGATAGTTAAGAGAATTGGGGTACTCGGTTTCGCCCATTTTCTTAAGAGTTGAGAAAGCAAAGGTTACTTGACTTCGCCCGCCTCCTCGAGGTTGTACTCCATGCATCGAGCTAGTTACTGGCCTTTGTTTGCTCTTTGCTCTCACTTTTGAAGCACTTGAAGTGTTTGCACTCCTTACGTTGAGTTAGTTACTGTGATTCACCTTCTCAATGCCATCAAACTTCTGGAATGCAAGAAGTTTTCACCCCAATTTGGAGTAAGTCTCTAGTAGTTTTGGTCGCCTCTGCGATTGTACCGTCTACTCCATCAATCTGGCCGCCTACTCTACTAATTAGCAAAGGTACAGTATCGCGTACTGCCTACTTCTTTCCTTGGTCGTGCACTCTTGCATGACCTGAAGTCCTTCACTTTCGGCTATCTTGATGAGAAACTCGTTGACACCGGTCTTACAAAGTTCCTTAGCCTCTACCCTTCAACCTTATCTCGGTACTTGGAGTTTGCCTCTGCATGCTCCGCCTCCTTGGCCCCTTTCATGACCAAGCGCTCTCCCTCCATGAGAGCAAGGGATCAATAACTTTCATGGAAGTCCCACCTCTGCGGTACCATTCCATGGTCATGGCCCTACTATCCGTCACCTCACATCTACATCTCTTTTCTTCACAATCAGTAGACATGTCTCTGTGGTACTCTTCTGAGTCCACCACTATTCTAACTGATGATTAATTTTTGGTAGCTAAGTCCATCTAGACTCGTCGTCGCTTCCTCGCCCCTTTCGATCCCCTACTTCAACACCTCTGTGTTCTCCAAGCAGCTCCCTTTGGTCGATAGAAAGATAGACTGCAACTCCCATGCATCGCCTCTGCCATCACGTTGTAGGATTTGCACCGATTCTGTTCTCCTTAGCTTTCTTGGTAGCAACGTTCGCTTACTCGACCTTGTTCTCTGACTTGTCAGGCTCCCTTAAGCGAATATGGGTTCTGGAGTAGTCCAACTCTCCAACTACTTCGATCATACCTCTGTATGATCAAGTCCCTCCCATGGAACTCACTAGTACTTGCATTCGAACTTTTCCTTTAGTGGAATATAGCCCCCATATGCTGATGACCAAGGCTTTCATCCGATGCAAAATTCAATGCATGCACGGAAGACCCGCCTCTGCGGTACCATGGCCTTCACTACTTGAATCCATAGCCCTTTTTGCCATCGTGTTGTTCACTGAAGTGGAGCTTCCAATAGCTCCCGATCATACCTTCGTATGATCTAGTCCCTCACGGGACTAGGTCGTGTGTATCGCATTGCCACGAACTATTCCACCACGATCCACTGCACCATGTTACCTCTTGATGACATCTCTATTGCATTCTGATCCTTGTGGGATGAACTCAAATTGTGATCCCTCCATGTGTGGCCTTTGCCAATACATCGTAGGGTCTCTTCCACCTTCAATTTTGTTTACTCCTTTAGTAATCGACCTTCATCCACCAACTCTTGGGTCACACCTAGATGAAGCACCGCTCTAGGACAGTCCGTCGCCTAGTAGCTCCAAAGTCCACCGACTTCGCTGAAAATGATGCACCATTGTCTGGATCTTGGGCCTCTGCCCCTACCAGCACAATCTCCGGTGCGCACCACTTCCTGCCTAGCAACTTGACTGGCAACACTATGGCATATTCTTCAAGAGTACCCGCCTTCACGTCCTCTTGCCCATGCCAAGGCCTTCTGAAACTTTGCCTCCGCAAGTTGAGTCGCCTTAGTTCCTCCATCAAATGCTTCTCCGAGATAAGGTACATGTGCCCAGAAGCTCCCTTCGTCTTTGGCACTATGCAAGATGAGTCTGCTCCATCATAATAAAGGACCCATGGAACAACATGATCGCTCTTGCCTCTGCAAGAGTTCATGTCCTTGACCTCTGTCCAAGGAAAGCACTGTGCCTCCGCTCCATGTTCCATTTTCTATGCTGGCTCCCTTCATGCGACTTGGGTACTTCGCCAGGTTACACCCAAGTTGCTCCGCTCCTCGGTTTTGCATTGAGTTGATGGTGGCCCTCGCGCCCACCATTCTATGGGTCAGCCCTCCCTTGAGTCCGATCTCTATATCGACTCCAAGTGTGCCTTCATTTGTGTTGCTTTGGGTCACTCCCCCACTTGATCTCGTAATGCATTCTCTCAAGTGAGATCATGCGACGACTCTTGGCCGCTTGCTCGGTCCTTTGAGCTTCGTGGAGTTGTTGTTTGTTGAGGTACTCCTCCTCAACATGTGCGGTCCATCCCATATGATTCTCCCTCTGGAGAGCTAGGACTTATCCCTCTTGGATAACTGTCCCGTTGGAGCAATATCTCTCTTCATTTCGGAAACCACCATCCCCTTAGACTACTCTGATTTGTTGAACAAACTGTGCATTGTTCTGCCTCTTGCAAATGCACTTACTAGATTATGACTCCACGTCAATACAACCTCCGCTACACCACTCAAGGCCTAGCAACATGCTGAACTCGCTGCACACTTCAGCCTCCTACAGACATATCCTTCATATGCCGAAGAGAAAGTTTTAATGCTCCATAGCGCCAAGTTTTGGTCGCCTTAGGATGGTCACGAACATTCCATCATCCGCATACAAGCCCATGCATGAGTACTGAATTCTTCGAGTTAGCAATTCTCCTCGCCTCTGTGAGCTTTGCATAACTCTTTCGTTCGCTGAGCAACTCATTCCACCTTGCATGGTGTCATTCTTTTACCAAGCACCTCGCTTGCCTTGTGCACCATCAAATATATTTGTCAATGTTAAGTCGTAGCTCAAACTCAGCGATCCTAACCTTTGTGCGCTCCGCATTCTTTCAAGCTTACTTGTTCTCATAGTGCCTCTTGCGTGAAGGGTTGGCCATTCCTCTGAATGTCAATCTCATATGTCTGCTCCTCCAATCAACTCCTTTTCCCTATATCTCAATGCTCGTTTTCTCCTAAACAATCGCACATGTGCTGACTGCCCTCAACGTAGCCCTGCTAGGTCCCTCATGTTTGCATTCCAAGTGTTTCTATAAGTGTTTGTCCCACTCTGATACCATCTGTCATGGATTTAGCTGGTTTTGCCTAAGTCGTGTGGCACCCTTGTGTGTCCGTCCATAAAAGTTAGCCTCCCCGAAGCCTCCCATTGTCCTTTGGGACCTACAAAAGAGAAAATCGGGTTAGAGAAAGCGCCTCACTGGGGATCCACAAGTAAATATTCTAAGAAATACTTCATAGACAATGCAAATTACAAACAGACTTTATAAGCTCTGAACAGTTGCACAACAAAGGGTCAAAATGGTTCATTACAGATTGAAAATCTCTCACAAGTGTCCACATGACACAACCTTTATTTACAAGTCTAAAGCAGCCACCAACTCAACTAAAATGGGACTATTAAGCTTTCGGCCATCCCTCTATATGCTGTGCAAAGCATAAACATACCAAAAGACACGGACATACATAACCATTATATTAAACATCCTGTTTAGAAGTTTGTCCGTGGTAGGGGGGCTGCGACAATAGAGGTAGCTTTGTTTCTGTCGCACTATAGAAGGAGCCGCTAGCAACGTCGAAAGATCGCGAATGATTGAGGAGGAGGCTGTGGCGATTGGCAACGGTGGTGGCTCAGCTGGGAGGCGACGGTGCTATGACTGCCGATGGAGAAGATAAGTGGTGGTGGCACAGCTAGGAACAAGGGCAATCGGTGAGTTGCCCTGTTTCGGTCACCACAAGGGGGGAGGCAATCGGCGGCTGCGGCTGCGACCCAAGGGGAGGCAACAATGGCGGTGCGGCTAGGGCAGTGTCGCAGATTATAGAAGCGACGAGGGGTGGTCCGCTGGCTAGGAAACAACGGTCGCGACCTTCTTGCTCGAGCGAGATGGGAAAGCGAGGAGAGAAGGTTGTTGGCTGGGGCGCAACAGCGGTGGTGGGCACTGGTTAGGGAGCAGCAGTAGTGGTGGTCGCCAGTCGAGAAGCAGTGTCGGTAGTGGAGAAGAGGTAGTGATGGTGGGCACCGAGAAGCAAAGGTTCCTTCTCGGTTGAGAAGGATCAACGTGAGTGGCTGCCGGCTTCATCCGTTCTCACACAATTTTTTTTTTTTTTTATGATAACTACGACAACACTATAGCGAGAACGCCAAAGATCACAACTCTAATACCAAATGATAAGACCCTAGGGTTTTATCATAGAAGAAAGGGGAGAAAAGGCTATAGACACCTATTTTATTAAGGTATTAACTAACGACTTATTAGTAAATTTCAATTGATCTTTAGATATTCAACGGCTTTAGTTATATATTATAATGAAGTCTTAATATGATTAATAATTATCATAAAACTAGGTCTATTATTTTTTTTTAATTATTTATTTTAAGTGTTTGTCCCACAAAACTTTCAATAAACATAAGGCGAGTATCTAATTATGTAGTATAAATTATATATGCTCAAGTCATTCGATATAATCTAATTTAAAATATAGGGATATTAAAACTATAAAAATATAATAAAGAAAGTACCATTGTAATAATAAAAGTAATATAATATTAATGCATTGAGTTTTTCAAGAATGGTGTACTATTGATATCTCTATTTCACTCTTAGATAAAGTATTGATATATTTAGTATTTACTTAAGATTTTAAGATTTTATAATCATATAGGACTAATTTCATAGTATTGTTATTTTGGTATTATTTTATTATTTTATCTCATTACATAATTATTAAAACATATATCCTCCTTTAGGATTATATAGATCTTCTAATTATATGTTACATTATAAATATTTTTAATATTATTTAAGTATATTTTTAATATAATTTTATATTAGTCTAAACCACCTTGATGACTATAAAACTAATACAAAAATATAAAATATATTTTAAATATTTTAAAAATAATAAAATATTTATTATAATTTACACATTATAAGCTTACTATTTAAGTCACTTTGATAGCTACTAGTAAGATAAAACTGAAGGATATAAATTATAAATAATAATAAATATTCTTCGATATAATTATGTAAAATTGTTCAATAAAAATAATCATAATATTATTGAATTTAAACTTTAATTAACATAATAAAACACTCATATAATGATAATAATCAAAATAAAATAAAATTCATATTTTTATATGAAAAATATTATTTCACAAGTTTTTATCCTTTTACATGAAAATAAATATTATTTCATAATTTTCTTTCATACTTATGTATTTAATAACCATGTTATTTTTTAAAACAATAATTAAAAACTTAAATACCACAAGTAATTAAATTTGAAAAACCAAATTTAAACCCAATTAAATTTGATGAAATGTCAGATAGGAAAACTAAAATATCTATAATTTATTTTTCCTCATAATTCTGTTAAAATTATTTATCAAATTCTATTATGACATTTTTTTAAAAAAATTTGGTAAAGAACCCAAATCTAATCTGGAGAACCTAAAGTTAACCATAATAAATTAAACAACTAATATATTAACCACCCAAATTGGACATTAGGGATGGAGGAGCAAGGAAATGATAAAAAACATAATACTACGATGCAAGTAAAAGGAATCCTTTCGATCAAGAATACTGATATAGTATTTAAAACAAGAGGATTGACGAAGAACACTTAAAAGATATTAAAAGATATTATGAAGTGTATTCTGCTTCTATCTTACTTCATGAACTATAATCATATTTATAGGACATAGTGGTAACTATCTCATTCCACCATATCACTCATGATTGAGGTAGTTATAGAAACTACCCTATAATTTCTAGATCATGGGCCACTTCTTGAAACATGCCTAAAAACTATTCAAAATATGATAACTATCTAGATAATTACCGTGAATCAATTCTCAACATGAGGTACCATAGCTATTGCGGTCGCACAGTCTTCATCAGCGACCAATCTCTAATGTCGACCAACATCACCCAATGATCACCGCCACCGCACGACCTCCACACTACGGCGATCACACCCCATGGCCCTCTTCACCGTACCAATAACCTAGCGAGTCTTGCATCGCCAATGTTTGCCACCCTCACTACTATTCGTGTAGCGTCGTCTACCATCCGCGCATCGAACCACCATCTCTGACTGGTTGACCCTATGGCCACAACCCTTAACACCGCAGCGTCCAACCGACCGTCGCCTAACTGCGCTAGGCACCACACTGACAAGCCGATCTCGACCACTACCTTTGCCCTAACGACCGTCGATGATGCTGCTTGTGGTGCTACATTATGACGTCCGACCCTACGCCATCACCTGCAGCCCGCAACCCATAATCGGGATATTGTCGCGACACCTCTGGCGACCACCACCATTGATAGGGCTATTGCACCTGCACCACTACCCATGGAAGAGTCGACGACCAAGGCAAGCCATCACCCTCCACAACCCGCTCTTGTGTCGTTTCCCATAGTAGTAGTCAGCTCCTCCGTCACTACCCATAATAGTAGCCGATAACTATAACGCTATTACTTGTGTGGTCGTTGCCCATGACAAGGTCGGCAACCGTAATAGACCATTGACCTCCGTTATTATTGATAGCAAGCTGCCCACGGCAGATCAAAATCTAATAACATAGATCAATGATTAAGTTTGAATACTTTTTGATACGATACTTTTGCCTGATTGGGCAACATAGTCCAATTGTCGATCCATATGAAGCAACATATAACATAGATCTAGACTATTCTATTTTTCTCTCAAAATATCTTAATTATAAATGGAATAAAGACTAAGAGAAATATTAACTAGAGATCTCTATAATCTAAAGATTCTATCTATATATAGAGTAGAGTCAAGGGTCAAAAAATAATAATTATGAAAGCCCTCCAATTAATGTCATGTACCATAACATAAATGGACTTTTATTCTATTGATCGATAATCTCAGTTAAAATTTAATTAATATTTTAATATATTTTAATTAAAATTAAATAGGATCATATAATTTAATAAACTTTCAATGAATGTGTCTTGTAGTCAAGCTCCCTTTTATCTTTTCACTCGAATGTCAATTACATCTAATATGAGAAAACCTTTGTAATCATTGTTGAAAATTTTAAAAGGTGGTAGACATCAATAAATCATGGATGAAAGACTGATAAAAGAGGAAAAAAAGAGTCACCTCAAAACTAAAATTTCATTAATTATAATGACTTGTTATTTTTGAGATCCTAAATCTCTTAATCTTATTTGGTTATATTTTATCTCTTTTACTTTTTTCCTCTTGTATCTAAAGCTTATGAGCTTGCTATCTTAATTAAAACTTTAAAACCAATATTATATATTTTTAGTAAATTTAATTTAATATTTTGGCAACAGTGCATTACTTATATAAATGTAGAAAACATCAATCATTTTAACACTTTGGAATCCTTAGAACAATTAATAAATGGTTTTTTATACA
>LS990922.1:41583960-41588960 GCA_900464855.2 Musa schizocarpa | reverse complement strand
TAATATCCTAGAGACCGTATAATAAGCATTGTGTTGTCAGATCCACACGGTTTCTTATCGAGTCTCCGAATTCTCTTAGAGAAATCGTTCTCTCTCAATCCGAATGACCCTAGCCAGGGATTTATCTAAGCAAGAATACATGGGATATTCCTCTTATGACACCAAGAGTGGATGATCCTCTATCAACACGCAATAGTCCTCCTAAGGTCGGCTATCACTCCCGATGATCGATTGTACTAGATCTGAAACCTCCAGACCTATAAGTCCGATATTAAAGAATGAAATACTCATACAGGACATCCTTAGTGTCTTAAGTTTAAGGATCAAATACACAACTGAGACTACGAAATCACTATCTATTAATAAGACATCATCAATCATCCAACATTTTGTATGCGGATCAATTAGTGAACTCATTCCCTAATGAGTACTTGTATTGTATCCCTAATATCCCTATACGACTAGTTATGAAACCAACTGCTTCCATCATATAGACGGGTATACAGCACACTAGTTTGTTCGGTTATCTCAATGTCCCTCTTGAGTAACCTATGATCGGGATTATTTAGAATCTGTGTTTAAAGGAGAATCGATCTCATTATCGTGATCTCATCACAATCTGATTCCTATTGCACAGATATATAGACATCACAATATATTCAAGTGATAAAATACTAAATAATAATAATAAGTAAAAAGATTGTGTTAGGTCACACGTGCTATTATTCTTACATGGCACTTATGACTAACAATCTCTCACTTGATCTCTGTCAATTCAAAATTACGTCCATAAGTAACATTCTTTATTATTGATAAATATAATAATTCAATTCAGGTTTATTTTCTTTATGACTAATAGGATTCACATCATAGCATTAATATCACATAAACCAAATTTCATGGGGACACATTAATTCCAACATTTAAAACCTTGCAACCAACAATAATGTTGAATGAATTGTATCATCACTTGAGCAAAAAGTTGTTTGTGGAGTCCTTTCACGTCTAACGGAGATAGCGATTCATGAGGAGAAAAGGGGAAATTGGATTGTATACGAAACTACTGTTTGTATACAATCATATTCCATTTTGGCCTGCAGCTCCATCACGTGATGGCAAACCTTGGTGAGAAACTGGCTGATGAGGAGGACGATGAGATGACAAGAGAAGCCGACGTCGATGGTGACGGACAGGTGAACTATCTGTTGTTGGCCAAGAGAAGTCTGCACGGATGATGTTGGCCAAGTGAGACTTACATCAGCTCATAGGACCCTTGTGGGTGGTTGTCAACCAGTAGCAGTGACAGTATTGGATTTGTCCCCTTCTTCGCTGTCGGAAGTGGATGATCGGTGCAAATTAAATCATGTTATGGGACGAGTCTGTTCGCTATCATACAGGCTTACTTGTACTTGTAGGTAGAAGTACTAGTGAATTGTTTTCAGAATCCTTTAGTTCGATGTAGCCTTCCATCTAAATTCTATGTTCTGTATCATTTTTCACAAATTTTAATGTCGTTGTTTTAGCTGTTAGATATTAGATTAAGCCGTTGTTTTACCTGATGAAATATATTAAATGTTTTATTAAATTATTGATCAAGAATCATAATCTTGAGAGGTTATTTTGATGGGAGAGACTCTTTCAAGTTAACTCTACCTAGCTTTATTTGCTCTCGTTAGGATTCCAATTCTCATAACCGATCCTCGATATTAATATTGTAATAGTCCCATGTGAAAAGAAAAAAAAATGAATGATATAGTTTATTCACGTACAAATCTCTTGAGATTTTAATTCCATAATAATGTCCAATAGATACTTTGTTTTTTTATTTATGATAATTAAATTTTAATCCTGATTAGATTTTTTGTTTCGTATGATGACAGTATATTCTAACATGAATGAGAAACAGAAAGAAAAACCAGAACCACGATGAAGCAGGTTTTTTTTGTTTTTTTATGATTCTCGATTCTAACATATATATGAGAATCTTTGTTTTACATCCAAAGAACACGACATGAGATAGGTTTGTCTCCCCGCCCATTACTTATTTATATCTCACCATCCCACAGCTCTGCAGTGGATTTGTAGGGGCCATCATCAGACACGAAATCCCAGCCAGCGTACCCTTTGCGCTGTGGAATCTGGCCAATCTTATGCTTCTCTTCTTCGCTCAGCTCCCAATCCAGTATGTCCAGGTTTTCCACCATCCTCTCCTCGTTGAAGCTCTTCACCAGAACACAGTCTCCTTGCTCGTACACCCACCTCAAGCAGACCTGTCCCCTCGTTCACAATGCGTTTGATTCAAAACCCATCTTGTTTATGTGTATGTGTATGTTTACCGCACAGTCATTACCTGAGCAAGAGTCTTCCCCTTGGCCGCTGCTATGTCTTTGAGGACACCGCAGTCCATGACACAGTTTTGCCCCCAGTACGTTTCTTTGGCCCCCAAGGGCGAGTAGGCACACACCTGAATCCCCTTAGCCACACAAAACTCCCTCAGCTTCTGCTGTTGCCACAGAGGGTTCACCTCCACCTTATCCTCACACAACAGTACGCGTGATCCAACCATCTCCAAGATCGAATCAAACATCTAGTTGGGTTATATGATCAGTACCTGATTGACAGCAGGAGGGATATTGGCAATGGAGAGTAGCGTTTCCAGCTTCTTGGAGGAGAAGTTGCTAACGCCTATGGACTTGGTTAGCCCGAGAGCGTGGCACTCCTCCATGGCCCTCCACACTGCGCTCATGTCGATGGGCAAGAGGTCCTCTTTCGCCAGCGGTATCTCGTACTTTCCCGGCCTTGTACTTACCGGCCAGTGTACGAGGTAGAGGTCGAGGTACTCCAGCTGCAGGTTGCTGAAACACGGGGAAGATGGGGGTAGAAGGCAAGGCGTTACGTCGGACTTGAAGGTTGAGATGAGTTTGGAGGTCTACCGAAGAGTCTTTTGGAGGGCGGAGTGGACAAGATGAGGGTGGGCGTCGCTGCACCACAGCTTGGAGGTGATGAAGAGCTCGTCGCGGGAGCGGATGGTGCCGGCGCTGAGGGCGTCGGCGATGGCGGCGCCGAGCGGTTCCTCGGACTGGTAGAGCGCAGCGGTGTCAAAGTGGCGGTAGCCGAGTTCGATGGACCTGAGAATGGCGACGTGCATGGCCTCGGATGTGGCGAAAGGGTACACCGCCGTGCCCATGCCGATACGCGGCATGGGCTTTCCCCCGGAGCTCAACCTTACCCCTGGTATCCTAACCATGCTGCTGCTGTAGTAGTGATGGAGATGATAAGGAGTCGATTTTATAGATGGAGAGAGAGGATATTTTTCTCTAGAATCCAAATATTAGCATCGAGTGGCGACGAGAATACTATCAACATTATCTTTTTGAATTTATATTACATGAGTCTTCTTATATTTAATGTACTTTTTATTTATCTATAATTATTTTAACAACTTCCATTCAATTTATTAGCATTTTTTCTAAAAAAATCTTTTCATCCACATTCCAATCGTTGATTTAGATTTTATCAAAACTAAAATCAAATCGATTTTAGATGGTTCTATTAGAACTAGAATCAAACCGATATTATATGATTTTGGAATTGTTGATTTGAATTACGTTAAAATTGGGATCGAATCAATTCTATGTGATTCCTAGAACATGAACTGAATTAATATTAGGCATGATTTCGATATTATTGGATTGGATTTCATATTTTAAAGTTTTCGGGTGTAAATATTTTATTTTGAATGAAAAATATACCTTATGAAAGTTTGATGCAAAATCCGATGAAGGAATTTTTCTTAGTTATTCTTCTATTTCAAAGGTTTTTCATATATTTAATAAAAGAACTTTAGTTATAGAAGAATCTATTTATGTTGTTTTTAATAAAATTTTTGAAGTTAAGAAAATTGATTTTGATGATGATCTTAATTTTGATACTTTGAATTTAAATGATTTTCCTTCTCCATCTAGCAACTTAAATGCATCTTCTTTCGAACCTTCTTTATCAAAGGAATAGAAGTATGTAGATGCTCATCCTAAGAAGCTAATTATATGAGACACATCGAAAGGGGTTCAAACTCGTTCTTCTCTTAAAAATTTTTATGCCAACATCACTTTTCTTTCCCAAATTAAACCTAAATGCATTGATGAGACCATGAAAGAAGATTCATAGGTCATTGCAATGCAAGAAGAATTGAATCAATTTGAGAGAAATAAGGTGTGGAAGCGTGTTCCAAGGCCAAATGATCATTTAGTTATTTATACTAAATGAGTCTTTAGAAACAAGCAAGATGAATTTGGTATCATGGTTAGAAACAATGCTAGATTAATGGACAAAGGTTTCAACTAAGAAGAATGTATCGATTATGAAGAAACATTTGCTCTTGTGGCTCGATTAGAAGCCATAAGGATACTCCTTGTCTATACTGGTAGTCATAATTTTAAGTTATTTCAAATGGATGTTAAAAGTGCTTTTCTTAATGACTTTATTTTCGAAGAAGTTTATGTTTAACAACCTCCCAGATTTGATAATAATAAGTTCCCTAATCATATGTGTAAATTGACTAAAGCTCTCTATGGTTTAAAACAAGCCCAAAGGGCTTGGTTTGAGAGAATTAGTTCATTTCTTATTTAAAATAATTTTTGTAAAGGTAAGATCGATACTATATTGTTTATCAATAATTTTAAAAACAAGCCTCATGATATGAGAGACTTAGCTCTTTTCTTATTCTAAATAATTTCAAGCAAGGTCGATATTATATTGTTTATCAAAAAATTTAAAAATAATTTTTTTATTATTTAAATTTATATTGATGACATTATTTTTTGCTCTACAAATGAATTCTTATGTGAATCATTTGCCAAAAGCATGAGTACAAAGTTTGAAATGAGCCTAATGGGAGAACTAACCTTCTTTTTAAGATTATAAATCAAATAACTTAAGGATGATATTTTTATTTGTCAAACAAAATATGCATTAGACTTACTAAAACGGTTTAATATGGA